>JAWWEV010000115.1:58222193-58318604 GCA_035583235.1 Hafferia zeledoni
TTAGCTAGCTCAGCCCAGCTCAAGTCACCTGACAATTTTCAGGCCTAGTCCAAACTTTAAAACCCAAATTTAGGCCCTACCTGGCTGAAACCATAACAGTCACCTGTCAGGTTATAAATTTCTTGTATGTGGCTCTTTGCCAGAGTCTCTGTTAAGGTTGTCCTATGTCCAAGGATCAGTATTTTAAGACTTACACTATTGTTTCAAGATACTTTTGATGATTTGAAGGTTGCTTTCTGTGAAGCTATGTCTTACTCTCCAAGTATCAAGGTGTTCAGAGATTCACTTCTGGATGGGCAGGTACTGTTAGGAAAAGTGACATACACTGGACTGAGTGAAAGAGCACAGCTTATCCTGTATTGGCAGCTGTTTGCTGCCAGATAGGACTGGTATGGTTCATAGGGCTTCATGTGCTCTAAATCTATTACTTTTGACTCCAGGTTGTTGTTCAGTTCCTTATGAATGGCCTGAGGTGCATATATAATACTGTTTAGGTGCTTGTGTAAGTACTTGTGCATAGCTAGCACTTTGATAATCAGATGAGAGCTATATGTCTAAAGGAATTAAACCAGCAAAATCATGAATTTGAAACTTGCTGAAAAGGCTAGTTTAGCTGTATACTCATACTGTGTTTTTTACTCTGCAGTAAAAGAGATATTTTCTTGCCCCTGTGAAGGTTTTCATAGTTGTAGTTCTAGTGATAAACATCCCACTAGTCTGAAACTTTATGCTGTCAGCTTTGAATCCAATGGCTTGTAAGAAACAAAAGCAGAAACACCTTCCCTTTGAGGAGGGGATCACCTATTACTTGTATCACTTTAGTGTTGTGAGGGGGGGGAAAAAAACCCACTTGGCATGCTTCTAGAAGTTTTCAAAGCCCTATGCACCCGGCATCTGTGCAGGCAAATAACTGCAGCTACTTTGGCAGGAAGGATGAATTTGCTGTCCAAAACCAGGGCAGCATGAACATAAGCACTCCAGGTTTTGTTTTGTCAGTCTCATATTTTCATGTAGCCTGTTTTTTAAAAGCATTTTTAGTAGAAGGTAAAGCAATGAATGATAAGTGAGCCCACAGATAAAATGGCAAGATACTTCAGGTGGTAGAGCAGGGCTTAGAAACTGAGTCTTATAACCTATTTTCTATGTGCTATAACCAGGAAGGTCAAGTGGAGAGACCAAGAACTGTCCTGCTGGCAGCGCTGCTTGCTTGTTACATGAAGGTCAGGCATATGATGTTGGTCATCCAAAGGAACAGCTGAAACTTCATGACAAAGACAGGTATGTAATTTCTGTGATACTACTGTGAACACTTCTCAGTCATCTGGCCTGGAAACAATACTCTTGTCAACAGATGAGTCTTCTAAAACTTAATACCGCTTTAGTGTCGAAACATTCACAGAAAAAAATTCTTCAAATACTATCAGGGCAGGCTTTTTCAGGCTTTCTGTTGTACTCCTATAACAGATCAAATTTGCTCCTTCGTTTTGAGACTCCTTTTTACAGAATTACAAAACTCTTAAAAGTGAGAGGTAATTGGTGCTCTGTGCCCACAAGCAGTAGAGTGAGATTTCACCGTTCTACAGCCCACAGGCTAAACATATTTGGCTCTCTGAGTTTATGCACTGCAGTTGGCTCGCTCTACTGCCCAGAAGTACTTTAAAAACTGAGAATAGGGCCAGATCTTGCCCTTCTGTGTTGTTTGCATTAATGAGTTCTTAACAGAAGAAATAGATAAGCAATGCAAGGCTTCTTGTCCTGGAGGTGGTGAAGCTGGGACTATGAGAAACTGTTTCCTTTGATGCTGTTTCTGTTTTGTTTGCTGCCTTTTGTGGTGGAAATAAATTTGAAATAAAAAACAAACCGCAACAAAACCAAACCACAAGCAAACAGAAAAGCCCAGCCAAAAAGACCACTCAAACAATCCCGTGTGGCTCAGGGGACTTACCTTGCATGCTGATTTTTCTGAGCTTCAGGTCATGTGAGCCTGCTTACCTTGTCTATAGGATCAGTAGTACCCTAATGACTTCTACAGTACTGTTTTATCTCAGATGCAAGCTGAAGAGAAAAAGCAGAATAAACAAATAATAGGGAGGCCAGAGATTCTCACCTGTCTGTGATATGGTTGAAGATTTTATTTTAGTTCACAGAGGAAATTGTTAGTCCTTTGTTGCAGGGCTTTTCACCCAGCATGAAACAAGTGGCTGAGGTGTTCTGTACCAAGACAGAAGTTTACATCTGAGGAAGCACAAGCTTGTTCTCATATTAAGTGCCTGCCAAGCAGGTTTTATCTTAACCCCTGCTAGAACTGAAAAGCTCTTAATTGCTTGAGGAATATTCACTGTATATGCTCAGTCAGACTAGGGTGGCCTGGGAAAGGAAGTAAGGCAATGTTATATTTGTGTCCTCAGGTATAGAGAGGCCAGTTAGAGGTGTGGCTAACCTGAACCCACACTGTCACCCCTCTGTGAGCTGTTGCCTTCTGCCAGTTAAACAGTAATTCTTAGTTGGAAAGTTATATTGATCTCCTTGCTCTCTGCTAAGACTTCTTGCTCTTTCCCTGTCGGATAATTACCACATTTCGTTCTCTGGTTCTGCTTTAACTGATCAGGCCCAGTTGGCTTCCTCCTCTCAGTTTGCTGATGGGTTCATCTTGCTCTTAATTCTAGGAGCAGAGTGGAAAGAGTTTATACATATAGAGGTGGTAAAGTGTAGGAATATGGTAAAAGCTGAGTGGTTATTACTTTCAAAAGTTGCAAGAACATTTACCACATCTTCTCTCCAGCAGTTTGAGCAGGTAGCTGAGAGTGTTCCTGTGACTATCATCTAAATTCTTGCTACAATGTGTGTTACAAGGCATTCAGCATAGTTTTAGCTGGGGTGCAAGAGGATACTCTATTTAATTTTGCTGAGACTGTTCAGTCTTTATTTTTGGTTAACTGTAAGATTAAAGGAATGAGGACCCCATAAAAGTTGATTTCTAGAGGAGGGATACTTTGGTATGCTTTGCCTGAGTATCTAGCATGGAATGGGTGAACGTTCTTCTTTTGTATATTTTGCAGTGTCTTAATTGTCTTTTTGATTTGGCGTTTTCTGTTTCTAGGCTGGTATTGAGTTATGAGAGAATATACAGTGATGAAGAAAAGCTAGACTTCTGCCTAGGCCATAACCCAGCAGTGACAATCACTTTTGTTTGCCCATCAAAGAGGGGAGAAGAGGTAACTGTGCTGTTTTAGTTTGTGTTAACTGTTTGACTTTTGTCTGCATTGTCTTTCATTTTTATTCAGGGCTGAGGAGGACATAAATATTCTTGGCTTGTATATTGTGAAGAGTGGAGGTCATAAATATACTCTTAAAGTCTTCTAAAACTTAAGAAATAAACAAGAACTTGAATAAGATTTCCCTCAGGATGTGTTGTCTTTTGTATCAGTGAATTTGATTGTCCCTTTATGGGTTCAAAGCTTTCCTCTGAACATAAGATAGGGTTAGTATATTGTTAATGCTTGGCACAGAGTGCTTGCTAATGAGCACTCTTCATCAATCAGTCTGGGCATGCTTATAGCTGTTGCCTGTAACTTGTTTCTTTATTAATCTGTCCTTCCTCAGGAAAAAGAGCCAGTAAGTGTCATTGCATAGCAAAAGCCACTTACTGAGCAGGCTACTGAATTCTTTTTAACATAAAGTAAAATTTCTAATGTTAAGCAACAGCTCCATTTTTGCAGGACACTGTTTTATCCTAGCTTCAATGCAGTATAATGATCACTTCATTGTGATGCTGGGTAATTTCAGCAACCTGCACAGCTTGAATTAGGCCAAAGTGATTATTGCTAATGCTCTGTCATTTCATATAGTGATGTTTTTCGTTACAGGTTAGTGAAGGAGGAACTCTTGTCTAGCTTATTCTTGATTTAATGTTTTGTCCATCATTTGGCCTAGATAGGTACCATACTTTGCCCTCATTGCAGCACAAACAAACGACAGGGCCTTGTCTACTGTCACTTTGTAATACCTTGCTTCAGCTATGCACACTTGAAGTATGAGTAGTATTACTAATGATATTTATGCCTGTAACCTACCTGATACTTAGCTGTGTATCTGCCAGTTGTTCTGGTGGTGGATGGCAGAAAAACAGATCTGTGATACAAAGTGCATTTCTAATGCTTCACTTCAAAGTGAGGAAAACTGCTTCTCCCAGGATGTGCAGAAATATTTCACTACAGAAAACTCAGCTGACAGAAGTGTTGGTTAAAGAGTTCACAAATGTCTTTCACTTTTGATTTGGACTGAGGGAATCAAAGTTGCTAAAACACCAGTGTCTAAAAGTGTCTGCTTTGTCTTCAGATAACATTTGGTCTCTGCTCTCCGTGTTGAGGACTTCTCTGAGGCAAACACAATCCAAGCAGTGCTTAGCCATTTGAGTTCACATCTCCACTTTTCCCAGTGCTTTTTAAAGCACTATTACTTCTGCTGTCCATCTGCTAATGCCTGATACTTCTGTTTAGACTTTTAATAGTTTGCCACATCATTTATAAGACCTGTTTTATTTTTTCTCAACACCTGTTTCTGAGAAGTCAGAAACAATGTTTGTACATTTTAAGCAATTTACAGGTGAAGTAGTTGTTACTGATCCTAAAGGAATGTGACACTGTTGCTTTAAAGATTATATTTCAAATAAGTCAATTTATAACTTAAATTCTGTTCACTTCTGTATCAGAGTGCAGGTCCCAAACTCACAGCAAAAACAAATTGCCGGTATGAGATTGAGTGGGTCACTGAGTATGCCTGTCACAGGGATTACCTGGAGAGTAAGAGCTGTCTTCTGACTAATGAGCAACATGATATCTCCATTGATTTAAGACCACTTACTCAACTTCCAGGTAAGCTTACTATTTTATTTTGTGTTTGTGGTTGTTACTAGCCAGTTTTGCAGTTCAACGTCCTCTGGACATTTGGAGTTTCATGTCTGTTCTGATGTGTGTTAGAACACTTTTCTGTTTGTTATTCCTTCAGATTATGTCACGCCATATTTAGCCAAAGATGACAAGGAGGAGTATTACTATTACTTGAATGTATGTGGGAAAACCACTGCAGGTGACTGCATGGATGGCACAGAATATGTTTCGTCTTGCCAAGTAAAGTCTTCAAGTAACCAGCAAAAAGTGGCAGGAAGATTTCAGAACCAAACCCTAAGGTGTGTAAATGCTCTTTAGTCCTGCTAACTGGTCTGATTGATTGATCTTTGTTTCCTACTTTGATGCTCTTATTTGTCAGGTACGCAATATTTGATACAAAATGCAAGTATTTTGCTCAGTTTTGATGAAAAACTTTAACAGTATACCAAAATAGTGTTAGCAAACAGAGGAGCCAATGAGGTTTGCAGAGGCCACTGTCTAGACAGGAGGAGACTTTCACTGACTCTGTCAGAATTGCAGATTGTACTGTACTGCCTCTTGCCTTCCTTGAGCTTTCCCTCCAAAATGGAAGCAGAATAAGTTTATTCCTAAGTGGCATATGGGGACTGTAGTTTGCATGAGATTGTAAAGCAGAGATTAAATCATCTAGATATGATCTTCTCTTTTTGTCTGTATGCACTTGAGATTTGTTGCAATGATCTTCCAGGAAGTGACTCCCTCCACCTGCAAAAATAACCACACTATAAACTTATGGGAATACATATTTGACCACACCTAGAGTAGCTTTAGAGCATTCTTTAAACTCTATAGAAATGAATGAAAAGTGGCCAGAAAAATGAGTGGATGCAAGCCTTTGTTGCAGTAGAAATGTCAGGATTAATGTTGAACAAGCATTGGTTTTCTCTTGGAGCAATGAAAGTTAATTAATGAACAAAAGTGTGATTTCTGTGATGTGAAGAACCCCGCGTGATTGTGTCTGATCTTGTGTTTCTATCTAAAACTGACTTTTTCTGCAGATACTCTGATGGGGATCTCACTTTAATTTATCCAAATGGGGATGCATGTAGTTCTGGCTTTCAGAGAATGACTGTCATAAACTTTGAGTGCAATGAAACAGCAGGTGAGTTTAACAAGCTGTGATGGCTCTGCTCAGGGTTTGGCTTCTGTGCTTGCCGGTAGACCTTATGTTCAAAGAAGTGCTTGCTTTGAGCCACAGCTAACACAAGAAATAAATATTGTTACAGTAAGCATTAATTTCTGTGGCTGGCAGTATTGTTTTGTACTGTGTAGTAGTACTGCTAGTCTAAATTTACACTGAAGATTGAGAAGATGGAGGAATAAAAGAGTATTTTTTCTTAGCCAACAGTAAAATACCACGAACACAAGTCCTGTGCAGCAAAAGGATTTTTTTTTTTAAATATCTTCTTGTTCATGGCTAGTCTTTGCTTTTCTCTCTTTCCCCCACTAGAAACCTAACATCTGTTTATCTATTTTCAATGTTAAGGTAATGATGGTAGAGGAACTCCAGTGTTCACTGGTGAAGTGGACTGCACCTATTTTTTTACTTGGGATACAAAATATGCATGTGTTAAAGAGAAAGAAGATCTCCTTTGCAGAGTTACTGATAAAAGAAAACACTATGACTTGTCACCTCTTACCCGCAGTTCAGGTATGGCAATGAAAATTAACTTTCAGTCACTTTTGTCCCAAATTTATGTGCCATTTCTGGTGCCATTCTTTAGCTGAACATCAGTCAGCTTTTGCTGTTCTTAGTGAATTTCTAGAGTGCTGTTGTTTGTTTCCCTCCTCCCAAAAGGATGACTTGTGCAAGTCATATCCATGACTGCCTTGGTTGCCATCAAAAGTGGTTTTAAATCACAGAATCACAATTTGGGTTGAAAGGGACCTTTAAAGACCGTCTAGTCCAACCCCTCTGTCATGGGCAGGGATGCCTTCCACTGGACCAGGTTGCTTAAAGCCCCATCCAACGTGGCCTTGAACCTTCCAGGGATGGGGCATCTACCACCTCTCTGGGAAACCTGAGCCAGTCAGAGTTCACTATGCTGTGGCTCAGCATCTCCTACCCAATGGCTTGTGCGAAGGGGACATCTTTGGACCCATTCAATAAGTGCAGGATTTGGTAGCTGTGGCTTCACGGGGCACATACAGATGTAGCCTCAGCTGGGATTAGGGCTTCTGTGTGGTGGGGGTGCACTGAAGGAATGGTCATCACACAGATATGGGCCCTTTGTAGTAAAAGACATCTTGGCATGGGAAGGAGAGAACAATTAAGGTAAATGACTTGTTCTTAATGCTCTGTATTTCAGAGTTAGCCCAGAACTGGGAAGCTGTGGACAGTAGCTTTTCAGAGGTAGGAAGGAAACATTACTACATCAATGTCTGCCATAAAGTGTGGAAGAGCGGAGGAGCTTCCAGTTGTCCAGATGGTGCTGCTATTTGCTCTGTAGGTGAGTCAGGCATTTTGTTTTGTGGTGTTTCTGGAGTTTTTTTTTGATTTGTTCTTTAAGGTTCTGAAGGGTTGACACTCTTCTGCAAGTGGAGCTGGCTGCTCTGAGTGCCTTCAGTTATTTGAGGAAACAGAAGTTAAGAGTGTGTTTCTCTTGTGCTCTCAAAGATTCTAGAAGAAATAATGCAGGTAGCCTTTTCTAACAGAAGAACTCCAGGCTCTATAGCATGGTTTTGTCAAGGTAAAAGCACTCTCCTAATGATAGGCTTTTTTATTAACTAACAAATGGAAAGGCTTACTCTCTTAATAGTCTAAGCTTCACTTCTTTTCAGAGAAACCAAAGTGATGTATTTATTGTCTTTACAGATAAGGACAACAAGAGTAAGAATCTTGGAACATTTGTATCTTCTCCTGTAAAGGTTGGAGAAAATATTCAACTTACGTATTCAAATGGAGACAGCTGTGGTCGTAACAAAAAAATCAAAACTGTCATCACTCTAATGTGCAGACCAGGTGAGAATATCCACACCCTGTTCTCTGATCCACCTAAAAACTGAGGTCATATAGTAAGCTCAGACACAACTGTTAAATATTAGCATGTGCTTTTGTCTCTTCTCTCTTTCTGTGCAGAAGCTTGAAGCATTGTGGTTTGTTTATTAGCATGATGAGAATGTAATTGTAGGTATTTAGTTTTATTTACCTTTTATACAAGTACTTTTTAAAGCTACACAAAGCACTTTCCCATGATGGGAAAAACTGTCTCTGAACTGAGATCAGATACTTTTAACTTTCTCTTCCAAAAAGTATGGTTTGTATCTAAACTGCTGAGAGTTATGGAAAGCAGAAACACTTCCAGAAGTTCATCTTGCTGTAATAGCCTGCTAGTTTAACAATCTCTCAGGCAAATAGAAAACTTGTGTTCCTCTACCTCAGCATAAAGAAGTTGAAATCTTCAAGTGTGCTGGCTTAGGATCAGGTTATGCACTGCTTCCTAATAAAGTGATTGCTTTGTGTTAAAATACCAGGTTTGTGTATCAAAGCAGACATTTTTTTCAAATGTTGTGTTAGTACTCGGGAACAGATTGAGCACTGCATCTTTATTTTAGAGAGGAGGATGGAAAGAGTGAAAAAAAATTTGGTTCTATTTTCAGAGAAGAGGTGCTTTAACAGTTAATCTTGGTCTGCTGTTGGGGAGAAGCTCGTGTTCTTAGGCTTAAATTCTTAGTTCCTATTGTGTGTGTAATACGTTGCTCTTGTGATCCCAGGTGACCTTGAAAGTGCTCCAATCTTGATGTCCGAGAGTGAGTGTTCCTATGCATTTGATTGGTATACTGCTGCTGCGTGTGTCCTGTCTAAAACTGAAGGAGATAACTGTCAAGTCTCTGACCCTCAGGCAGGTATGTATTACTGTTCAGCAAACTGAAAGGTCTTGAGGAGTAGAACTTGTGCCTCAACACTGAATCCTTTTGATACTCAAGAGTAAAGTGAGTTCAGCCAAACTTTAGGTGCACATAGTTTTAAGTACATGCATATGGAAGATCAGAACAGCGTGAGCTTTAATATTCACCTACTATATGTAGGAAAATAGATGTAATGTGTGTTTTACTGTAGTAAATCTCTCTATATAAGAAAGTATTCTTTTAGTATGTCCATTTTGTTTCTGGAACAGTAATTACATAGAAGGACACTTAGTCGGGGGGGAGGTGAATGAACTGTGTGCATAATCAAAATCTGTGAGATGGCAGGACAAAATTGAACTGATAAGTTTATTCCTTTCTGATTAGGCTTCTCTTTTGATTTATCACCTCTGGCCAAGAAAAATGGGCCCTATATAGTTAATACTGCAGAATACTTGTTTTACATAAACATCTGTGGCAGTGTGCCTGATGAGCTGTGTCACACAAAATCGGCAGCATGCCAAGTAACGCAAAGGTGAGTACCTCTAGTTCTGCTGTCTGTGACAGAAGATGTCTTGTTGCATGATGTGTTGACTGTGTGCAACAACGAACAATTTGCATGCAAAATAATTATTGTGCTGTGTGTAATAGGTTCTGATAATTTGCATGTAATTTCCAGCAATTACACTGCCAGCTGTTTCAAGCAAAGTGCACAGACATGTAATCTTGCTTACAGCTAGCTTTTGAGATGGAATGTCCCCATTGCTCCTGCTTATATTTTTCCATAGGGACTGTAAGGTGTAGATTAACTGCCGCAGATGTATTAACCCAACCTACAATCCAGAGATTCAGGGTCAGCTGGATTCCAAGAGCTGGCCTAAAGAGGTACTGCTGTGCTTGGGATGAGTAGTGGCTGCCTTGGCTGTCTTATGCAGAGATGGAGCCTGGAGCTTGGGTGTTGCACCGTATGGCCTCAAATTGTGCCAGTGGAGGTATAGATCAGATATTAGGAAAAATATCTTCAAGCATTGAAACAGGCTGCCCAGGGAGAAGCGCTGGAGTTGCCATCCCTGGAAGTGTTCAGAAAATGTGTGGATATGGACTTGAGGACATGGTGTAACAGTGAACATGGTAGTGGTGCTATGTTGATGGTTGGACTTGATTATCTTGCAAGTCTTTTCCAACCTTATCTATTCTCTGATTTCCATTACTAAAACTTCTGTGCCCAGTGTGTACTTCTACTCTGACAGTATCATTGCTTTTATCTTCTACAAACTATGACTGGAGTAGTATCTATACACTTTGGGTTCCAGGTCAGCCTGTTGCCAGAGACATGCGGTACTTGAGTTGTCGCTATCTGAGTCACTCTCCAGCCAAGGATGGTTCACTGCAGACCCTAAAAATGTTCTTCAGAGGGAGGTGATCAAGCTAGGTCTAATAGAGCCAATTTTGTCAGAGTAAAGAAACACTCCAGAACCAAAGCTAATACCTAGCTGAGAACTGTTGTGCAGTGCTAGGTCTTCACTGCTCACATGTAGTTGTATGAGGCCAGTTTGAGCCCAGCATTAGGGTGTCTGCAGTTTGAATTCTACTTTAGAGTATGCGAACGGGATGTTTTTGCCACTCCATCAGAGAAGGGAGTGTTAAACTTTTCTAGATATCTAAACAGAATACTACAACTTCCTTTCCTTTTCAAAGAAGGATGCCTGTTCATATTCTGTGTTTACTTTTGTCAGTGTTCTGTTCATCCCAGCTCACTTAGGTCTAATCAACCTACCTTAATTATTGTTGTATTCTGGTATCTTCTATAAACTTACCTGTGTGGTTACTATTTTTAAGACTTCTCTTAGAGACAAAATTAATTTTGCATTCTGTTCAGCCTCAAAATGCACTTTTTCTTTTCCAGTAAGGATCACTTTTGGAGTCTTGGACTCCCCAGTTCCAGACTTTCATATTATGATGGCCTGATTCAGTTGACCTACAAAAATGGCACGGCATACAATGATGAAAAGAAAACACAGAGATCTACTGTTATAACTTTCTTGTGTGACCATGATGCTGGAATAGGTCAGCCTGAATATCAGGTAAGAAGTTTTATATGAAGAAAGAAAGGCTCTCCACCCAAAATATTGGCAATAATTGCTGTTAGGTCAGTACAAACAGAGCTTTATGTATGGAAATATCCAATATCTATAAAGCAGATTAAAAGAAATAGTCAATTCTGCTGGTATATCTGACTCTTGTTGCAGCCATGAAGCTTACCTTGATCAGTGAACAGTGAGTTGTTTACCTGGGTCTAGATTGTGGGCTGGGTAATTACTAGTGCTTTTAACTGTCCTGTATTTCTAACTGAAAAAACCCAAACTGGCTGAGAAGTACCAAGTGGTAGGACTGTGTACTGTAACACAGCAGACAGCTGTTACATTGCTCTGCTTCTGTTATTTTTGGAAAGAGTGTTTTTGGTGACACAGCAGATGACAATGTCTGTAAGAGGACAGACCTACACAAATTGGTGTAACAGGCTTAATATGTAAAGGAATAGTGAGTTAGTGTTCTGCGTGGAAAGCTTCACTGACCTATTCTGCTGATTTTTAGGTAGAAGATAAGTATACCTACAACTTCAGGTGGTACACTGAACATGCTTGTCCTGAAATGCCACTGGAATGTGTTGTGACTGATTCCAACACCATGGAGCAATATGACTTATCAAGGTAAGAAAGTGACACATGCAACATAACTTGAGTATTCTAGTTTAGTGTTCTGGCTTATAGCACTGGGTGAAGTTGATTTCCTGTGTAGATAGCACTAGAAGCTTCATCTATTGTGTCAGTCTTGCCTGTAAGTATGTTGAAATGAAGACAATATTTTTCTCCAGTAAGTTGACTTGCCTCCTGAGATGCAAGTTGACATTTTGGGATGGTTTTGCTGGGAGTATACTTTCTAGTTGTAGCAATTAAAAACGAGGGGGAAAAGGTACTTTGAAATGCCTTATGGTTGCTCTGTTTCTTGAGACTAACAGAGAAAGCTAAAGAGACTCTATGGAGAATATGTGTTCTTAGAGCAGAACTTTCTCTTCCTGTTCAGATTAGCAAAGTCCGAGAGGAGAGGTGAAAATTGGTATGCCATGGATAATTCCAGACCAAATGAGCGCAAGAAATACTACATAAATGTCTGTCGACCACTGATCGCTGTCCCAGGATGTGACCGGCGAGCATCTGTCTGTCAGATGGAATATAGGCATGATTCTGTGAGTAGCCTTTCTATGCCATCTCAGAACTGGTTTGCCACGTAAGTGACATTAAGGGGTGTGGAGGACAGACACATGAATTCTGATTAATTGTCCAAAGTGGTATTCTCTGTATCCATAATGGTGGCATAATCATAGCAGAATGGTAGACCTCCTGTTCTCTTTGATGATTAAAGCTTTAATTTTTACAAGTGTAACAATGTCATGTTTAATGTGCATGATTCTTTGCACTGTGTTGCAGAGACAGACAAACTCCATCTCTCCTGTATGAGTTGCTGGCATCTCAGACTGCTGGCATTGCTTTAGAAACAGTCTGTTCTCCTGGGTATTTTGTTTTCTTTCTGGTTTGTTTTAGATTGACCTGTGGAAAAAAGTGTGTTTAAAGATTCCTAGTCACCTCTACTCCTGTCCTCTGAGCTTTCTTTGGCCCAGAGGAGTAGATTAGGCAGATGTTGCCAAGCAAATGAAAAACAAAAGAAGAGGTAGTGGTGGTTATGGGCTTCTACTTCTATGTTTTCCTGAGGTGTAACAACTTATCATGGGACTGATAACAGCTGAGAGGCTGAATGGACACTGCCCAAGGCCTGACTGCAGTGCTACTCAAGAGCTGTAGGGAAAGTTTAACTATAGGCCTCACCAAGCTGTCCTAATTTTTTCCATAAAATGGAGAGAACACTTTTCCTCTGTACTGTTAAAGAGGATGTCTGAGTGACTGAAGCTGGTAATCACAATCATGGTGCTGGAGATAATTATTACTAGTTCCCTGTGCTTGCAGTAGTCCTTGTTGCATAAGGCTGCGTACTTGACATGTAAAGACACTTTAGGGCTTCATTACTTCATTGCTTAAGACACTGGAGTAAAAAGTGAGAACAGTGTGCCAACCTAAATGCAGAGTTGTTAAAAAAAACTGTTGAAAAAGGCAGAAATCTATGGACAGAGCTGTTTTGGAGGTGTATTCTCCTGTTTGTTGCTGCTACTCACTTAAAGTAGTTTCTTTAAAACAGGAGACACCAGTTATCTTGAGGTAGTGAAGATTACTTTGGACCTTGCTAGTAACACCTACGTTTTTCTAGTGCTCAATTTCTGCTAGTGATTTTTAGGCTTTGCTAAGTGTGGTGGATCCTTAAGATCACGCTGAGAACGCCTGGAGGCTTCCACATACTGTGTTCTAAAGAGCTGTACACGTAAAATTCAACCTACTGCATGAGACATAGGCCTCCCTAAATTCTTAAGCTATGAAGCTCATGAGATGAAGAAGGCTGTTGTGAGGCACTGCAAGCTCCTTATTGTAACAAATTAAGAACAACAAAGATCAAGCCATGCCTGCTTGTGTAGGTTGTCTTAAATATGTAAACCATAAATATGGCATGGGAAAGAAATGTAGGGGTAGCTCTATACCTTTGTTATCTTCAAAACTCTCAACATAAACTTTTGTATACAAAAATATTGTAGTAGGTATTTTTTTCTTGCTTGTATCTATAATTCCTCGCTTGAGATTAGAATTGCTGACATGCTTTTCTTTATTTCTAGGTTCCTTACTCTGAAGTCACCTCTATTAGCAACCTTGGTGTTTCTAGCAAAGGACTAGTGATTGAAAGACCTGGGCATGTTTCTCTGACCTATGTAGATGGCTCTGTGTGCATCAATGCTGATGAAAAACAAACTACTTACACCAGCACCATCCACTTTGTCTGTTCCAGAGGCACTCTTGTAAGGACAAATGACCTTTCGGTTGTTACTTCATGTGGTAGATTTTCCATCATTAAGATGAAGCTGCAGGAAGATGTGTTGCATATAGCAGATTTGTGAGAAGGGAGACTTCTGAGCAATGTAAAATAGAGATGTCAAAACAAAGCTGATGTAGATGCTGGAGTAGAACATCTGAGTATTTTATCTTGAACAAGAACTAAATAAAAACTCAGTCTTGGTGGACAGTCATATTTCAGACTAGTCTAATTAGCATGAAAAATACACAGGGACTTAAAACTGAGGAGTTTTATATTGTGGACCCTCTTAAGAGGAAGAATATTGTAAAGTGTGTCTTCAAGCTTTGGTTCTGCATCCTCTGTAGCTTTTTGATTGTAGTATTCTTTAATTTCAAGTTTTTGCTGATACTGAAGTTTAAACTTAAGGGATCATTAGACTTGGACTTGCCTAGCCTTGCTCTTCCTGGTTTTGTGAGTCCACAGGTCTTACTCCCCTTACTCACCTGTTCTTTAGCCCAAGAGGTGTAGTAAAAAATCTGTGACTTTGAGCAGTTATGAACTGCTTTACTTCATCCTGAAAACACTGAAGTGGATGTAATTAATACTCCTGTTTCCTTGTTACCTCAGCTAGCAGACTTCTGTTGATTTACTTTTTACTTGTTTGGGTTTTTTTTTTTTTTTAATTACGGACTGTATTATACCCCCAAATTCTTCAAAGCTTAAGTTGAGGCCAAGATCTGATTATGCATGTCTAGATTCAGTGTTGTATTTAGTCTGAATATTTGGATGTCTGATTCAGTTCTTGGCTAATGCTTAATGACATGTTAAGTGTTTAACTAGACAAATTTTTCAGTGATAACCTTTAAAATAAGTAGGGATGAGGGAATCAGGGTGGGAATTGTGTGCATTTGTAGTGAAGTCTTTTAGAAGAACCTGACAGTTTTTCCAGGTGATATCTGAAACTTGAGAAGGTGTTGGCTATTGCACTTACTCTCATCTTCTCTCTGCAATTTGTTTCCAGAGTAGCAGCCCACGGTTTATTGCTATTCTGGATTGTGTGGCCACTTTCTTATGGGAAACTGAGGCTGCTTGTCCAATCAAGGAAACAAAAGATGATTCACAGGTGAGAAAGGGGAATGTAAATGGTATTTGTAGTCTCAACATATTATTTTTTTTCTAGCACTCCTGATTACTGTTTAAATGACTCTTGAAGAAAACTTAGTACAGTGAAGTCTTACATTGATCATGGTGGAGTCTTGTGGTACCTTGTTGGGTTTTGTTGGAAGTGTTCCTGAAAAATGTAACTTCTAACTAAGGTATTCAGGTGCTTTCTCTTGAGTACAGTTTGCTTGCTTTAGCACTGAGTGTTCCATTCCCTACTCTGTTGCTAGTAAAACTGAGTTTATATGTAAGGGTATATATTGACCAAACCATCAAATGAGACTTTTCTGTTTTTTCATGCTAAACTCCCTTGCTTCTGCTTTACAGGTCTCAACATAAACATATTAGTGTGGAAACAACCCTCGGTTAAAATTTTCTTGCTCTTAGCTAACCTGATAGATGCCGTCTGTTAAATTCCACTTTAATACGATGGTATGTAGCTGATGTCAGTGGACAAAAAGAATTGAATAAATGTGCAAAAGGACTGAATGAAGTGTGGCTACTGCCTAAGCTGTATTCTGATTGACCAAGTTACTCATTGATATCCAGGCTAGGAATACATGTGAATCACTGCTTTGGTTCTTGAAACAAGTTAAGAGCTACAACTTAAATGGAAGCAATGCAGAAGGAGAAAATAACTCTGTTGTAAATTTTTTTCTAGTCCTGCTCTGTGCAAGATCCAAACACTGGCTTTCTGTTCAATCTGAAGCCTTTAGCTTCTGAAAAAGGCTATATGGCTACTGGCAGTGGGAAGAATTTCCTGGTAAGGATTTTGACTGTACAATCTGTTGCTTATGTGTACTGTTTTTGCATTTTTTCATCTTGCTAGTGAGTAAGCAGAGGTTTGACTCATTCCTTTTATGAAATATGAGTTGATGGGAAAGCACTGTGTTTGAGGACAGGAATGGAAGATAAGGTCATCTTAGATGAATGAAGGTAAAAGCATCGAACTTCTGGTTCTTAACAAGCAAACAATAGCCATGCTTTTCAGGCTATGCTTGATTTTTGCACTTACAGACTCTGTTGCCAATTTATCTGCTGATGCTGAAGAAATTGATAAGGGAAGCTTAGAAAGGGATTTAATCTGCCCATATCAGTGTTTTTAATGCAGTCTGCATGTATCAGTAGTCCTAGGCTGTCACAAATACTACCATAGTAGTATCTGTCTTGGTCTGAGAATAAACTTGCTAAACTACATCCTGTACTGTGAGAAGGCAAAATTTGTGCACCCCATAAACTGATGATGGAGAATATTGTTAGTGTATTATATAGTTGAAATATCTGTCATTTCCAGAGTGCAAGACAACTATGTTATTTGGAAAAGTTACTGACGAGAGTTCTAGTGATGTAGAAATGGTTATGTGGACCTAATTTCTGCAGTTAATACTATGTACATCCATGTGTTTTCAAAACTTCTAGCTGAACATTTGTGGTCCCATGCCAGACTGTGGTAAAATCGATGGCAAAACAGTTGCTGGATGTGAAATAGAAAATTTTACCTCGGTGAGGCTGGTGGAATTGGACAAAACCCTTTATCTCTCCAGTGAAGGGTTTCTAACTCTTACCTACAGAGGTCCTCTTCATGTAGAACTGGGTGAGTTGAAATACACAGTGGAAATAGATGCTCATATTGTACAAACTTAGTGTGAATGATCTTCATTCCTTCTTTTGTCAACATACTGAAATGTATTTGGGTTGGTGTTAGTTCCTTAAATAAACTAGCTCTCCTGGAAGTTTTAGAAGAAATAAAATTATGCAGAATGGTAATGACTCAGTTTTCAGTAACATGTGTGCATTTCCAAACCCTAGAAAAGAGACTAAGTACAGTAAAAGTTATTTTTTCCTTACTGAGCAGATTAAAAATACTGGTCCTTGCATGGAGAAATACTCATGTTGGAAAAACAAGGAAAATTAACTCTGGCTCTTCTTCTAAGTGAAGTAATAGCTTTAAGCTTCAGTTTTATTAATAATGTTCTCTGAAATTGTTTAGTATCTGAAAGGTCACTTTTCAGTAAGCTTATATTCTCTTGTATGGAATTTTTTTAATACGTGCTCTAGTACTTCATGTATGCTAATTTCATGAATTTAAGTCTCTTTTGGAGGAAAAACTAATGTAGAATGAAGAATGTGTATCTAGCGTTTAGATTTGTACATGCTCTCCAGTTGTACTGAAACTGAGCTTCATAGAAAGCAACATGACAACAGAAGGTTTTGGGAAACCTGAGTATTGGATTCAGGAACCTCAGATGCATCTGCACCTGTACAAATTGCAGTGGTGATACCTCATGTCATTGTATCGTATTATTTGTGACATTTCCATACCTAGTATGCAAAAAGAAACAAGTGATTGAGCTCCTGTGTATTTTGCTCTGAGAGCATCTACCATTTTGATAACATTATAAACCATTTTGATGACAAATACTTCTTGACATAACTACCATTCCTGGAGGACTAAACAGAACTTGGCATATACTGTTTAGATAGTATCGGTATTATTTGTTCTGCAGTCATTACACTGAACTTCTTATAAACAAAACTCCCAAACCCATAACGTTGCTGTATGTGATGTAATTTAGAGGTTACTGATACAGCTGATATTTTATAGGTTTTCTGTTACTTCAAATATGTCAAAGACCCAGAGAACATAGTTCGGTGAAGGTAATTATGTTCTTTAAATGTGTCAATGCATTTTGATTTCCTGCTTGGAGAGGTAGTTTTGGCTGCTAGGCAGTTTATCATAGCCTTCTAAAGAAGGCTTGCATATTTACAGCTTAAAAACCAGAAACTATAAGGTAGTGTTTTCCTTGAAGCAGTGAGTAAAAAGAAACTGTTAGAAAATTTTGAAGTCAAGTGTTAGCTTGAACTTAAATTCAGATATTCCAAACTGAACCATCAACACATAAATGTTTGTTTTACAGGAACATCAGACATGTTCATGGTGACTTTCGTTTGTAATGATTCATATCCTGGAGAGCTTAAGTTTGTGCGTGAGGAGGTAAACAGTGTGATCAACATCCATGATACTTTTTTTGAGTTTCACACAGCTCTGGCCTGTGCTCCTGCTCCTGTAGACTGTCAAGTTACAGGTAAGTACCTGGAATTTGAGAGGGTTCTGTCCAACAAATGTTGGAAGGATTAACTGGAAAGCGAACTTCTGTTCAGAGGAGGGCTTTAAGAATACTTGTTGTGAAGGCAGGCATTTGTAAGACCTAGTCTTTGTAGAAGTTGTAGGGTGAGAGAGGAGGTAAGTTGTTTGAAGCAGACTTAACTTACAACGACAAGAGGCTAATTTGGATCATTGTATATACACAAGAAAGTTGATAATTACTTTGAAAATGTTTAGTCCTTATCATGACTGAGAACTGCTTCAGCCAAACTCTGAAGCAAGTGAGTTCATTTTTATTGGCTTTTGTAAAAATGCACCTGTGAATTGTGGAGTAATTACTCTTGGGAAGTAACTGTCAAGGGAAAACTGTGTTCTACATTTGACAAAGTGATGTTTTTGTGGTAACAGTGTGTTCTCTCAAGGGATATCTAATAGGAATCTGAAAAGTACTTTGAATTGTGTATTCGTCAGTGAAACTTGCAGCAGAATTGTTTGAAATGTTACAAATATTAATAAGTTCTCTCAGCTTACTTTATGTACCACATTTCTTTCAGATACTGCAGGCAATGAGTATGATTTAAGTGACTTGAGCAAAAATGGTGAGCCGTGGGTTGCTATTGACACTTCAAAGGAAGCAAAGAGCCGAACATTTTTCTTGAATGTCTGCAAACCTTTGCCCTATGTGACTGGATGCTCTGGTAAGCCAAATAGCAAATGTTTCTTAACTTGTGACTTCTGATGGAAGACCTTATATGCAGAATGACATCCCTGGTGATTTTAGTAGGGTTTATTGAATCCTGCCCATTTAATTGTTGATCTCACACAGACCTGGGTGGCATATGTTGGGAGTACTAATAAACAGACGCTTGCAAACTGAGAGTTGTCTTAATGCTAATCAGGACTTTTGCATTGATATGTGGGAGTACGTTGGGGAAAATTGCATTGAGAACAGTATTTGCTGGTATCTTTGATTTTATTATTATTTTTTAAAGAAGGTAGGAAAGTCAGATGTTGTTGAAGCCTCCTAATTGAATGAGGCCAGAATGAGAAGCTTATGCCATGTCTTACTGAACTTCTAGCCAGTTGATATATTTAATATCACTCTGGACTTTTATCAGTCTGTGGGAGCAGATAAATTAGTGCAGTTTGAAAGATTTTAGTGAATGCAGGATAGCCTCAAAGGCATTAGGCACACAATATCTCTAACTGTATTTATGAATTCATATCTGTTGTGCTCTGCTTCAGGAGTTTGAGGCAGTCTGCTTTAATGCTAAAAGCTCTCTTAAAGCTACCCTGTTATGTTATTTTACAATATATTTAACTCTAGTTGTCAAAGCTTTGAGCTAAAACCCAGCCTTTTTCCTCTAGGTGGTGCTGTAGGATCTTGTGTGAAATATGCTGATAAAAGCAAGAACCTTGGAGTCATTCAGATAACCCCCCAGGCTGCTACTGATGGGTCATTAAGCATTATCTACTTGAATGGTGACACATGCAAAGATAAGCAGCGTTATTCTACACGAATAATCTTCCAGTGCGATCAAACAATGGTAATTTTTTGTGCCAGTTGATATTAATGAGGCTTTTAGTGCTTGGGAGGTACTATAACAAAGTCGACAGTGTTTATTCCTCTTAGAATGGAGAGACTGGTTCTAAAAGGTAGGATCTCGCACATAGGCTTTTTCCTTGTCTCTTTTAAAGTGCTTTATTGAACCTGTAGAACACAACAGTGAATTCCATTGTGGAATCTTGTGCAACACCAAAAGCACCTCTTTGCTGAAAATGAGTGCAGAAATTTGATAGACATCGTAAGACTGTACAACTTCAGTAAAAAAGCTCCCTGTGTGTGTGTTTTGAGACTTGCAATGCAGCTATTAATAAGCCTCCTTCATATGGCTCTTTTCTGTAGGGGTCGCCGGTGTTGGAGCAAGAGAATGACTGTGAGTTTGTATTTGTTTGGAGAACCTTGGCAGCATGTCCTGTTCACAAAGCAGAAGGTAAGTGTAGTTATTTGAGCTTTAAAATTTCAAACAAATCTGTACAAGTAATAAATACTTACTGAAGCCCTGTTGGTTTTTTTGCCCTGTAAGCCTTTCTGTAAAAGGTGCGGGCATGTGGAGGGATGTTTCTCCTGAGCTTTAAGCCAACTAACTATCCTGTCTATAATTAAAAGGAAAAATTAAGCAAATACGTTTGCCCTGTTACACTGTCTAGGGAAAGAAGCTGAAGTAATAATGCTGTTTCTGAGAAACCCTAGTACTACATTGTTAAATCACAGTCAGACTTGCTAGTAAATATTAAAGCATCAGGTTTCATGAGAATGTAGTTGCTTCTATGCCTGGCAACTCATTCCCTACCCTTCACTGAAGACTGGAAGCTAGACTTTAAACTTGACACTTGTTAGGCAACGCGGGAGGGACCAGTGAGGATGGTCCTAGAATTTGCAGCTGACTCCAGGATGTGTCACAAGTTCAAGTTCTGGTATTTGATGGGCTCTCAGATGGCAAGTTCAGGCCTTGCAGGCTTTGTTTTGCAGCTTTTTAGTGCCTTGTAAAACATCCAGACTTCCCGTGAAGGATCTTTTGCAACAGTTCTAGACATTTTTGAAACTGCCAGTGACGTCATGTGGCATGAGGGGTATTTGCAAGCTGCTGGTTTGTAGGACACAATACTATGCAGGACAGCGGTGATTGAGTTGTGGTTTTGAAGGGAAGGCAACTGGTGTCTTCAACTCGGTGCCAGCTTGTGTGATTGAGAAGAGCATAATGTTCATGGGATACAATCTGATGATTTTTTAAAAGCTTCAGAATATTCAGATTAGTTAAAAACTGAGTACTTGATCAGCAGCAAAGTTACTGATGTATATCAGCTTATCAGACTCATGAAAACTAGAATTTTCCAAAACCTTTTTTATATGCATCTTTGTAGATTTGTAAGCTGTAGCAAACATAGCAGACATTTCCTGTGATCAGTTATTCTCTAACTTGGCACACTTCAGAGCTGTTAAAAGAAGATACAAGGCTGACATCTAGAACACCTTTTGCTTTGGCCTTGTGACATTGCTGTTCTTTCCAGATAATTAAACAAGTGCTGGACTTAGTGACTCTGGTTCTGTACTTAACCTTCAACATATCTGAAGCAAGAACCTGTGAGGCCACTTTGAGGTAGTTTATGATCTACAGTGTGACTTTTGCATCTTGCTTTAGTGGCAGTTATAAAAGAAATGTGCCATTTATAGTGTAGTCACATAGTTCTAGATATTGTGACTTCCTGAGATCAGTTGTTTAACTGAACTAAAATGGTTCTCCAATGTCACTGCCCTAAAGTGCCAGCTACTCATTTTTGTGGCCTTATTTGTACCAATAAGCCTTAATTGTCCTAAGTGTATTTGGCAAAGCTAAATAGATCTTAAATTGTATTTTAAATTCTTAACTTTTCTTTAAAGGTGAGGATTGCCAGGTGAAAGATCCAAGATATGATCACATTTATAACCTGAAGCCACTTTCCAATGAAGACGTAAAAGTGAGTACAGATGAATACGACTACTACTTCAGAATTTGCGGAGAAATAACAGAACCTTGCAAAGCAGAGGCTCACAGTGTTGCATCGTGTCAAGTAAAGAAGAAGGACATTCATTTCAAAAAAGTAGCAGGTACAGCACTTATTGGAAGGCACTTAGAGTATATGAAGATTAGTCAAAGTGTAATTGAAGCTACTACGTGATAGAAGAGGGACCCTTTCTAATCTTGTACATCTTATGAGATAAAGTATCCCACCACTTACTGTGCAAATAAAATGGTGTATATGTAGTTATCCTGGCACTCAGCTATGAATGAGCTCAACCTTAGTGTACTGAGCAGTACTCATTCAATAACTAGATCACAGATTTTAGTGGAAGGTTGACATCTGTCTGTCAGTACTTTATTGTGCATGTTGCTGTTTATATTGCCAGAAGCATTGCTGCGGTCATGTATTTACTGGAGTAGCTGTTGACTTTTCTCAACTCCTTGCTTTCTAGGCTTACGTACAGAAAAACTGACTTTCAAAAATGGTTTAATAATGATTAATTACACCAGTGGAGAAAAATGTCATAAAATATATGAACGGTCAACTGCCATATTATTCTATTGTGACAAGACTCAATCTGAGGTTAGTTTCAAAACATGTTTCCTGTCTTCCAGAGTTGCTCTCCTTTCAAAGTACGAAAGAGTAAGATGAAGAATATGAGATAGCTTCCTTCAAGAACTCCCTAATCGTTTCCAAATGAGACAGGAGATTGAAGTATACTGTGAAGTGATAAAAAATGATGAATGTTTTGAATTTCCTATTTGTAGACAGTACCGTTGTAGTGCCTCAGGAAGGTTTGGGGCATGTTGTTCCTTTAGGGGATGCCTGCTGTTATTTAAGCTCTTGGAGAAGTTCGGAAGGGGTGTTCTCCCAGACATTACAACTGTTTCTTGATAAAAAATAAAGGGTAGTAGGCTGAATGTGCAGGAAAGCAGTTGTTCCATAAACAGACTAAAATAAGCTGGTTACTTGCTTTTAGTATCTCTTTGCACTTGTGCTTTCCTTCCTTTTCTTAAACAAAGATGTCTAGGGTTACTTTTGCTCTTCTCCTTATTTCATGGAGGAGGCAGAAGTTTTTGATGGCTGCCCTTTTATCAGAAGTGTGCATGAGGATAAACTCAGGTTTGGGGGAAGCCATACTTTCAGCTTGTCAGAGGCATAGTGTGGCTCTAACATAACATGTATGTTCCCAGGTCATCTTGGGGCAAGACTGAGACATTTTGGTCGTTTCAATGTGTTTAGATGAGAAAGCAAGTTACTTTTGTATTGTCTTCTTTCAGCCTGTATTTTTGAAGGAAACTCCAGATTGCACTTACATGTTTGAATGGCATACTCCATATGCTTGCCTACCTGTTAAATCTACTGAGTGCTCCTACAAGTAAGTTGTTTCCACAAAATTGAAATGAAGCTGTATAATGAAAGAAAAAAATACAGCCTTATTGCAATTCAATGCAATACTGGCACTTCCACTGTCACATTTTGACTTAGTAACTAGCTAATGTGTCATTTAATGCCAATGCAATGTATTTTAAGTAACTTTTGCAATTTGTGTTTCTGAAAGCTAATTTTGCTGAAGAAAAATACTTTGATACTCTTAATCATAAAATAATAAAAGGGAACTGTTGGGTATGCAGTTATTGATGGTTGAAAGCTGAGTATGCTGGATTGTTGCAAGTATCTAGTTATTATTTAACTGTAGCTAATTTTAAACAAGGATACAACCTGCTGTCTATTTGAAACTTCCACCAAACAAAGCTCCAGGAAAAACGTCATTTATATCTGTCACAGCCAAGTATTAGCTCATTAAGGTTTGATAAGTGGGGTCAAATGTGGATAATAATTGGCCCAGAGTTTTAACATCTGGCCTCATTACAGGTAGAAACAGTGCATTTTATCTGCATTTGAGCTTACTGTGCACTGAAAGAGAAGATGCTTCAATTAAAAGTGGTAATTACTCCTGCATTAGCTGAGGGCTGTGTGCATGTGGAGAGTTACTGTGGTGCAGTGATATATCTCTGTACTGAATTTGAAGTTTCTGGGGAGCGATGAATCTGTAGATTTCTTTAACAGAGGTAACTGCTTAGAGTTATTAGGTTTGTAATTACTGTAGTAACTTAAGAATTGTAACTTCAAAATACTTAATTTTTTTACATGCCTGGTAAACTTTTGTACAGGGACGATGAAGGAAACTTCTATGACTTTTCATCCCTGATGCGACACAGAGAGAACTGGGAGGCGATTGCTATATCTGCTACTACTCAGAGATACTATATTAATGTCTGCAAGCCCTTAGTACCATATGGTGCTGCACGTAAGAGCGAAATAAAAATACATTCTTCCTGTAGCCAGGGAAGGCAAAAGTGGTACAACAGTAGTGCTGGTGGCTGTTCTAAGTGAAAAAAATTACAAAGCAAAGTATGTGGAGGCAGTGGTGTGATTTCAGTACCAGAGGGGTAGATTGTGGGCCTGATTTCCATTTAGTTGGTGGGTGAGAATGACTACCACCTCTTGTCTTCTATTGATAACTTCTGTCCTTATCCAAAGTCTACTATAGCTCTTAAAGATTAAAATAATTTCTTGTCATGAGATGCTAACTTCAGAATTTCTCTATGGCACCTTCTGAGTGAATCTGTTTTGTGGAGTGGAAGACCAGGTAACAGTCTGTAGCCTTCCAGTCTGTAGCCTTCCAGTCTGTGTAGTAGTTACTTCCCCAGTAGTAGCTGCCATTATTTTCTGCATGACCTTAAGTGAAGTGAGGAGACTGCTGCTACTTGTGATTTTTGGGGAAAATACACCCCACTGAGTATGATTTGGACAGTGGCTTGGAGATACATGAGCAATGACATACCTGAAAGTAGGGTAGTGGAGTTTTATTCCAGGCAAGTGTTCCTTAATAATATTTAGAGTGATAATGCAGGTTTTGTTTATTTGTGTAGGTTCCTGCCCTTCTGATGCTGCTGCTTCCCTCATCGAGGGTACAAAATGTACCAGTCTTGGGGAAGTGGCTGATGGTCCTCGATGGGAAAATGGCATTTCCATCCTGAAATATATTAATGGAGAGCAGTGTCCAGATAAAATTCGCAGGAAAACAACAATATTGCGCCTCAAGTGTGATGAAGGCAGAATTGTAAGTGGGCTCCTTGTGGTGGGATTCTGTGTGTTCATGTGTGCATGGACAATACAGGCAGCTCTTTTCCATTCCTTAATAAATTCATCTGTAGTTGGATGGGAGCCAGTCTTGCAAGCAGACTGACTTAGAAGTACTTGAATTTTAGATGCTGTGCAATTTTTAAGTGATCTTTTTGTACAATCTGCTAGCACAGATTTTTATTGTCTGTAATAGCTTCAAATTTTCTGCTTATATCTTGAAAATGAATGTAGTGCCAGTTAGGAAGTGTTTTGAGGAGTAAATGATGCTATTGGCTGGGTAGTTCTTAACTCTTGCACTCTCTACGCCTTACTGTTAAATGCTGTATTTTCAGTTGCCCTAGGCTGCCTTTCGCCCTTCTCTCATTAATTTTATTTCTCCTGATAATGATTCTGTACTGTTTCATAATCAAAATAGTTAGTTAAATACCCTGTCCTTGGATTAATTCACTGGACCATCATGGCCTGTTAAGTCTTAGGAGTGGTGTTTGAACTGGACTCAGCTACAGGCTGCAGGTGTAACCCAGTGGCATACAGTCTTACATGATCCCTCTGTAGAAATGTCACTCTATTCACTGTTTCATGTTTAGGAATCAAAGCCAGAACTTATAACTGCCATTGAAGATTGTGAATATACCTTCTTATGGTTCACCGCTGCTGCATGTCCTCTTAAAAGCAATGTGCAAAATGACTGTCGGGTAACTAATCCTGCAACAGGTGAGGAGGAGGCCTCAGGATTTTGTATGTGGAAGACACTGCTGGAAGCAGCACTAGAATGTTTACATTCTTGAGGGACTTTGTTAGAATAGGGCAGTGGGACACATCCTCTAAATGGTGACTAACAAGCTTATTGATGGTAGAAATATCTTGTAAGTTACTGCAGCATCCCTTGGAACATAAACAGTCTCTAGTTCTGAAGCTAGTTTTACCTCTGTTAATATTAATAAATAACTGTTTGCCTTTCTAATCTAGCAGGCAAATAGTCTGGTTGACCTTCCTACTAAATGAAGTTACTGAAAGTTTTTAATACAAAGGAATGTCTTGATTTTGAATCTGAAAAAGAGATTAAATTGTTTTCCAATCTCTCTATAGGTCACCTCTTTGATTTGACATCATTAAAGCGAGAGTCTGGTTATACCATCCGTGATTCACACAACAGAAAGATAGAGCTGAATGTTTGTTCTGAAACTAAAAGTTCATGCTCTAATGGAGCTGGTAAGCATGTTGTCCCCTCTGATACTGTAATTATTGACTATAGGGTACCTAAAAGAAATACTTATGTTCAATTTTACAGTAAAATGTGAGGGGCAGGTTTACTGCAAATGTAGAAGGAGTAAAGGGAACAGCTGTGTGACTGAATTGCCTAGGAAAAAAAGATCCTGAAACTGTTTCAGGAAGTGAAGCCTTATATTTCTGCCAAACTCCATTCATTTGGGCTCACTTCCAGTCTCAGTCTCTTCAGTTCCTAATGGATGGATATTTTTTTGGACATGAGACTGGGAATGTAGGTGCTTCTACTGCACCTATTGGCTATTGTGAAAATTGGAGACATTACAAACTTCCAGCTAAGGTGAACTGAGCACGAAAATGTCTCTATGGTGATGCATTGCTGTAATGTACCTGTACTGGGCCTTGTGTCTGCACTTCACACCTTTGCCAGTCTTTTTTCTATCTTTCTGTTCTGTTTTGGGTGCTTCTGAAACATCAGTAGAAGTTAACTTATTTTCTAAGATGCTTACTTGCAGATTGAGTTACGAACTCTTTTGTCAAATTGAATATGAGATAATATTTAAGCATCTTAAATGCTAAAATAGGAAAGTTGCTTGTGAAGTAAAGATTATTTTTGTGTAGTTAGAAGAAAATACTAGATTGATTTGTTTTTTGAGGCATCTTAATAAAATTACATGTAATCTGTCTGACATTTTGTGTTAATCTCTTGGTTTTTAGAGAAATGATAACCAAATACTGAGCTCTCTGACTCCTTTAGCATGTATAGATACAGTATGAAAACGTGTATAGATACAGTATGTACAGCTTAATGAAGTGTTAAAGACTATGTTTGCTCTTTGTTTTGGTGCAGTTCAGCTCAGTTTAATGGGAACTCCAGACGGTGTGACAAATGCTATCATTCTTAGGAAAACTAAAGTATGACTAAAATCTTAAATTTATCACTGTTTATATTGTAAGGTGCAATTTTGCAGGATGGTTATGTCAGACTTGATCTACTTTGTTCATTTTTCTTTTTTTACTTTAGCTGTCTGCATCACAGGTGACCCAAAACCAGTTAATGCTGGAAAACTGAGTAAAACTTTAACTTATGAAGATCAAGTGTTAAAACTTGTCTATGAAGATGGAGATCCTTGCTCTGCAGACCCTGCACTGAAGCATAAAAGCTATTTTAGCTTTGTATGCAAGTCTGATGCTGGAGTTGACAGTCAGCCTGTTTTTCTGTCTTTTGATGAGCAGACATGCACTAGTTACTTCTCTTGGCACACTTCCTTGGCTTGTGAGGAAGAGGTAAGAATTACTTCTACAGAAAACACTTGTGGAACTAAATTTCTGAGGGGAGTTGGATATTATATCAGTGTATTTTAAATTCCTTGAGGGACAGGTGTCTTCCTGTAGTACAGAACTCAAGTTCATATTGAAGTTCTCAAATGCTTTTCATACTGACATTTTTGATAGGGATGAACAATATTTGGCAAATTCTTGCTCTGAATGTTGAGTCAAGTTGAAATTTTGAACACTTCAGAATAACTCCTCTGTGGAACCTACTTAGCTGCTTTTCTGTGCAGTTCAAATGGAAGCCATATAGTGTCATTCTGGGAAATGATGGTTAAAATCTTCTGATGCAGCAGGCCAACAGAGCTGAGGCTGAGTTGAGGATGGATGGGGATATTCTGTTCATGGGGATATTCTTTGTTTCCAGGCAAGTAACTACTGGGCAGGCACCAAGTATGATCAGTTTGCTCAGTGCTAAAACTGATAAACCTTGATAGCATGTACTCTGATCTGCTTTGGCTGCGTAACACGTGCTGTAATAGCATGGTTTGGTCAACTCTAGTTGCACTGGTGTACCAGAAAATACTTCATGCTAGTCTTTCTTTAGTTAATGTAGTTGGTTGAATGGTTATCGCTATTGGGTGCATAGAGTAAAAGCCAGTAATAGGAGTAGAAGGCTAAATGAGCTATTGGGTGAACTCAAATCTTTTCCTAACACCTGAACATTACCTTTTGCATATCTGCCTAATCATCCTTTTCACTGCCTTGATCACCTCCAGTATGACCATCATTCTCTGCATCAAGCTATTTTTCCTCCTCATCACTGTCTCAGTGATACACCTCTTGCTTCTATTTAGGAAAAACGTCTTCCAGTTTTTTTCCCCAGCAAGAACTGTCACATGTCCCCCTCTTTTGGCTGCTCTGGTTTCCTCCTCAGTAGCATGTACCATGCTGCAACACAAATCAACAGTGCCCAGACCCACTGTGTTTCCTAGTGTATTAGTTCCATTTGGTGATCACTCTGCATTTCTGATCACTTTTCAGTGACCCAAGCTATTTCAGTGTGGTGATAAGTAGGTAGCTATGATTGTCCTGAAATGAAACAGTAATTTTATTAGTTGTTCGCTTTCTACTATCCAAATAAGAACAGACTTTTCAAATTCCACGTAGGCTGTCAGTAAGCTTATGCACATTAAGAATGTAAGAAATTGGTTCTGAGGAAATGCGGAACTCAAGCCATCAACTTGCAATAAAATAACTTTACGTTGTTATAGCCAAGCTTGTTTGTTGGAGGTTATCCAATAATGCGTGGAAGATTGGGAGAGGAAGGGATCTACCTATCTTACGAAGTGATAGTGACTGTGTCTGCTGGAATATGTGTGCCAGAGCTTTATGACTTAGTATTGTTCTGACAGGGACTGCATTCCATAAGAATGTTTAAATGATCAAGGCTTTTCATGTGCAGCTTATAGGTGCTTAGTATCTCTAGACAAACAAAAGTTATAGGAAATGCTGCTTTACTTAAATGAGAAACTTTTAAATGTAGCCATACTTCAATAAATCAAAGCAAGTAATAAAAGAAAATCAGTAACACATACCTTCTTGTAGGTGAAGTGCTCAGTACTGAATGGCAGTTCTGTTATTGACCTCTCTCCTCTGATCCATCGCAATGGGTATTATGAGGCATTTGTGGATGAAGATATTACAGATGTTTCTCCTGACTTTTACATCAACATTTGTGAGCCTCTCAATCCTATCAAAGATGTCAATTGCCCACCTGGAGCTGCTGTTTGCATGGTTCCTGTTAATGAATCACCAATAGTAAGTACTATGCCTTTAATCACACATTTCGCTAATAGTTTAATACAGTATCCCTGCCTAGAGACCTGATTTGAACCAGGAGCTTGACAATTGGTTTAAGAAATGGAATGCAAAATTAAAGTCACCTCTGCAAAATTCGCTTTCGTTGCTTTTTCCTATCCTGAACCCCAGTGAATTTTTTGGGCGTGTCAGAACAGTCAATACAATGATAAATATGAAAAATTACTATACAGTTCTGTGTGCCAAATACAGAGGCTGGAAAACAGAATGTCTTAGTTTACTGTTCTGTGGCTTACTCGATCTCATGATAGCCTGTGTCATACTGCAACAGGCTATGTCCTACCATGCTTCAAAATGCATTTAGTCCTTTCATATAAGAATTTGACACCTCGATAAATAGCAGGACTGTGTCAGAATGTTGGTTAACTTGTTCGTGTTACTACCTTGAGAGATGGAGGCTCTTACCTTTTGAAGTCTTGTTTGTGAGCTGTACAAGATAAACACAGAAAGTTGAGATTGTTTGCCATGAACTTTCACATTGATCTAGGGACTGTACTCTGTTGTTAAGGCTGTTTTCAAGTAATTTGTTGGTAATTTGGCACAGTGATGTGAAGAAGAACCTACCTGTAAGATGCATGGCTTTTGTGAAGTTTAATCAAAGGGTGTTTTGAGCTTCTCAACTTGTGTTTTGTTAGGATTGAAATAAAATAGCTGGTTTTTGATTGTAGAATACAGTTTTCAAAAGTGTAGTAGTTGTGCTCCCATATAAACAGATGAATCCGAATTGATTTCAGACCAATTCAGAATCAGACTTAGGTGTGTTCCATAAGTCTATTAATACATATTTTTGCTTGTGTAGGATATTGGTCGTGTTACTGAACCTCCCAAGTTAAATGAGGCAGCAAATGAAGTTCGCATCACTTACAGCAGCACTACTCCTTGTCAGATAAACAACAAACTGAACTATACTTCTCTTATTGTATTTCACTGCAGCCAAGGAACTAGTCTGGTAAGACATCTATTAAACTTATATTGATTTTTGAAGCATAATGGGAACTTGGTAGTAACCAGTGTTAGCTTTGTTTAAAATTAAATCAAGGATTTGTGTCTAGAATGTGTGGATGGACTTGTTTCATCAAGGAATGTACTTCATATTTATATTCTTAATCAGCCAAAATTTTATTGTGTGAACTTTAGGCTTGAGAGTAACAGGTTCTGATGATTTCAAGGATCAGATTCCACTGATGTAATGTAGCATAACTTATTGCTGATATTAAACTTAATGCTGTGTTGCACCTTTAGATCCCAAAGCTCGTACTTGTACCTCAGACTAACACAACAAGCAGTGTAACTGTAGAGCTGTTATTGTGAAATGTTTCCCCTATGTTGTAACACTTTCCATAATCATACACAGCTTTAAAAAATTGTGTTTAGTTACTTATGTTTTTGTTTTGTGTCAGCACCTGAATAGTAAATTGAGTTTGCATGGTAATGTGAGTTTAATGCTCCTTGAATTTTTTTCAATGCCTTAACAAGCTGTAGAGAAGTACTTGGGTATGATGTTTGACAAGCTAGAGCTTGCTGAAGATCACAGAACCATTTTCCATCAATATGGGGCATAAGCTGAAACTTGAGACAGCTCTGAATATTACACAGGCCATACTATTATTTTAGTTTAAAATATGACAAAGTAAAAAGCATTCTCTGTAAACCTTAACTCAGTGAAATTTTGTAATTTGCTCACACTTTTGCTGCTTGCAATTAAGCTGAAAATCAAAATCTAAACCCGGCTTAAGAAGAAAGCTTGGGTACTTAGGTTCCTGCTTTGATTGTTTTCTGGAGCTGGGTGCAATGTACTTCTCTTGTAAGTTTTTTTTTGTACTGGTTGTAATAGAAAGGCATTGTGTTTGTCCTACAGTCAGCGAAGTCTAGCCCTGGTAGTGACTGAGGTTAACTACTGGGGAAGGGGGGAAATGGAGAAAGAGCAGCAATCTTGCCAAAAATTAACCTAATGTGTCTTTTTGTTTTTTGGTAACAGGGTAAGCCAAAGATGATAATGAAACTGGACTGCAGTTTTGTGTTTGAGTGGGAAACTCCAGTTGTGTGTCCTGATCAAGTGAAAACTTCAGGCTGCTCTGTGACTGATGAGCAGCTGCACTATACTTTTAACCTGACCAGCCTTTCTGGAAGAACATTTGAGGTAATGCTTTCTGGTGGTGTGATTGTTTCTTATTTATTTATTTATAATTTCCTAATTGCTGTTAACACTTTACTATTGCAGCAAAAGTTTCTTTTAAGCATCCCGAGGTGTGAGAAAAGACTGAAGCATGAAGCATGTGTTTGGTCTCTGACAGAGGGAGAGTGTAGAGTGCAACATTATTTTTAATGTTTTTGAGAGGGAAGTTGATGGATATACTGATGGGGAAAGGAAGGAGGAATCTTCACCTTTGACAGAATCTTGAATATGAAAACAAATCTGTGAACAGAGTTTAGCTGTGGTTCTGTGTGCTTTATCTGCAGTTTTGTCATATTAAGGATGGCTGGACTTGCAAAATGGGTCATCATCTTTTCCACCTGCATTATGCAAGTGCTGCATGAGGCTTGGTTTTATAAAGCCTTCATGTGGTTTTGTAATTATTGACTGCAGGCTTTGAGGTGGACTTGTGATGCTTCTGATTGTCTACACAGGTATTTTCTGGATCCAACAGTTACCATGTTGGTGTGTGCAGTAAGGCAGAAGACTTGCCCCAGGGAAAATGCAAAGATGGGGCAGTGTGTTTGACATCTAAAACAGGCGTTTCATCTTTTGGTAACATAAAGCAAATGAAAATGGACTACAGCCACCAGGATGAAACTGTCATCTTGCAGTACACAGGAGGTGATCTGTGCCCTCCAGGTGAGATTGGAGCAAACCCATTCTTTATGTTAAAAATTTGTCAGATTTTTTTGCCCATAAAATACGAGGCTTTGTTGTGATAAGAGGAAGCAACTTGACTTTATGGATGTTAATAGGAACATGTTGTTTCATTAAATCACATGCACCGTTGTAACATGCAACATCAACATCCATCTCCCTAGAAGAGACAGTGCAGCTTTTCTGTAGGGATGATCATTGCTACTTGTATACTACATCTAGTTTTCTAATTGAGTTCAAACTCAGTGTTTCAGTATTTCTACTGTCTGCCTCTGACTCTTCTTTAGTATTGAAGTACAGACTTTGGATATAGTCCTGAATATAGATATTCCTGCTTTTCTACTGGCTGTTGTTAAGAGATTATGCCTTTCCTTCTCAGTGACTGAAAAGGGAGAGCTTTGTGTGTTCCCCTTTAAATACAAAGGGAAGACCTATGTGGAATGTACTACAGAAGAAAAGAACAGGCCATGGTGTGCTACAACTGAAGACTACCAGGGAGATGAAAAGTGGGGATTCTGTGGTAGAAGTAAGTACTTCGTACACTTCATATACAAGGATCTGAGCTAACACAGGGATTTAGCTACGCTAAAATCCATACATGCCTGAAAGCCTCTTACAAAGTATGTTTTTCCTTTTTTTTCCAACCTTCCACATTACAGCAAATGCAAGAAAGGAATCTACCATTATCTTTACATGTGATGAAAATGCTGGTATCGGGAGACCATACCTTCTCAGTGAGACACTTGGTTGTGCTGTGACATTTGAATGGAAGACTCAGGCCGTTTGTCCTCCCCAGAAAATGGAGTGCAAGTTTGTCCAGAAACACAGAACTTACGACTTCAGAATGCTCTCTTCCCTGACAGGGTCATGGATCTTTTTCCACAATGGGAACTCGTGAGTAATGAGCAGCTTGCTAATCTGTACAGTTGAAGCTGTAATGTGGCATAGTATTTCTGTTTGCTTAAAACTGTCAGTGCTTAACACTGCATATAGATAAAATGAATTCCTTTCTGAGTTCTTTTTTAATATCTGAAGGGATTGAAAATTACATTCTTCATTCGCACTCCTTCCCTGTATTGGTAACCTTTTTCAAAGATAAATAAGTCTAAACTAAAAGCTTTTTAAAAGCTTTCTATTTAAATTATCTTAACAGTGTAATTTTGTCCTTTAAATGCAATTTTTTTTATTCTTAATCATGTTGAACAAAAATCTTAATTACATAGTTGCTTTCTTTTGACTCAAGTGTGTAACTTCTTGTCTAAAGTTTAACTGTTGTTTTTCCCCCACATTGCTCTATGTATCAGCTTAGAGGAAAATATTGAATGGTAGGAATTCATCAACCTTTCTAGCATTCTCCCTTCAGTTAGCAAATAGAAATAAACTGGCAAGGGTGACAGCATCTAATTTTCAACTAGTGATAAACAGTGGGATAACAAAACCACTTAATTTACCACCTTACTAGGAGTTCTTCTGTTCTAACATATCTGAACTGGTAGTACTTCGAAGAGACTGTAGGATAGTACTATAACCTTTATAATTGAAAAAACTTTTGGACATTTCTTGACTCTGTTGCAATTTCTAGTTTGGACCCAGGTCAAAATTAACTAGTGAACTTATCTAGTAAATGATGACATTTTTCATTTTTTTCTTTTTTTTCTTTTTTTTTTTTTTTTGCACAGTCTTTTGCTTCTAACTATCATTATCAAGTAATCTGCCAAACCCATAATTAGCTTTATTCTGTAAACTTTATTCTTAATTAGCTTTGTTCTGCAAGCTACTTTGAGATTTAGTTTTTTGCAAGCTGTTTAGCTTCCCATGAAGATTCTAGAGTTTAGGTATCACTTCCTCACTTGAGCCTAAATGAATTTTGAAGTTTTGCCTACCGTGTTCTCTATAGGTACTATGTAAATCTCTGTCAGAGGGTACATCAGGGACCAACAGGCTGCCCTGAAAGAGCCAGTGTTTGCAGGAAAAGCAACAATGGAGACGTTCAAGTTCTTGGTCTTGTTCATACACAGAAGCTGAATGTGACAGGTAGAGTTACTTTTTTTCTTGTAGAGAGCCAAAATTAAAGGCTAAATCTTATAGCTTAGGTATAATGATTCTGAGAATTATGGTGAAGCCTGTATTTTGAAATACCTTTACCAGTGAATCTTCTGTTTAAAAACAAAACCAGTAAATGCTACTACTCTAATGTGGTGTTTAAGTCCTGAGAAGACATTGAAGCAAATAAACAGTGTTGTCATTAAAGCTGTAAAGAATGAATTGTCCATCTGAACATCAAGAAACACCTTTTTACAGTGAAAGTGCCCAAGCAATGGCATATGTAGCCCAAAGAGGTGATAGTTTCCTACCTTTAAGACACTCAAAGGCTGTTTGGACAGCTGTCTCCAGGTGGCCGCTGTGTGAGCAGTGGGGTTTGGACCACATGACCTCCACATGACCTCCAGGGGTCCCTTCCAACCTCAACCCGTCTGTGATTCCATAATTGTGGGAGGGAGAATTATTTTTGTTCATCTTGTTTAAAAACGCTTATTCTATGTCAACTAACTTCTCCAATTAAAGCAGCATGTGAAAGATGACTAGTTGGCTTCACACTTAAGGAAAGGAATAAAAAATAATTTCAATCTTACGCAAGCTTTCAGTTAAGGAATATTTTTAAATTGGTGCTGAATTTGTAAAATTGAGAGAAATTTTCCATCCGGTTACAAAAGCAATGGCATGTATTGTGTGTGTCTATTGTCTGAGTTTATAAATAAATGGATGTCTTCATTTACATTAAAAAAAATGACATCTTAAATGTAAACACTTGTTATGACCATACTGGTGACTTGGAACACAGGACACAATGTAAATGCAAAAGTATTCAAGGAGTGATTTTTTTTTTTTTTTTTTTTTTTTAAATGATATAAAGTGGGAATACCTTGAGTTACTGAAGTGCTGTAATTGATATATGGTCTGTGCAGGGAGAAAAAGTCCTAGAAGTTGAAGCAAGGAAGTCTAGAGAATAAGCAAAGGAAATTTCTGAGTGTCACCATTTTTTTTTTTTAATGCTAGGTGATACAGTGTATATAAGTTATTCCAGTGGGCAAGAATGTAGGAAAAACAAGAAAGTAACAACAATTATAGAACTGAAATGTGCAAAAACAGTTGGCATGCCTATGCTGCAAAGGTGAGTAATTAACACACCAGTGATCTTTATCACTTCTTCCTTTGTAGCTCTCTAGTGAACTCTTTAAGTCTTGGGACAGTGCCTGTCCACTTTGTTGGACAGTCCCTAAAATAATCCTTGGCCTGTACATGTAAGGCTTGAATCTTCTGCAGTTTCTGCAACTGTTCACTTCCATAAACAATTGTATCTTAAAATTTTTGGGAAAAATGTAAGCATTCTACTTCCAAATTAGATCTGACAATGGCTGACAATTGTTCTGTTGTTTTCTGTTAGTTGTAGTACAACCACTCTTAACTCTGCCCAAAATCTGTTAGGAGAACACTTACTGTAGGTAAGTGATTGAACTAATAAAACATGGTGTATTGTTGCCTCAATACAGTATATTTAACTAGAAGTTGTATAAAGTTAGGTGTATTTGCACGGATCACAAATACTCAGCTTGATAACTTTTTGTTCAGTCTTGATCTTGTTAACTGTATATTGCTTGTAGAACTGGAGAACTGAGCAAGATGCCCTGTATGAGTCAAAGAACTAGGTAGCAAAATTTGACTACCTTATACCTTTTGTCCTGTTTAAATAAAGGGCAGGCTTAACATGCTACAAAAAAAACAGCCTGGTATGTTTATTAGCTAAAATATTTCAATAAAATCCTCTGATACACTGTGAATTTTGGAACTTTAGGTAAGAAGTTCAAGTGCAGCCGGATTTTTTAAAATCTTGGAACTCCAGAAAATGCAGTGCAATTCTTCAAATAGCTTTCTTTCAGTGCTACTTTATTGTTTTAGCTTACTCTCAGCATGATACTTAGGCAGGACATTGTCACATGTGGGTTAAAAGTTGTCTCTTCACTTTCTCAAAGTGCTAAAAATGTGTTATTCTTTCCTGGCATCATCAGGTCTGTCTCTTATTTGGTAGGTTTGATGAAGAAAACTGTGCTTACCACATCACCTGGGACACACGTGCAGCTTGTGCTGTGAAGCAGCAGGAGGTGGAGGTGGTGAATGGAACAGTCATTAATCCTGCAACTGGAAAAAATTTCTCTTTAGGAGATGTTTATTATAAGTGAGTAAAAAAACCCCAAACACCCAAAACAACAAAAGCCCTACAAAGACCAAAACCCACATGATCTTAATCCTGTGAACCTGTACTGCAAGAAGAACACTTGGTGTGAATATTTTGTTGCCTTAAGTGTTTAGTTGTCAAGTGGAAATAGCACTGAATTCACCTTGTACCGATGACTGACTTAAAGTCCTGGTTTTGTTAGTGCAGCTCCCAGTTGGGCTTGTAGCTGTGAACATGTCCAGGTGTACTCAAGTCTAAAGCTTACTCATACTCATTTTGATGTTAGATCTCTTTACTGTAGGTAATTGCTCTCTTCCATAGTGTGTAGACATTAGTTCAGTGCCAGGAATTTGATTTCCTACCCTGCCCCTGCCTAAAGTACTTTGGCTTTTTACATAGCACCTTTTTACATGATCACACAATTCAGATGGAAGTAGGAACCCATGCTTCAGAAGCCTTGGAAGTGAGGGAGGACATCTCTGGAGGAATGGTTAAGCATGCCTGAACTCGGGAGTGGTAGAGGAAGACCAGCAGTTACACAGACTGTATGAGACATTGCACATAATCCTGTTCCAGAATCTCTTATAAACTACTCTATTTAACATCAATATTAGAGTTACGGTAGGAAATCTGCCCGTACTGGTGTTGTGAGAAGAATGAACTCTGCTTGTAGGGCACAAGCTGCTAGTGTTCAGGATTAGAGTCACTAAGCAGAAGGGTTGCAGATAAACCTGTTGTGCAAATGCAGTCACAGCATTGCAAGCACTGAGGAGAAAAGCAAAATCAAACAGGCCTGAGTGAAGGAGAGGATGGCAGGACAAAATTCAAAACTTGGTGTAATGTGAGATTAAAGATAAATCATAATTGTTCAAGCTCAGCTTTCAAGCAGGTGGCTAGTACAAATAGCTCAGAGCTTTCTTGCTTCAACCAGGGAAGTGAAAGGATTGTAGAACTAGTTACCTTCCTGGAGAAGGTGGCTAAGCTGTGCTATTTATCATGGCTACAGAGCACACCATATAGTTTTTATGGTCAGTAGTGTGCGTGAGTCACTGAATCATGCTTTTGTCTTCAGTTTGTCTTAAACCTTTGGAGGTATTTACATGATCACTCACACACTGAGGGCAGTGTAACTAGAAAAATTTGTTTTCTGTGCTTGTTTAGAAAGATTATATTTATGCTGAATAAAATCCTTATTTCTAATGTTCAGGGAGGAAGCCTTAGTCCTGCATCTTCTGTTGTTGCTGAATCACTCTGCTTGCTCTGGAATCAACCAGTGGTAGCAATTACCACTGTTGCCAGTCTTATCTCTTGGGAATAACCCAAATCTGTGAGTTTAGACTTAAGGATAGACTTGCCCTCTGTTTCCTCAGGTTGTACACAGCTTCTGGTGACATACGGACAAATGGCGATAAATATGTATATGAAATTCAACTTTCTGGTATAAGAAACTCAAGTTTCTCAGAGTGCTCTGGAGCAAACATCTGCCAGGTTAAAACTAATGAACGTCGCTTTCGGAGAGTTGGTTCTGCCAGAAAAGCTAAATATTTTGTTGAGGGTAAGTACTTGCTCAAAAGACAGAATTGCCTGATACTCTGTGTGAACTACTTCCTCAGAAAATGGTTCTTGTTTCTCAACATCCATGCTATTCCTGTATTTCTGTAAAGCTATGCAAAGTCTGACTAGCATAATTTAGGTTGCTCTTTTCCTACTGTGTAAGCTCAGTTGCAAATGTGGCCATAATAGGGGTTTGGGCTTGATACTTGTTGAATCTCTTCTAGTTAGCTACATTTTTGTGTTAAGAGCTTAACCAACTGTTAGGATCAGCTACATAAAAGTATAGGCTCAACTGTAGATACTGCAAAGTGTAAGCAGTTACTGCAGAACAAATACGTAACATTTCAGGGTCTCAAGGAAGTAGTAAACTACAAGGGTTTCCTCTCATTGTAGATGATGACTTGGATGTCATATTTTCATCTGACTCCAGATGTGGTAAAGATAAATCAAAGTTTGGGTCTTCAACCATTTTCTTCCACTGCAATCCACAAGCAAAGGAAGGCATCCCTGAATTCCTTCAGGAGACAGCAGATTGCCAGTATTTATTTACGTGGTACACATCTGCTGTGTGCCCATTAAGGTGAGTAGGCATCCATTTTCTGAAAGCAGCTTTTGTCAGCACTTCTCAGCTGAACGTTTTTTTGTATTTGCCCATTACAGTGATTGTGAACAGAGGAAAAGCAGAAAGAGCAGTAGGGTCATAGATGGAATTACTGTTCATATATGCAGCGTTTGGCACATGACTGCTAAATAAAAGCTTGTCAGACTGATCTGGACCTAAGACTGGAGAATGGTGTAATTATTATTGTTTTCAATAAGTAAAACCTGCTGCAGCGGACAGAACATTCTGTTTCATGTTACTGAGAGGAGTAAACAATTTGTGGGTGAGGTGTTTTGGTCCCTCTTGCCTTACTGTCTGGAAAACGTTGAAACCATGGCAAAGACTGGCCTTCCCTTCTATCTGCCCACTTGTTGACGCTGTAGTGAAAAATCTTTACAGGTCTTGAAGGAATAATGAGGTATTTCTGCAATTAAATAAGATCAGCTAATTTACAGATCTGAAAAGGAGTAATGAAGGGACAGTGTTAAAAGCAGAGTGTCTTTATCTAGATACTTACAGCATTCTTGCCATGTAGGCAGTCTCACTGTGAAGGATGGAATGACTGCTTCTGGGAGTGTTTACTTTCCAGCTGCTAGCATGACAGGACAGGGAAACTCTTTATTCTGATTTAAACAGGCAATTAGCTATTGAGGAAGTTTGGTATGTGTAGTGCCATATTCAGCTGAAAGTTAAATAATTTTTGTAGCATTTGTAGCTTGCTTAAATCCAGGTTTGGTTCTAAAGTAGCAGTTTTTTGTGGGTAGCTGCTGCTGTGTAAGCTCTGAAATGCTTAATTGTGCTCTGGAGTCTTGACTTCATTTAGTTTTTTTCACTATTTGATAGCCTACCAGGATGTAGGCACAGTACATACATTTCTGTTTTAACTTTTTTCACTCATTTAAAATCCCGTAAATTCAGTTCATGTAGCTGTTAGGTTGAACTAACAGGGTGGTGTGGCATGTTTTCTTTGAATCTGCTGTTTCTAATCCAGTTTGAGACTGGTCAATAGATCTTACTTAGCCTTCTCCTTTCAATTTGCGGTACTAGATCAACCAGTGATCCAGGAAACAATCAGCACCAGACGGATCAGGAGGCCCAAGGACATAAAGGTCTTTCAAGAAGAAGCCAGGCTGTTGGTGCTGTGCTGAGTGTCCTTCTAGTTATTCTCACTGCATGTCTAATAATCTTGCTGTTCTACAAAAAAGAGAGGAGGTAAGAAATGATTAGGAGGCTTTAGAAGTTTCTTTGACAGCACTTGGTTTCCTGCCAAAAGTGAAAGCGAAGTAGTAAATTCAAGTTCTGTTTTTGGCAGCATCAACTGTCAAACTGCTGGTTCCTTCAAATTCTCCATTACCCTCTGAAGACCCATGTAAAGAGGGCTGGAGTATGTAATTGAGTTGGACTAGCCTCTGTTGTGGGCAATTGCTAATTATGGAGGATAAAACAATGTGACTTTTGTTAGTATTTGATATCCCTGTCCTTTCATGGAGTCTAGCTGGATCCATACAACAGCATCAAGGAACAAGTGCAAGTCCTGCTGTTCCTCTGCTTTCCAGTCAAGTTTGGGGTTTGTTTTTTCCTTACACATGTAGGCCAGAGCTGTTTGTCATCCTGAAGCTGTGGTAAGAGGGAAGATGTATGTCATCATGGACTGAATTTTGTTAGAGTGGTTCAGGGTCAATGCAATAACTTTCAGCTTGCTTGTGGAAATGCTTTGTGTTGATGGTAAAAATCCAGTGAAGAAATGTGAGGGCTGGTAACTGCATGTGGTCTTCCTAATGTAGTATTCTTCCCTTTCTTTAGGGAAATTGTAATAAACAAGATAACAAACTGCTGCAGAAGAACATCTGGAGTTTCCTACAAATACACAAAGGTAATACAGTGACAAAATCAAATTTGTTTCTTGTCAAGTTTTCCTAAATATGAAGCTTTTGCTAATGAATAAATAAATGCCCTTAATTTCTAGTTCATTCAGTGCATGGAAATCATACTGTGTGCCTTCAGGAAAGTCACATAGCTGACATATGCACACTTATATTGTGAAATGGGAAAGGAAGGTAAAGTTGAGGGAATGCAGAGCAGTCCATAAATTGCCAAATGACACATAAGTGTACAAGAAGAGAACAAAGTCTGTTCAACGCAGTGAAAAGCAATGCTCTTGCAGTGTTACTGTCTTACGTTGATGTTAAACCCAAGGGCGTGTGTGGTGTGGGGTCTGTTGGTTGGGAAGAGTCTAGAGTGGTATATATGCAGTCTCCTCTTGCTGTTTATTTTCCTGCAGATAAACAGTGAAGAAGAAGCTAATGAGAATGAAACAGAGTGGCTTATGGAGGAAGTTGCAGCACCAAATCAGAGAACAGCAAAAGGAGTGCAGGAGAATGGTCACATTACTACCAAGTCTGTTACATCTGAAGCCTTTACCTCTCTCCATGTGGATGACCTGGACAGTGAGGATGAAGTGTTAACCATTCCAGATGTAAAGATTCAGACAGGAAGAGGACTAGACAAGAATAAGCACCCACAAAAGAAGCTACCTAGTCTTGGCAGTGATAACAAAGCTTATTTGCTAAATGGAAGAAAGGAAAGCAAAGCAAAAGCCAAGCCAGGCCAGCAGCAGGCACAGAACTCTACAAATACAGTATCATTTCATGATGATAGTGATGAGGACTTGTTGAATATTTAATAACCCCTCTCGTGCCTAATCAAATATATATAGAGAGATTATATATAATGGGACAACATTTCCAACCAAATATGAGGACTTCAGCCTGAAAGATATTTCTGAATTTTGCCTTTAACAAGAAACCATTAAAAAGGGAAGAAGAGAAAGATTTCTTGGTTGTTTACAATGATCTGTTCAGTAATGACTGGATTTCTGACATCCAGTTGGCTGAGTTATGTTGACTCTCTCTAGCCAGGACACTTTTTTTTTAAATGCCTCAGCATAGATGTTAAATGCTTGCTTAAAAAAGAGAAACCTTTGAAAGGAAAGGATGAAGGCTCAATGAAGCCCCTGGCTTCTGAGACTCAAGTTCTCTGACTACTATCATTTTAACTCCTTCTATTTATTGATCCTCACTACTCAGGTTTGCTTAATAGTAACATGTTCTTCCTGCCGGCAGGGTATTATTCTATGGGTTCACCCATTGTAAGGAAAAATAAAACTTTTGTGTCTTGGGATGATTTGATGTAAATTTTGGAACTGGTTCTAATTTATCCTGTAAATTTGAATATCCATTCTAATTTAAACAGATCATTGGTTCAAAGGTGTGGACTGAAAGGTACAGTTCTGTATAGCTTTAGCCTGAAATGGTTGCTGTTCTTCGCATGATATTTTTTTTGGTACTGCTCACATGACTGACTTCATCAGTATTTGCCTAAGCAGCTGATAAGCACCCAAAGATTTCTTTTATTTTTTTCTCCTCTTGATTATGGCTGGATTAGACTGACTGCATGGAGAAACAGTTTTCAAGAATGTGTATGAGAATTCCTGTAATACAATCTGCACTGCCCAGTTTGTCATCACTGAGGAAAGCCCAACAAGTAGAGGAACCCTGGTTGGTGCAATACTTCTCTCTGGTATTATGTTCAAGAAAACAAAAAATCTGTGCCAATGTCTTCTGATAGCCTAATTTCTCATTCTTATGCCACAATCCTGGCCGTGATCATTGATTTGAAGTGTTGCTAGTAATGAATGCAGGTCAATTTTCTCATAGCAGTCTTGCTCTTCTCCAAGTGTTTCCTAAATAAAATTATGGACAATGATAGGGTAACAAAGCATTCTAGAAGTACATGCGTTGGTCAGAATTTTTTGAAACTTTTCGTTGTTCCTTTTGGCTGGCATACTCAGTTTCAACAATGGTTTCTTTTTATAAAAACTCCATTTTGAATCAAAATAGTGTAATATAAAGTATTCAGCAATTTCAATAAAAGATATGAAGTGGGTATTCCAAATCCTACACCTCTGTTCTGGAATCTTTTTAACACTAGCCTGTAATGCTGCCTGCAAGGCTGGTGTTACCCTTTTTAGCTGTGATAGTTAAACTTTGTTCAAAACAAGAACCAGTGTTTGATGACAGATCAGAATATATAGGTATGCCTCAGTGGTGTATTCCTTCTTTTATCAGTCTGTGGTTTTCCTTTTGTGTTATTACCAGTGGAGCTGTAAATTGGTTTGGCTTAAGCTGCATCCTGTCAAACTTAAAAGCAACGTTTTTCTTATTTGGGATTAAGTGAACCTGAGGGGAATAAGAACCTTGATGATGTATTTTTTTATTATTATTAGTTAGTATTGTAACAGTTCTCTCAATGGATGCTGAAGAGTGCTTCTTCCCTTCTGTAAGTCATCAAGGCCGGAATCTTGGAGTTGTTTGATCCATGAACCCACTTGTTATTTCCCATGCATCAAATCACATCATGTCTTTGTTTTGGTCATGCCTACTGATGCTTGGGTAGAACAGAGCTTGCACTCTAAGTTTTTAGTCCATGTGAAACTTATGCACACCATTAACAACAGTTTGAACAAAGCTGGTAGGAAAGAAATGATGTGAGTGGGTTTTGGGTGTGTTTTTCAGATACAGCCTCATGTCTTTAAACTTCACCCACTTCCCAGGTGGGCTTTGACTTGAATTTCCTTGGCCCCAGGTGACTGCACATATCCTCCTGTTGAGGGCTGTGGGGCCTGGCTGTGTGTGTGACCATTGCTGTGCACTTTTATGTCCCTGTTCCCCTCCTCAGCTCCACATGCAGGCCCTGCAGCCATGGGGACAAAGGTCTGGTGTGGGGTGGTGCTGTGCTGGGCCTGGGGTAACACAGCTCTGACTGGCCCCAGGAGAGGAGCTCTTGTTAACTTGCCATAGGTGATCCTGATGAAGAAAAGATGAGGTAGGAGAGGAGAAAGCACATCTGTCCAATGTGGGGAATGATATTAAAATTAAAGGGTTGGTCTGCAAAGCAGCTTTCACAGCTGATTAGACCATGGTTGCCTCTGTGGCTTATGAGACCAGGTGAAGAACTGGTTCTATTTCAATCCCCAGGCCAGAACAGCCTTCTAAACTGGTTTATTTTCTGGAGTATATTGAGATAAGGTCTTTAAATTTTGTTTTCATTGCTGCCTAAGCTATTCAACTGTATTTCCAGGCCATTTTCCACCTTTTTTCTATCTTCAGAATATTACCTTCACTTATGCTTTTCTTTCTGATGAAAGTCACTGTTGCCAAGAAGAGATAGAGGAGAAGCTGGTGCCTGTCCACAGGCAGGACAAACTACCCTTGAGTGCCTAATATAGCTGGATTGATTTGAGGTGCCCACAATGAAGTCTACCTAAAGTCTTACAGGTCTTCTGTGGTAAAATAGTTGGTTTGGCCATAACTATTGTAATTATGGCTTCCCACAGCTATTCCCAGTGCATAATTCTGTAGTGAATGCTTTATCGTATCACTGGAAAAATATGGTCAGGTGACAATAGCATTCCCTGATGTATAGGTGGGGAGAGGATTTCCTTGGAAATGGAAGCGTGGAAAGTAAAGGATGAGACACACATGATACCAGAGTTTTCAGGAAAACTGTGCTCTTCCTGCCGCATGACTAAACATACAGACACTTCTTCACAGTGTACTTGCCTACTCTTTACAGATCCTGGTTAATAAGTTTTGCTCATATGTGGTGCCCAGCCACCCTGCACTAAACTCATATGTTGGTGGAATTTTCCATCTTTGCTCCTTAAAAATGCCTATTATTTGAGGAGCTGACTAGCCTAATTAAAAAAATCCCAAAACACCATAAACACAAAAACCCCACCAAAAACAGCCCACAAAAAAAGAACAAAACAAAAAAACCCACCCCAACCAACCAACCAACCAAAAAAGCCCCAGAAACCCACAAAAAACCTAAAGGGCTGTGGTACTTAAGGGCGCTTCTGGAGAAAAGGAACATATAAGTGCTCTGTTTAGGGGTTAAGTGCAAATTTTCCCTGGGTGAATTAAGGTCTGATTTCAAATGAAGCCTAAAAAATAAAGCTTGCAACATGTAGTTTAATAATTTATGGAGTTAGTCTTGACTTTTGGTCAAATGTCTTTGTAACTTAAATAGCTTTGCTGCCAACTAAATGTATCAGTGCTGCGGAGAGGACCTAGTTGAGGTTTTTGAGGTGGTTTTCATGCCAAAATGCCAACCTTAGATGACATTTTAGAGCATGTTGGAGAATTTGACAGGTTCCAGAAGCAAACCTTTTTTGTCCTGTGTTTGCTTTCTGCTGCCTTCACCCCAGTGTATGTGGGTGTTGTCTTCTTTGGGTTCATCCCTGAGCACCATTGCCGCAGTCCTGGGGTGGCTGAGCTGAGCCAGCGGTGTGGCTGGAGCCTGGAGGAGCAGCTGAACCACACAGTTCCTGAGTGGGATGGCCATGGGGCCAGTTACAACAGCCGCTGCAGGAGGTACGAGGTGGACTGGAACACCACGGGTGTCAGCTGCACTGACCCTCTTGGCAGCCTCGTGGGCAACATGAGCACTGTTCCCCTCAGTCCCTGCCGGGATGGCTGGGTCTACCACTCTCCAGGGAGCTCTCTCGTGACTGAGGTAAAGACAAATGTGTCCCCTTTCCATTGTCCCCTCTGTTACAGGCAAGCTGAGGGTTGTGGGAGAGGGTCAGATTACCTGGAGAAGGAATAAATTCTCACTGTGTACTTGCGCTGTGGTGTTCACAAGTCATCTTCCCTCTGTCCTTGCTCTGAATTGTTACCTTGGCTGCTCAGGAGGTTTATATCTCCAGCTGGGGAGCAAAGCATATTTCAGCAAATAAATCCTCTGGTAGTTAAAGTCCAGTTCTGAAAGAAACTTCTGTCACATGAGGGATCCGATTGGTGGAGGTGTGTAAACAGTGCAGCTTGCAGCGCTGCAAACAAAATTGGCCAATGCAAAGGTCTTCATTTCTTCCCCCCCACCCCTCCCTTTTTTTTTTTCCTTTAAATGAATAAAGCCTTTTAAAGTTTGTTTCAAATAGGAATGAATGGCAGACAGGGCAAGGGAAAAGGTAATTGCTTCCCACAGTTAAACAGCTTAAGTCAGGAATAAACTGCAGAAAAGCCAATGATTGTTTTGTGTTATCAGAAGGGGAGTGAATAAACTTAAAATAGTACTTAAGCTACATGCTGTTCTTTAGCAGTTTAGGTACTTTAAAAATAAGCCAGTAACTGAAGTGGCAAGCTTGATTTCATCACAGAAAATTCCACCAAACTTTTAGGAATGGCCAAAGTCAGTATTCTTCCCTGTAACACAAACACAGGAGCAGGTACATTCGGTGCTCTATGAACTTCAGAATGTATAGTTTTGTGAGAAGTTAGAACTAGAAATGAAGTGATGCACTGTAATCATACTTCTTTCAGCAAGGTATGGGCTGTGTGATATTAAAGTGAGGAAGTGAGGCACCTCGACTGAAAGGTGACTCAGACTCAGCAGCAGATCAGCAGGCACCTCTTGCTGCAAAAGGCTCCATATGACCCCACCATCATCTCATGAGATTGTGGCAAGCTAAAAACTTGCAGTCTGTGTGGGTTCATGCAATCCTGCTTTCACATTGTCTTCCCTTTCCTGCTGAACAGGGTGCAAGACCAGGCCCATGGGCCATTTCTTTCAGGGGGTAACCAGACATGTCACAGGCCTCTATGTGCATTTTGTCAATGAGTTTCTGGTTGTGACTGTTTTCATGACAGCTAAGCTAGGGAAGGGATAGTGCAGTGTAAGGCGTGTTACTGTGGCCAAAGGAAAAATTTGCATATGAAATAATATTCTCATGGGAAGTCCCACAGAGCACCATGAGAAATATGTGGTTTTGTGTTCAGATGCTTAGATGCAATTCAGCCCTGCTACCAGCAGGATGGGAAGGGATTCTCAGTCATATTGAGAGGCTTTTGAAGTAACTTAGTAGTTTTTCAGTTGCTTTGATGTATATCTACAAGATATGACAAGTCAGACCAGATGGCAAATATATGTGGATACCCATGTGGTATAAAGCTTGGCCCTGGATACAAAATACCCAGTTTCCAGATGCATACAACAAGGTAGTTGAGCTAAAGACCAGAGCAGAGGGAAAATGCTGTGGTCTAAGGGCAGATACAGATACTTCCACCCTCCTCCAGGGAGCCAGTGCTCCTCTGGAAGGAGGACACTGCAAGCTTCTGAAGCCATCTAGGATACTTTCAGTAAAGGCATCATACTTAGTCCTGAGGGGTCCACAGGGACCACTGTGCCATATGAGGGTATGAGGCGATAAGAACTGCTTAGAAAGGCTACAAAAAAAGCTGTTTGAAAGGCCCAGTGTGATCATCAGATCCATGATGATTTGATCAACAGGGGCCAACACAAGTTAGGGTACTAATTTTGACAGGTAATAACACACATATGCTCTTTCAAATAGAGAGAGATGAGACATAAATGGGAAATACCAGCAAACTGCTCAAGGGCTTGTTTCAGTTTTTAATGTTGGACACTTGGCCAAGTTAGTAGAATTTCTGTATGCTGGTAAAACAGGCATTGACCCAGAAACAAATTTAAATCTTTAATTGTAGTGAAAAGGACTTCTGGATGTGAACCAGCAACTCATTTCATTCTTTTGCCTCTGACTGTGGTTGCTTCTTCAGTTTGACCTGGTGTGTGAGGATTCCTGGAAGCTGGACCTCTTTCAGTCTGCAGTGAATGCTGGGTTTTTTATTGGCTCCATAAACATTGGCTACATTGCAGACAGGTATGTATGGGCTGACTGTAAAACCTTCTGACCTCCCTTACTTGTGCTCAGCAGCTGAACTTAGATAAACGTTGTGCAACTGATATAATCTTTTCTCAAAATAAGGTCAACCACCTGGATGTTCAGTCACAGTATGAGGAGCAAGTACTTTGCTTCCTAGGTTATACCTGATGATTGGTACAGATCTGCTCAGCGAGCCCTGCAAAGTGTGCAAGAACCATATATGATATACCCCAAACTTCCCACTGTGCCACATCAGAACCCTGGGGTGTTGATCAAAGCCAGGAAACACTGGTTTGGAGCTCCCACTTGATCTGTTACACTCTGTGTGGCTGAAGCTTAGGAACATCTTGCTTTCTTTGGAGAAGCTTAGAAATTTTTGGCACAGAGATTGCCAGATGAGTACAGCAGCGGTCACTGTGAAAAAGCAGAAATCCCTTTAGCTCCCTGTTCAGAACCAGCAGAGTCAGACTCCTTAGCTCAGGCATCTGGGGTTAAAGAGAAACAACTTCTGCTGTTAAAGAGAAATCTGAAGGACCGTTCCTCTCCTGCCCAGGACTGGTAATACAGCAGGCTCTGAGTTGTTCCAACAGCCCACTCACAAGGAGACCCATACATACTAGAGTTTTGAAGACTAAGGTTGTGGTATATAAACCCTTCGTAAATCTAGTGCGCATGGCAATATCAGAATAGTAATATCAACTTATTTTTCACCCCAATATAATATATGTAAACATGGGACTGTTCTTTTTTTTCCCTGAAAGTTTTTGTGGAATTGCAGAGCAACTGGCACAGGAACTTTTCATAGAATAGAAAAACAGGTAAGTGAGTAATGAGCAAAGAATAAAAGCATGTTTCTATCCCTTGCATAACAAAATTGGATTTTTTCCCCCAAAGATACACAAAGTTCTTACTAGTTTAAAACACTTGTGCTTTCATGACTAGTGGTTTGCTTCATATGTATTATTTTTCAATCCAGGTTTGGCCGTAAATTTTGCCTCTTAACCACAATTTTTGCAAACATTGCCTGTGGAATCCTTCTGGTCTTCGTGCCCACCTACCTGTGGATAGTCATCATCCGGTTCTTGCAAGGGCTGGTCAGCAAGGGCTGCTGGACTGCAGGCTACATCCTGGGTGAGTTCAGAACTTCTCCCAGGAGCAAGACTAGCTGCAAAAGATGAAGGAAAACGATCAACTCCAAAAAACTTCAACAAAAGCTATTTAAAAAATGCGTCCCATGGTGTTTTATAAGAGTTTTCTCCCTCTGACTTCTCAGGACTTTTTCAAGGACTGTCATTAGGGAGAAACAGCAGTAGCCTTCAAAGCTCAATCAAGTGGTGGTATATTAGGGCTGTTACCTTGAGACAGGCTTTCCCCTATGGCACAGCTCACCTTTCCACATCTGGGCACCTGGGCTCCTTTTCTTCCCTTTGGGCTCTGGCTGGGGAAGGCGATGGCCCCAGGAAGATTACAGCCACTCAAGCCTGGTCACAGACAGGATGACAGCAGAGGAAGGCCATTAAGAATCAGGGAGAGGGTGGGGAAAATCTGAGGCATTTTTATGGCGCAAAGCACATTAAAGGCCAAACAGAGGCTTCACAGCCTAAAAATAGCTAAAGAGCAGCCTGTACTTACTGATAAAGATGAAGTGTTTGTCTGTCTGTGTGTATCCACTTGCCTGAGTGGAGACTAAGCCATGTGAGGACCCAGCCTCTGTTGATGCCTCTCCCAGTGCCCTGCACCAGTCTTGTGGTGAAGCTCAGCTGTGTGACTGGGTTGGGTTTTGGGGCCACCTCAGGACGTTTTTCTGGTGCAAGGTAGAGCTTCCTTTGAATTTTCTGATTTCTCTGGAATGGAGTTCAATGTCTTGTCCAAAATACCCAACACCAAGAAATTGCTCAAGCAGAAGATTAAATATTTTAAATGCTGACTAATAGAGCCTTACGTGGGTTAGAATGTCAGGTAGCTCTACCAAATAGCTGCAAGTGATGCAGTTCACTGTGATAGTGGTAAAAACATAAAGATCAATGCCCTGAATTTCCATTAAGTCTTGTAGTGGGAACATCTTGCTAGTGAAGTTATCCAGATGTCTGATGTAAATAAAACAAAAGCACCTATCCCACAGTCCTAACTATCTTCTGCTAAGACATGGTTGCTTCTTCCTGTGCATTTCTAGATGCTTGCTTGGCCTCTTAAATCTTTTCTAGGCACAAATTAAATCGTCAACTCTTCTGGTGAACTTTTATGCCATTTCAGAGCACCAAGTCCCTTTCAGGACAATGAGTTGCCCTATCCTGATATTTTTCCTCAGTTACATCTTGTTAATTCTAGACTCTCTTGAAACTCTCATGAAAAAGATGTCGCCCAGATTAGGCCTCAAAGCCCCCTTAAACTTGTATCTTTTCCCTAAGGGTGACTAATACTGAATGCCCAGGGAAGGGTAAGAGGACAAAAACAACACTGTTATCCTGCTCTCCTGGGGCACTTGCCTACACTTCGGCTGCTTTTGGCTCAGTCCTACTGAGCCTGAGATGTCTTTGTGCATTGTTTGGCCCAGCAGTGTTAGCTAATCCGTAATTCCAAAACCCAGCACTTCCTTTAGTTGCCAGATAACTGCTTTTTGTTCTTTTCCTAATTAGTTTACTTTCTTGAAATCATACAACTGGACGCAAAATGTTGAGTGCACTTGTGCTGCTTGCTGGAATAGTTACTTTTAACTCCATATCAACAAGATTTAACCTGTGGGTCAATGCTGTGATGTGGACTTGCAAAGTGCAGATGAATTGTGATGCCACCCTGACCAAGTAGCTCTGAGCCACCCTGTTGGTATAGGCTTTTCTTGTACGCTTGGAGTGAGATGCAGGCTGAAAGGCAGCCCTTTGGAAACAAAATATTCTGCTTTGTTATTGAGTTGGATACACTGTGTATGTTGGCATTAGATTTTATGAAATCCATCTCTGCCCTTTGACAAAAGCTTGATTTACTTGGAGAACTCCATGACAAAGGGTAGTACTGGACGCCTTAGGCCAGTATAAGACCGAAGCAATGTTTTCTTCTCTGCTGTAGTTTGGATGACAGAAAAGCAAACCTGTAAGTATCAGGGGATTTTGTCTGGAGACATGATGCCAGGAAGCCCATGATTACCAAGGTGATTTCTTCAAGGTGTTAATATGGCATTGGTCTTCCAGTGTCCCCACATAGCAAGTTACTGCTGCACTGAGCAGTCATGGCATTCACCTTTCTTTGTGCATGTTTGCAGTGACAGAAGTTGTTGGTCCACAGTACCGGAGGACGGTGGGCATCCTCTACCAAACAGCCTTCTCCGTTGGGCTCCTGGTCTTCGATGCCATTGCTTATGCCATCCCTCACTGGCGATGGCTGCAGCTCACTGTCACCCTGCCGACCTGCTTCTTCCTGTTCTACTACTGGTAACTGGGCTTTTATTGTGACTCTGCCCACAACCCCACAAAACAGTTTCTCTGCTTCCTGAAGCTTGATACTGAGAGAGACTTGGCATTCCTTTTTGGTTGTGCACACCTCTTGATGCAAAGAGTCAGTTCACAGCAAAAAGGAGAGGGAAATACAGGGCCCTCAACATCTGAGATCTTATTGAATCTTGGTTTGTGGTGGATGGGATGGATAAGATGATAGCACTACTCTCACTCAAAGCCCTTCCCTGATTTATCCTTAGTAAACTCATCTTTGACTAAAGCTACTCCCTCAACTGCTCCTGTTCCAGTGTCAGTCATGGGATATACTAGTTTTCCTGATTATAGGAGTGGGGAGTAACACACAAAACTCACCTAACTAACCAAAAACCCCCATCTGCCTCTATTCAATCAAAGCACTCTCTCCAAAGTCTCTGTACTTGGAAGCACTATGTGGTCTTAATGTTTTGGTTTGTCATCCACTCACATTGTAGGTGTCTCCCAGAGTCTCCCAGGTGGCTGATATCTCAAGGAAAAAATGACAAAGCTATGAAAATTGTCAGTGATATGGCTAAAAAAAATCAGAAAAAGATGCCTTCCCATTTTGAGGTGAGCCCAGAGTTTGCTTATGCATGTAAGTAAGCATCACAACAGTACCTTCCATCAGTTTCTTCAAGTAGAAACTTAATGTCCCATGTACTGGCTCTTCCATAGGATATTAAATTTGAAGAGGAAGATTGTGGAAAGCAGAATCCTTCACTAATTGACCTTGTCAGGACACCACAGATAAGAAAAAACACACTCATTTTGATGTACAACTGGTAAGAACATAATGTTGGAGAGCAGTTTTTGAAGCTGTGGGTTTGGAAACTCCTTCAGGACACAGATCTCTGTTCTCTGACTGACTAACAAATCTAAGATGCTTTTCTCTGCCCAGGTTCACGAGCTCTGTCCTCTACCAGGGGCTCATCATGCACATGGGAATAGCTGGGGGGAACATGTATCTGGATTTCCTCTATTCTGCTCTTGTTGAGTTCCCAGCTGCCTTCATCATCATCATCACTATTGAACGTGTTGGGCGGCGCTACCCCTGGGCTCTGTCAAACCTGTTGGCTGGGGCTGCCTGCCTTGCCACAGCCCTGATCCCTGAGGGTAAGTCACCTGAATGAGGCCCTGTGGACACTTCCTACCCTGTCTTCTGGGTCCTCCATACTGCTTTGCAAGTGTCCCTGTGCACTGCACATGCAGTGCTTACTGTTCCTATTCCCTCACTTATACAGGTAAAACAAGGTCCCTTAAAAACATCAACTGACATGGGATCAGAGGTCCATCAAAATAACACTTGTATTAATTGACACCTGCTAAATCACTGTGATCCTTTTAAATGTGCTGAATTAATTTTCTCTGCAGATATACATTGGTTAAAAGTGATTGCTGCTTGCATTGGGAGAATGGGAATCACAATGGCTTTTGAAATGGTTTGCTTTGTAAACACTGAACTGTATCCAACATACATCAGGTGGGTGTGTCGTCCCCGTAGTTGGCATTTGGCCTGGAAACACTTGAGGCTGATGTGTATGTTGTATTTTATGATAAGTTATCCTCATATGTGTCAGAGATACACAAGTACTGTTGAAGGTAAAATACATAAAGCACAACTAAAATGCTTTAAAAAGGTAACTTAGTATAGAAAACAAAAGTACTTTTAAATAGGGAAAAACTCACATGACTGAAATAAAGGGAAAAGTTGGGAATATCAGGATGGGTGAGGGATCTGAACTCCCACACAGTGCTGGGATTTGTCCTGTGCAAGGGTCAGAATTGTGAGCCCTCCCCTTCCAACTGCAGTATTCTGACACTAACATGATTGCTTTGCTGCTGAATCAGGAATCTTGGTGTGATGGTTTGCTCCTCCTTGTGTGATGTTGGTGGAATCATAGTCCCATTCATTGTCTACCGACTGGTGGAGATCTGGCATGATCTGCCACTGATTGTCTTCAGTAAGTGCCACTTTACCTCCTTGCTGGCCACTCCCAGGGTGCAGCAGTGGGACCTGTGCTGAAAGGGAGGGAAAACCCACCAAGGCAGCTGCTGTAAGTTCAGCAGAAGCCCCTTGCTATCTATAAAGCTGTAGCTTTCAGGTTATGATAACCTGGAGCTTGTTTATGCATTCATGTCTCTTATACCCCTATTATTTCTCCTTGCATTTTAAAGGAAGTCAGTCAGAGGTGAATACAGGTTTGATCGATGGCAAGGAATTGAGAAAAAAATTGAAGAGATTAATATTTGATGGATTCAGATCTGAAGAATTACTGTTCTTCCGTGAGATATTATGTCTCAGTCCAGGAGTCAAACCCTAGAATGCCACATAACTCCAGAATTACCTATTCAATGGAGCATAAGCATGGCTTTTATGCTTCAGCTTTTCCTACAGTCTGTTAACTGGGTATTCTCCAGCTATTTGGAAAGAGACTGAAAAAGCAAGCTAAGTGTTTGCAGGCTAGTGACCTGAATTCTCAGTTCAGAGTCTACAACATTTTTCTGAGTGATTAGATCAGCACATTGTCTATATAAAAATGTCTTGAATGGAAATATGCAGTTTTTAACAGACTGGGTATCTAGAAGGGTGCTTAGTAGATTAAAATATATATGCCAAATAAGTACAAACTGGGTAAAAGAAGTTATCAGTGGAGAAGTTAATCACACTGTTTAGGAGATCATACATCCTGTATGTTTTTTCTAATCTTTTGTGGATACCATAAAAATAGAATGTGTGTTCTGGCATACTCTTTCTCTAGAAAGGGTTCTTTCCTCTATAAAGGAAGGATTGTCTGTTCAGTCTGAGGTGTCCTAGTTTGGTGCATAACTCACAAGAGAACTTGGCTTGTTGCTGTCTCCATATAGCAGCCACATCCTCCAGAGGTGGCACAGTAGTTTGGCATAAAGAGACTTGAGGTGCACATCTTGTATAAAGAAGTAAATAAAATGCCATTGACAAGTCCTTTCTGTCAGTGGTTGGATTATGCTTACAAGCTCTTTGTTCCTCTGTTTGATTTGAAGCTGTTCTTGGTTTGATTGCGGGTGGATTAGTGTTGCTTCTGCCCGAGACTAAAGGAAGAGTATTGCCTGAGACTGTGGAGGATGTTGAGAACTTTCACAGGTGAGTCATGAAAATGAACTCTTACCAGATTTCACTCAAAAAACTCTGTCCAGAGGCCCTTGAGGAAGCCCTGGCATTACCTGACTGCCTTCTTTGTTTTCAAGAAATTGCTAGTTAATTTCCAGACTCACAGGACAGATTTTAGACTCCTTTTAGCACATGTTCACCTAGACATCTGGAAACATTTTTACTGGCCTGTGAGTAACTGCACTAGTCTCTCAAATGTTCTGCAACACCATTATAAATGTTATTTGTGTTTTAAAAAACCTTAACAGTGGAATAGAAAAAGGGCAGTCTTGATAGCAGCTTCACATGTGGTGCATGAAGCACCAGTACCTACTGAGGAGCCAGAGCAAACCTAGAGGAATAGACACTCATTTTCTTGGGGCTGAGGCAGAACAGGGAAAGAACTTGAAGTTCAGTGCTCACTGAACACCTTAATTCCCGGTTGATGTTGATGTCTTGTTATTCTTGCAGGCAAAGTGCTCCAAAGGCTAAAACAATCTATCTCCACATCCAGACATCAGAGTAGCACATGACTGAAGAAGGTGCAACTCCTGCTGGTTAGTCTGCGTTAGGGACGTAGCATGGAAAGGCAAATTGGAATAAATACTCTCTCAAAAGTTTTATCTCTGCCTCTCTCTTCTTTTACATAATTTACAATGTTTAGGGTTTTCTGATGAGTTTATCCCTAGTGCTGCATGGCTGCTTCCCACTCTGTACACTAAGATAAATATATTTTAGGACTGGGACATTCTTGCACCAGCTGTGTGGACTGCAATATGGGGAGAGATCTGAACTTGGGGATGGTGGGATCCATCCCAACAAAATTTTTGTAAGCCTCTGTGCAGTCTGTCTTTGTGTTTTCTTACAAAAGGGCAGCATTATATAAAAGAAACCTATCTCTTGTGGAATCAAGGTGACTACAAATCTGGTTCAATCATGTTACAACTTGCAACATATTTGCACAGACTTTTTTTCAAGTTTATTTTATTTTCTCCTGTTTTATTGGCTATTAACAAGGATGGATACGCACAAGGATGGGCATGTGGCAACTCTACAGTTTGAAAAGGAGTGCACAGGTGAAAGTCTTATAATCTTTCATGAGGTAATATCATTATAAGTGTTCCCTGCAGGGGCATTTCTTCGGAGTGAGCTGGATTCAGGCTTGGGGACATGCAGGACACTGACCAGGGATCCTGTGCCTCAGGGAGCATCAGGGACAGCACTGGGTCTGCCAGGAAATATCCAGCACTTTTCACAAATTTCCTAGTCCATCCCACTGAGCAACTGTAACAGACTTGTGGTTGCAGAGCAAAACAAGAACAATGGTACCATGACTCCCCTTCACTGTTTGTGTTGCTGGTCCCTGTCACTGCTGGGGAACATTGGTTTTCAATAAGGATACTGTGAGCAGGGTATGAGATACCTTTGCCCTTTGATAATCATCTGCAAGGAGAGAGCTCTCAGCTGAGCAAAGCATTGCTGGACTCAAGCAGGCAGGGTGAAATTGCCCCAGGATTGCTTCCCAGTGTGGCAGTATGGTGACCTTGGCTTGCTCTCAGCTGACCAGAGCTTCAGTTAATATTCAGTGTTGCTGAGAGGGCCTCAAGGGCAGGGAAACATGTTGTCCAGTGAAGCAGGGCCATGACAAGGTTGCCCTGAGAAGGGTGGGGACAGATTGGGAAGGACATGACTTTGGCCTGGGCAGTTGCAAAACGGGTGTTTGCTTCAGGATCACAGAGGAGCAAGCTGGTTGTGAGAGGGGCAAGAAGGATAATGGGGATGTAATTTTGTGTCTTGTAGAACTGGTGTGCTGCTGTGGTGGCAGAGATATCTCTGTTCTGCAATAAAAGAAATTTGTCAGAACAGCTGACTGAAAACCTGTTGAAAAACTCAGCAGGAAGAAAATGGGAGAGGCAGCAACAAGTCAAGCAAAGCAAATACTGAGATGAATAAATGAGTAGCTACAAAAGCTGACTTTCAAGACCCTTACCCATTGCACTGATTTTTATTTCCATGAGCACTGCTGCTGCCACAGTAGCAGCTTTTGCAGGCTTTGGTGTGCCTTTGCTTTGCAGTCACCTAAAAGTGATAAGGGAATTTGCTTCTTGGTGGCACATAAATAAGAAAAAGAGCAAATGTGCTTCATTTGTTTCCTTGCTGGTGACCTTTGTCCACTCATGGATTTCTTCCTGGACTTGGGAAATTTAAGAGACATGTGAAATCAGGCGGTTGCTCTCAAAATGTGGAGTGGCTTTCTGTTCTGTGTTGTGGTCATAGTGGACCAAGGGCACAGGGTCACAGATGTCACACACAAATCTAATTTATTAATCTACAGGTCACACATAAAAAAGGAACTTCAATCTACAAGTTACTCTATATATAAACTTAATTGCCTCCCCAGGTCAGTTCTCATAAGTCTACTGCTGTGTCCATGGGCTCCACCACAGTTCCTAATTGGATATCACACACTTTCCACATACAGCTTTACTTTCATGAGAAATTGTCAAAACACATCCTGTTCCCACAGCTTGCTTCTTCTCTCAGCCTCTTCCTTATTTCTTGTTGTTTTAACTGTGCCACCTGCAGTTTTAATCTCCACAGTCCTGGGTGGGTACTAAGAGTGGATCCCCTCCAGGACATGAGACAACCTCACATCCTGCCTTAGATAAAAGTTTGCCAGGTTCCCTTCCTCTTAACAGCATCTAAAACTTGTCTGTTGCTGGAGCATAACCAGCCCAGTGGCAGGGCTGTCCCTGTTGCTTGGGAAGGAGCTCTTCAGTGCCTACTGTCATCTGACTCTGGAAACCCAGGGAACATGCAAACAAGGCAGTGTTCAGGTTTGTGAAAGTGGGACTGGCCCTGCAAAAAGACCCTGTCCCTCATTAAACTTGAACTTTATAAGAACTATAAGAGAGCATAAAATCTCCATGTTTCAGGGGACTCGCCAACCTTCACTAATGGCGTTTTTGAAAGAAGCATGGTTTACTTTTACAAAGATTTTGGTATTCTTCATGGCATCATCTGATGGGCAGATGATTTTGTGGCCAAGGTCAGCCCTTTCTAAGCACTGTTCGCTTCCTCTGCTGTCTATGTCAGCACTTAAATCCAAATGCCAATATGCAAGCATAGCTTTTATTTGGACACTTCAGTGCTCCAATCTCATCCCTACTCTATGGCACTGTGTCGTCCTGTTAAGGTTTTAAAATGTTAAGAAATTATGCCTTTTCCCACAGCTAGAACTGGTCAGGAGCCAAACTCAAATCCAGATGATATATGCAAGCTGATGAATATGACGTGAACTATATTTTAAGTGCTTCTCAAAGGCTGTGGAAATGACTCTTCAACTATCAAAAGCACTGCAGCAGAGGTTTTTCAGTATGTTACTGATCTCTTTTCAAAACAATATCGTTTTTCTGACTTATCTTTCTCCGTTGCCTCAGTCCTTATTCCTTGCAGCTGTTTGGGTTTGGCCAGGCAAATAACCCAACTCAGGGCATTAAGAAAACACTCATGTATAAACACAAACATTAATATGCTTTAATATGCAGGCCACAGTGTCCTGTTGCTGTACATACTGCTCCCAGGGGCTGTGATGGGACTTCCTCTGCCTACCATGTCACTGATCCCTAACAATGATGTTGTTGTAAGCTTCAGTGCCTTCAACTCCTCATTGTCCTCCTTCTAGTTTTCCAGCTTGCCTAATATCCCATCAAATTCTGAAATTCCAAAGTTTAAAAGCCAGTCTGGACTTACGAGTGCTTGTTTTTGTACTTACTCCCTTTCTTCCAGAGAAATAAACTAGGGAGGAAGAGGGGCTTCTGGATGTCCCAGGATCCGGAGGGGGGTTCTGCAGTGGCAGTGTTTGCTGCTGGGTGGAAGGAACTGCCTCACAAAGCTGATCTGCTGGGCAGCAGGAGCTACAGACCAACCAACGGCACCAAGATTGTAAGGGATGTAGAGGGAATTGTGACAGTAAATCAGTTGCTGCCTCTATGCTTGCTTTTGTGCAGGATTAGGTACATCTTGGAGGAGGTCCATTGGGCTCCTGATTTCACTCCTGCTCACTGCAGAAATGAACTGTGACTGAGCAGCCCAAAGAGCTTTTTTGTTTTGTAAGAAGCAGACAAAAGTGTTCCTTCATGAATTTCCCACTTGCACCATACAAGTTGCTGCTGCCAGATGCCCTGGGACATAAGAAGCATGACTGTGTTTGGAAGGCAAATAGAAAAACTGGCAGAAGAACAGTCCATGAGGGAGTGAAGCAGAAAAGTGAGCAGACAACCTCTGGCTCAGGAAGTCCCCAAGCCTCTGAGTGCTGGCAGCTGGGAGAGTGCAACAGAGAAAAGATCACCACAGTGGGATGTCTCATCCCTTGCATGTGGACTGGGCTTGTTGAGGCTGCTCTTTGGGTCGCCTTCTGCCTCCCTGCCCCAGCAAAGGCAGATCTAGGGCAAAATGGGCCCTTACTTGGAGGCAACTTCAGAATCCTGAACATGGAGATAAATGGTTTTTTCTTTACTTCTCTCTTGCCTGCAGCATGAAAGGTGAAAAGGCAGGTAACGCTCCTGGTGCATAACAGCATGATCCACCAAGTAATCCATATGCTTGCATTCATTAAAATCTAGATTTAACTGATGTCTCATCACTGGCAATTGTTCAAATGAGCTTAGATTGTTTTGAAAAGCAGCAGAATGAGGAGTAAACTGGAGACTTTCTGTGGCCTTATTGCAGCTGTGCTGCTGTCTGGAAGTCTTATCCCAATGGTACTTTTAGTAACTTCAACTCTGGCATTTCATACTGTAAAAACTCTTCATGGAGGTGGTTTCTAAAGTAACATCTAAGTGTATGGTTGCATGTACAATTTTCATAACATTTTGTAGAGTCAACCTCTCCCTGCCATACCTGTGCTATGTTGCCATTTCTTTCTGGTCAGGTTAGGTCCTGTTCTTCCCACACCCAGTTTTTTACCCCAAGCATCTTTTGGCCTCACATGAGCTTCAGTAAATTCAAGCAACTCTTTCAGTATCTGTAGAGCTTTATCCTCGCCCTGGCAGGTGCTTCGGGAAGTGTGAGTCATTCCACAAGGCGAAAGGACTGAAGCCACAGGATGGTCACTGCACTGCTCCTCATATTTAAAACCACATCTCAGCTGGCTTTGTCCCTGTCAAGCAGGAGCATCTCTGGGGACAGCAGCAGTCCCTTCACTGATTAATGTTTTTAGATGGTCCAAAAAGCCAGCCTCCACACTTTCTCTTAATGTCTAGCTCACATGTATGGTGTTTGTGGATTCAGGTAGGATCATACAGGAGAGCCCAGAGCCTGATACTGATATCAGGAATGGGTTACCCCCCAGCCATCCTCTGTATTTATATGTATACAACAAAACTCAACAGATCCTCAGTGATGTATAAGAAATGGAGATTTAGCAGATTTTGCATATGTAAAGGAGAGTTGCTCTGCTCTTAAGTTGCTTAATGTCATACCTGTGCAGATTTTCAGCATCGTCAATGGTCTCAGGCAGAGCCTTTCCCTTCATTTCAGGTAGTAACAAAACTAAGCCACTGTCTATTAGAACAATCACAGCTGCAGGCACAGAAAAGGGATTACAAAGGCAATGCAATGGTCATGCTTATGTTTAATTCCAAGTCACAAATTAATTCTCATTGAGACATGTCTCCCCCAGTGATAGAATAAGGACTTCTCAAAATGATAATAACACTTGGCTTTTTACCTATATGATTCTTATTTTTCAGAGTAATGGCTGATATTTCTGAGGTGCATCAGAGTCCTGGAGCACAGACCCCTTGGGGACCTGGCTGCCTTGCTTTGGGTGCACAGTGCAAAGTAAACAGGTTTTGTCTCTGGTTGACCAGCTGACATGGGATTGAGGTGACACTGGCTAGCTGCCATCTCCCCTTTGCACTGGATTGGGACATGCATGAAAGGCTACTACCAGTCCACCTGGCCAGTTGCATCTTCTGGTTGGTTTTAGACCCTGCTATGAGCACACTGAGGGCAGATGGTGCACGCAGGCACACTGGTTTGAATATGTGCAGTAGCAGACATTCAAGGCAGCCCTTCTTTAAAGATAGCAACCTTAACATTAGGGCTGACATGCTCCTTTGACATCCTAAGTTGCCATGGGATCCTTAACAGACTGGGCACCAGGAGGTGGAGTTTGACTTTTATGCAGATAGACAAGAGGTCAACCTGGTTGGAGCTTAAGTCAGCTAACCAGGCTGCCTGTGAGAGGGGCAGAACCCAAAGATGTTTCTCCCTTGGAAAGGGCTCAGCAGGAAGAAGTCAAAGCTTGAAAGGGCTGTCCCAAAAACATGGGGTCCCCTTCACTACAGGATGGGCTAAGGAGTGACTTTGCTATCACTTCAAAACACCTAGGTGGAACAGATGTATCAAGCTGTATCTTACACGTGTACACATGTGTGTTTACATGTCTTCATGTTTATTTGCTTGTTTTGTTTTTTGAGATGGGAAGTACGTCACCAAACTAATTAATCTCAGCTTTGGCCAACCAACCCATCTCACAGCTCTCTTACCAAAGATGACCAGGGGCAGTTCGTGCCAGAGCTCTGCCAGTCTGTACACAAGGAAGGGTGTTATGATCCCACCGAGGTCACACAGGGAGGAGCAGACAAGGACTCCCAGGTTCCTGCAATGTACATGCAAACACACACACACACATGGACATCCCCATCACCAGCTCTGCCTGGGAGTGCCTTGACCAACTCTGTACTTCAGTGCCCCAGCAGGACCCACAAGGGTTCACCCGCCCCTGCTGCCAGGATGAGCAGGCCAGAACCCTGTCCAGGATTTGCACCCGAAGGGAGAAAGGATGGGCCATGAGCATTTTGGAGAAGACAGATAACACCCTGGGACTTAGGAAGAGACTTAGAAAGGCCTGGCCCCTGTCATGGTAAATATAATAAAAAGAGAGCACAGCCAAAGCGTTGTGCTGGAGAGACATACCCCAATGTGAAATGGGTGAGCATGAGAAGAGTTAGTCAAGGCGAGACATTAAGACTAGCCCTATACTGAAGATGTCAATGAGCAGTTGACTTCTGCTGGTTCACTGAGGTGTATTGGATGGGAAGCCTGGAGGGTGTCTGGGCAGGTTTCTTACACATTCCCCCAGAAACCTGCTGCCTCAGTGATGGGCTTGGAATTGAGGAATGGGCTTCGGCCAGGGAAGGAGGTGGGTTTCTGCTGCACCACTCAGCATCTCTTCTTCACCTTTTTAAGGCATAGTTTTACACAAGCAAATTTCTTTTCCATGGCAGTGAATCCTCAGCTGTGAGCCACAGAGAAGCACCTAGTGCTTTTACCTGGTGCCAGAAGGTGGTGCACTCACCTGAGAAATGTTGGATACAATTCAGGATTTACCACACATATAATTTCATAGCACATAGTGATTCCCATCCTGCCCAAGCAAGCTGCAGTCATTTTAAGCCAATAGAGAGCTGGAAAGACATAGTGCACATTGAGATTGGAATACAAAACTGTGGTTTTCTTCTGCTCTTGACATAAAGCAGCTTTAAATATTTGAGTTTTCTGTCATGAAATGTTAAGTGGACAGTACATGACAGTGTTCTGTTTTACTCAGTCAAGAATTTATAATGCAATTGTCTTGTGATTCAAGCAAATCACAAAGACTTGGGACTCTGCTAGGTTGCTGTCATAGAGATGAGAAATCAATACAAAGTAGTTTGGGTTATCCACCACATTAACCAAAAGTCTATGCAGGACACTATTCGTTTCCTGCAATAAAACTGCATCACTTGGTAGTTGAAATCTTGCTAATCAGCAAGATGCTCTGTACTTTTGCACAGAGGCTTCGGATGGCCTTCAAACTGGTGAAAGTTTGTGCTGTCTCCCTGCCTCTCAGTGTGTGATTATAATTCCTTTCACACCAGGAGCTACAGATGTCTGCTGCAAATAAACGAATATCCTAACCATGCACACAGAGTCATTTCAGGACACCTCTGTCCATGTATGCTTTTAGATCCCAAACTGTCCATACCTGTCCCCAGTGTGAGGTGCTCACTCAGGCACTACTGTGCCCCCTGCCCTAGCACAGGCAGCAGCTGTTAGGCACAGGACTCCCACTCCTGCACTCTCCCAGCAGAGCCCAGAAGTACCTTGCATAGTCACTGCACTCCCCCGTTGCTTCTTAAATTGAGTTTCCATTGTTTGGACACTTTCAGGTTTTTACATATAGTAGTTTCGGTGATCTGTGAACTCATAGTTGCATGGCACTTTATGTCTGTAGTTTAATTCTACATATATTCCATAAAACTAAAGGAAAGACTTCTCATTCGGTGAGCCTGAAGTGACATATTGCTTTGAGACTATGGTCTTGGAGTGAATGCTTAACTAAATCAAAGCCAAATGTCTGACACTGTGTTTGTTTGACATCCCACATTCATGGCAGCAGCACTGTTGGCAGAAAGCACCTACTGTACCCAGATGGTGTTTAAGTGTGTGCATGTGCCTATATATTTTTCTTTTTGAGAAACAGAAAACACGGGTTTTGGATGAAATCCTTGACTTGTGTATTCAAATCCAAACTTGTGGACAGATAAAAATTGTGGACTTAACATGATCTGTGGCACCTGCAGACTTACAATCTGATTTGATGCCATTTCAGAAATTTAATTCACCCCATTTCTTCAGCCTCTTATTAGCAGGTATAAATGCTGAGGGTGGGACATAAATTTGATTCTATGGTGTTTGCCTTCATTTGATCACAATAGCGACATGGGCCAGGTTAGCAAGGACTGTTTTCTGTTTTCCAGAGTGACAACCAAGAAGCAGGGAGGGAATTCATTGGAGGAGGTTTACACAACTCACTGTCTGGGACGAATGCTGTAACCAGGCAAGCAGCTCCAGTCATCATGTTAGCTGCAGCCCAGGTGTAGCGACGGCCAACATTATCCAGTGTCAGCAGGAGGATGAAGGCAGCTGGGAACTCCACAAGAGCGGAATAGAGGAAATCCAAATACATGTTCCCAGCAGCTATTCCCATGTGCATGATGAGCCCCTGGTAGAGGACGGAGCTTGTGAACCTGGGCAGAGAAGAAGGTGCAAATGAAGCCAACCCCTTGGGAGAGAGCTTATGCAAAGAACCGAGATTTGCAGCTGGTCAGGAGTAAAACAGGCTTGGATCAATGATGATGATTTAAGGGCACTAAATCACACATTCCCATTTGAGCTGCAAAAGCTTTCCCATCCTTACCAACTGTACATCAAAATGAATGTGTATTTTCTGATCTGAGGTGTCCTGACCAGGTCTAGAAATGAAGCTTTCAACTTTTCTTGATCTTCATCTTCAGAGTTGAAATTCTGGGAGCATAAGTGACAGGACAAGAGATTACAGTGGATGGGAGAAAGGTTAGTTAGCACTGTAATCAGTATTTTCCTCTAGATTGATGGGAGGGTGAGAGTTTTTGTTTTACCAGTTAAGCAACTGAAGGCAAAATAACTTTTCTAGAGTGTTTTGGGGAAGAGAAATATAAAGATTTATACAGGCAGTCCTCATATCTGTGTAGCCATGTGTGTGGAATGAAGCAGTGTTTAGAAAAATAATGAATAAGGATGTTCTGAAATTGTAAGTCATGTGATTTGGTGACTTTTCTCTTGATTGATGCTACTTAAAAAACGAATTTTTGTTATCTGCTGCCTCTTTTTGCAAGACTCTTTTCCCAAATATGCTCTGAGAGGGTCCTAGGCACTCAAAGAAACAAAATCTCACTTGCCTTTGCTTTAGGAAACTGCAGTGATTTTGAACCACCAGGCTGCTCCCTACTCTAAACCCAAGAGTCCTAAACTCTTATTTTCCTTGAGGCTGGCATATGTGCAGCAAATGCAGTGCAGTCACCTGGAAAGAAAGAGGTAGATTCTTCTTATTTCCCTTGGCAATGCGCTTAATAACTTCCATAGCTTTATCATCTTGCTTTTGAGCTATTAGCCACCTGGGGGACTCAGGCAGACACCTGCAACACATATAAGCATGACAGCTACAGGGAGGGAAAATGCACATTGTTGGTACATGAAAAATGAAAATGGAACTGAGTTGCTCAGGCTACAATCCCAAGGTATACTGAAGGTCCACAGGTGGTACTGAACTCAGTGGGAGCTGTGGTTGTCAGTTATTGAACTCTGATTTGTGCTCCACTTGAATGACAAAGTAGCCTGAATTTAATTTTTTTTTTTTGGTCTAAATCAAGCTTTTTATAGTTTGGAAATATTAGTCTGACATGAATTGTCTTGACATATTTTAGAAATAGCTAATAGTCTGTGGATATAAAAAAGAACAGCTGTAAATCTGATCCTTAGTTTCTTCCATGTTAAAAATAACTTTTCAAAAAAAGACCAAACTAAAAACCTCCTCCCAGTTCCGTTTCCTGATCTAGTTATGGAATTTTCTAAGGAGGACTTTCACACAATTTTTTACAAAAAAAAAAAAAAAGTGTTGATTGCATTAAAAAGAATAATTATAATCAATGATTAGAAAAAATCCCTTCTCACAGTAGCTGAAATACTGTTCAAGAAATAAGGATTCATATTTTGATGTATGGCAAGGACTCCAAACACAGAAACATTACAACATGTTGTAGTAGTCCCTTGCTCTTAGGTGACTGAGAGTAAACCTTCGGGCAGAGGGAACAGAAAAATGCCAGATCTCATCCAATATCATCTGGGAAATCCTACATGTAGTGCTATAGCCAATCTCTAAGGAGAAACTTCAGCTCTCAGCTACGGTCCCCTGGTTTTATTGGTGTGGCTTGACATTGCTGGAAGCTGCAAGAGGAGGCACTTACCAATAATAGAAAAGGAAAAAGAAATTTGGCAGCGTGACTGCAAGCTGGAGCCACCTCCAGTGTGGAAGTGCATAAGCCAGGGCAGTGAAGACAAGGAGTCCCAGGGTGAAGGCAAGCTGGTAAGTTATACCCACTGCCCTCCGATAGTCTGAGCCAACGAATTCTGCAACTGGAAAGACAAGTCATATGAGCAAAAATAGATTGGTTTGGACAGCCAGGGGAACATAACTCCTGCCTATTGAGACCATATGTAGGCCCTGTGCTTAGCTTGCCCTTGTGTCATGGGTTTGGATAGGAAAGCAGAGCTGGTCTTGGTCCCTCATGTGAATCACAAGGCAAGTCCCGACTCTCACTCCTCCACCACTCAGCTGGGGACTTCACCCCTGCCTTCCAAGGTGTCAGGATCCACCAACACCGGTCAAAGGTTGCTTTCCACTCCTTCTAAGAACTAAATGGCAAAATAAGACGGATACCACTTGCTTGCCTCCATCTCCCTCCTCCCATATGGCTACAGAATAGTCTCCCTACCCGCCAAGCATGTGAAGCAGCACGACAAAAATCATTTTGGCACCAAGGCTGTAAAACACAAGTGTTACCTTTCACAGCACTACTTGCTGCCTTTTCCTGGATGGTGCCATACACCTTCACTGTATTTTCAAGCTGTTCTTGTCTCTAGACCTTGCCCTTAATTTTGGCACATGCTCTCCAGCCATGAACATTCCCTAGTTTTCAGAGCTGCTTCCTAATTATTCCATTTATGTCTATGAGTTGGTGCAAGCTTGGACCATAAGCACCTGTATTTAAGCAGAGAGGTGCAGTTTGGCAGTAAACAACACAGTGTCACTGGCTGCTTTTGTTATACACAGTGCTTTGAAAATCAGATGGCATCAGCGAGGGTCAGTCCTGCTGCTAAACAGGGTGTTCCTGCCCAGAAGGTGTAATTGGAAACTGCCGTAACTGAGGACGTAGCCTGTCAGCCAGCCCCCCTTGCTGACCAGTCCCTGGAGCAGGCGGAAGATCACTGTCCAGGTATAGCTTGGTGCAAACGCCGTCAGTACCCCTGAAACCGCATTGATGAGGACTGTGACCAGGAGGCAGAGTTTGCGGCCGAACCTGGAGAGCAAAAGAAGAAAAGAATGAGGCTCAGCCCCTGATAGGATAGGACGGCCAAAAAAATGGTTTGAAGAGGCTGGAGAGAGTCCCTGTCCCCTTCTCAGTTCGTTTTGAGTAGGAGTCTTTATCTGCTCTTCCCTTTGCAACATTTTCCATCTCAGTGAAAGCTCAGGGTACTCCCCGGTCTTGTGTTTTCAGGACATTGTTCACTTTTGGTTAATGATTTAGCTAATGAATTCAAGAATGCTCTGATATGGCTCCTCGGCACATCTTTCAAAGCTGCAATAGCTTTTTATGGGGATCTTGTTTGCTAACTGTGATGTTTACTTATTTTCTTATCAACCTTGACTGACTATCAAGTTCTTCTTGAATAGGGTTTTGTACTTCCCTGTTATTTGTCATTGCCTGTATCACTGTGACTCACTGATAGTCAGAAGTAAAAGAGTTTCCAAAAGAAACAAACTTACTGTAACACTGGAAAAGCATTTGTTTTCTAGTTGACAGAGATACATAGTGAAAAGCATGAATTATGAAAGTCATTAAATTAGTCAATATCCACTAACAAAAGTACCATTATAATAAATGTAAGCCAAAGTAAATGCCTTTTTTTCTTTGCAATAATGTGAATTGATTTATAGCCATCTGGATATTGTTAAAATTAATGTGAAATGAATTTATCACAAAGATGAGCAAATAGTTCTTGGTGCACGAGTTAAAATTTCATCTTGGACTCTGAGCTTTTGTTACGGTTTGTACCTGTGAAAGAAAACAAAATCTCTTTACATGTGAATGTGCAAATTCACCAGGTTCTGATTGCATTCATTTTCTGTTCAAATCATGAATGTTGTTCAATGACATGTAGAAAGCAGATAACCAGAGGAAACAGTTCATCACATACCTGTCTACATGCTACCTACCTGTCTGCCATGTAGCCAATGCTCATGGAGCCAATAAAAAACCCAACATTTACACACGACTGGAAGAGGTCCAGCTTCCAGGAGTCCTCACACACCAGATGAAACTGAAAGAGCAACCACAGTTAGAAGCGCAAGAACATTCCCCACAAATCATGGCTGTTTGAGGAGGAAAGAAACCAATGACACCAGTGAAAAAACAGACTCCAGAAATGAAACACTCTAACCTCTTAAACTGACATCTGCAATACATTTTGTCCAGATTTTCCTAAACCTTGTGAAAAAGTTACACCCTGGAAAATGATTGCATAATGACACATAAGGAGAGTGAGAAGGGGAGAGAAACTCTGAACGAACAAATTAAAAAGCTTAGAAAAATCTCGCCCTCTGGCCCCCACCCATCTTTTTGAAATCTGGAGGACATGGAGCATTGTTTCCTTCCAAGATGCCAAGAGGTGACTCACAGTGTGTATTGCCCTGCTGCTTGAAAGCAGTGCTGGGTGCGAGAGATGGAGGTGTTGCCATGAGCCTTGCTGGGCTGGAGCCAGGATATGCCTGTCTCACACCTCATTGGAACTGGCAAAACGTCCAGGATTTGTCTGACTTGTCTCTGCAGTCAATGAATACTTGGGAACTTGCTTTTGATTTACAATTAACAGGTTACCACTGTGCACCCAGCGAAGGGAGGAGGGCAAACTGGTAAAAACTTCTCTACAACTGGAAATATTCACTCAAGTATAATTAGACTTCAGCCCCAAAAGAAACATGATTGTCTTTAGCTGCTTTTTCAGTCTTTTCCTAACCTGGACAAGTTTACTGGGGCCATAGCAAACAGCTCGGCTCTATTTCCCTGTGGTGTGGAGAACAGCTGGAGTGCTTTTGTCTGCGCCAGCCCATCTGTCCCGAGGGAAAATGAGATGGACATGCTTTGTAACAGTGTTGATAGTGAAGCAAGGAAATACAAATACTCTGCCCAAAGAAGCTGTGAAGTATCCAACACTTTTAAAGAACAAGTTACAGAAACATCTGCTAGGCATGGTTTAGGCATAGCTAATACAGATTTGGGACTGAAGAAGTAGAACAGATCTGTTTTGAGGTCCTTCCTATGCTTCAGGTTTCGACACGGCTTTTAGACTGTTAGTATAGCGGTTTGCACGGTTTCTCATATTTTAGGTTGTCTATTTTAGATACTGTAAGTTGAGAGTAAAGAACAGTGCTGTTACTAAAGCATTATCTGACAAGTGTAGCCCCATCCTCTGCTTCTTATTCATTATAAGTGAGGTATCTGTTTGTATTACCACCCAAATGTGCAGTTCCTCAGTTTGGGCTATGGGATGTTATGCTCAGTTTGCTGATGGAAATAATGAATTATGAGAATAGCCATTGATGACAAGATTGCGGTATTATGCTCCCAGGAAAAGCAATAATTTCCCATTATTTATGTATGTGAATCTTTGCTCTAAGTGCCTATGAAGTTCTGACAGTCACTATTTACTAGCAGTCAGACTCAGACTGTATTTACTAATCCAGCATCTTCTAGCTTTAAGCTGTGCAGATGAGTGATTTTTCTGGACAAGCTGTCTTACCTCGGTCACGAGAGAGCTCCCTGGTGAGTCGTAGTCCCAGCCATCCCAGCAGGGACTGAGGGGAACAGTGCTCCCGTTGCCCACAAGGCTGCTGAGGGGTTCGGTGCAGCTGATGCCTGTTGCATTCCAGTCCACCTCGTACCTCCTGCAGCGGCTGTTGTAACTGGCCCCATGGCCATCCCACTCAGGAACTGTGTGGTTCAGCTGCTCCTCCAGGCTCCAGCCACACCGCTGGCTCAGCTTAGCCACCCCAGGACTGCGGCAATGGTGCTCAGGGGTGAATCCCAGGAAAAAAATCCCCACGTAAATGGGAACAAAAGAGGCAGAAAGCAGGCATAAGACAAAGAGGGCTTTTTTCTGAAAGAAGTCAAATTCTCCTACTTGCTCTAAAAAGTCATCCAGGGTTGGCATCTTCGTATGTCACAACTCATTAAAATATCTACCTCTGTTGATTTCTAGGGCTTTGGCCTTCACTGCATGCTTAAATAACAGATGCAGTGTTTGGCCAAAACTCACAAACAAATTAATAATTAACTTTGTCAATTGTCAAGCCATGCATTGCAACATTTGTTTCTCAAATGCCATTTCTAAACACATTTTTAGGCTTCTTGTTTTGCTTCTGTTGTTAACTTGTTTTATATCTGACACACTTGTAATATAAGATTGACGTCTTAGATTATGGCCATTTCAGGCTGTCACTGAGAGTCTGTCAGTGCACAGTGTGGGGTAGGTAGTAATTCAGATGTCCAGTATTTTCAGCGGCCATAAATATTATAAAAACAATGTAGTTTTCTTCCTCATATACATATATATATATATGTGTGTGTGTGTGTGTGTGTGTGTGTGTGTGTATGTACACAACTGAAAAACCTTATCCTCAAAATTACAGTGGACATATATCACTGCTTGCATGCTGCTTTGTGAAGACAACACAGAGAAAACACAACAGGACAGATTTCTTTTAGGCCTTTAATGACTAAAGGTTAGTGTTGTACCTCAAATAGGAAGCAGACCAGTCAGTGAAGTACAAGTTGGGATTTCTGAGTCAGAGGTCACCAAACAAAACTTGCAGTGGTTCACATACAGTTGTCCCACACTCAGGGAGCTGAGAGTGGCCATGAGCCTTTGCATGCCCATCCTGCCCTCTGCCTCCTGTCCTACACCCTGGGGAGGCAGAGGGCAGGGGCTGCTGTAAACTATAGCCCCACCTCATGAACACTTTACAGCTATTTAATGTGAATTTATTAGACAATGTTAATATGTAAATGTGTGATTAAGCAATAGACACAGCCTCATCTTCCTTTGCTGAGGCAAATGATTTATATCATGTTCCCATAGCCATGATTGCATAAGGTATGTTCATGTTGTTCCCCATTCCCTGCAATGATGGAGGGCTAGAAGAGGTTCAGTGCAGCTGAACATCTAAAGCATGGATTTGGACAAAAAACATCTACAGGCAACATTTGTGCCATCTGCAAATCTTTCAAAGCCAGATGAATGACTTTATATCTTGGTTAGTGGTTCTGAAGGGTACCTCTGAGTAGGCTGCTCTCCCTGGGTTAATTTTTCCCTGAGGAGCACTCAGTAACCTCTCTGAGTTTTATGAAGCACAAAACTAAACAATGAGAAAAAGAGAGATGATAAGTAATGTGATATTTTAAAGGGCTATGAATAAAACATGCTGTTGAGTTACAATGATTGGCATATCTAAGAAATGTCATGAATCACGGAATGGGACTGCTACTTTGCAATAAACATCTTTTGCAGCTAAGAAAAGACCAGACTTTTGACCGTGTACAACTGAACATGTTACCTATCTGTTCAGGTCTGATTTACATCAGAAGCAGAGAATGGACTATTTTTCCTGTTAAGGGGCTTACTGCAGTAGCAGCGTTTAAACCTTGCATCCACCCATGCACAGACTACTCAGCAGTGTACATATTTGATGCAGTGGTTATCAGCTAAAGCCTATGTTAGGCAAAACTGAATTAAATGCAAGAAGTGCATAAAATCCGAAAATCTTGTTTACTCCCTTTCCTGATTCTGCCTACTGTAATTTCATGCTGGAGAAAGTGAGAAGAAAGACTGCTACAAGTATTGTGTTCACATGCCAGTTGTGCTGGCAGAAGGTTGTATCTCTGATTTTGCAGCAGATTAATGTTATTTCTTTTGGAAAACCTCCAGTGTCCCCTGAGCATTCTCTTTAATCTCCTGGAAGCAAAGTACTGTCCTACAGTGGGAGGGAGTATCTTCACATACTGATGTCCAGAGGTTTTTGTTATTGTCATCCAAGCTGGCCTTGAATATCCTGACCAGACTCTCCCCTGTATATGGTGTCACCACTCTTAGGGAAATTGAGTGGTCCATCCCACCAATGCAAGAGCATGTGACTCTTGTCACCTGGACACACCTGAGTGCATCTGTATGATGTCTATAAGTGTGCCTTTTCCCACTTCACTGGGGACAAAGCAGAGAGTAAGCATGCATGCAGTTCTGCTGGTATATGTGAGAGCTTGCCAGGGTGGCATCTGTACTGAAAAACTAAACCAGACTGCATATGGGCTCAAGTATTGTGCCATATCCACACTGCTTAATCTTTACTACCCTCCCTAGTAATGTTTTGCCTGATTCATTTTAGCATCTCACAAGCAGGTTTGGGAAAGTGGTGCCAGGCAGACTGTAGGCAAGAAGGAAAAGATCACCCTGACTGGGAATGGCACATACAGATGTAAGCCATGCCATGCCCCATGCCTCCAACAACAAAAAATGGGCCTGTCCATTTTTCAACACAGATGCAGCACGGCACCTAACACACAATTCAGCTAGATGAGCAAGGTAAAAAAAGCTGGAGCAGCTCTGTTAGCAGAGGACATCTCTGCCTCCCATGTTTCTCTGCAGTGCCAGGTTCATTAAACAGTGTCAGGTGTGATAGGTTTACTAGGTATAATCAGTAATCCCTTCAGTTTGCAGTAGTGAAGCATTACCATGCCTTCTTTAAAACATGTCAGCCTTCAAAAGCTGTTCCTGTATTCTGACCTTTCTGAGCTTAAGATGTAGGCTCAAAGGGTTGGGTGAAATGTGAACAGAGCAAAGCCTACCACATAGCTGTAAAAAACCAAACCCAAACCAAACAAAACAGATTAAAAGCATACTGGTCATGATAGTATATATAATTGTTGACTGCCAAACAATAGCCCCAATTGAAAGATCTGAATCTTCTCACAAAATCACTCCTGAGGGCTGAGAAACTGAGGCAGAGAGAGGCTAGCTCTTCAGAGATACTGGTTTTCAGATCTTTGAGAATGTAGGCCAAAATAATTTGCTAGAGGTGCCTTAGACTTTTCCATTCAGATGCTTCCTGACGTGCTATTCTACTAACCTGCTTGCATAAGTAAGGATTTCTGTGTTGATTTCCTCCTAGTGAGCCATTCTTTCATCCTTGCCATTCAGTAATGATTTTGGTTCAGTGCTTACCTATGTATTTGGACCTTATCATAGCTCTGTTTTCTGTGAATATATCAAGAGCATAGATGTTTAATAGGTTGCTCAGAGCATGATGCTGTCTGCCATAATCATATGCTACCATATACCTGAGCAGGACATACTAGATTCAGAGGAATGTGATGAAGAATCATTGGAAACATCCAGCAACTCATGAACCCACTGAGGTGCTCTGTCTGTGCATTGGGGTGCAGGTATATCAGCCAGGCTAAGTCAGTCTGGTTTCTTGGTATATAGGTCCCATTCCGTTTCCTACAGCCTGTTCTGGAACTTGTTGATCCTGTGTACTCCATGAGTTGAATCAACTCGCTAAGTAGGCAGAGGGTTATCCTGGCAAATATCTGCAGTTATAGGGGTTCAGTGAAGGGATAAGGAAGAATCAGCACAAGAGAAGGCACAAGACCAGATGGCTCAAGTTGCTGGGAGAGGGAAGCTGAAAAGAGAGAGAAGAAGCAGAGTGTCCTTGCGGTAAGGGAGAGACTAGCTGTCTTGAGGGTTTTTGTAGGGTTCCACCCGGGCTAATGTCAACCATGTGAAAGCTGAGCATCTAACACCCAGGTACCTCCAGATATATATCCATATGTAGAGCAGGAGCCTACAGTGGTGCTTAATATCAGGTCTGTGTACCCAGAGCTGTTAATAGCAGTTGAAACACCTCTCAAGACACAGCTAATCTGGACAAGGTGTTGACACACGGGGATGTGGTGGGGCTGACTGCAGGTGACCTGACAACATCCAATCTCGTGTCAGTCCTGTAGGGAGAATGGTGCCTGCCAAAAAGTGTTTAAGCAAATTTGTAGTGCCAAAGAAACTGTTTTGCACAATGGGATCTCAGGGTCAGTACTGAGGGCTGACTACAGAGGGAGCCTATGCACCTTGTTTTTAGGAGGCCCAAGTTATTTCAAAAAGCTCGTGTTTGCACTTGGTATTTATTTGCACCGTAAGAACTTATTTTGTAACTGAGAGAAACAAAGTGTACTTTATGGTTGGCTCATATGCTACTAACACATTTTTCTTAGATGATAATCACACTGTATTTGGCAAAATCCACTAGTTTAAGATAATTTGCATCTAGATCCACAAGTCACAGCTTGACCTCATTTCTTCCTTGAACATTAATTACCACTTATTATTGTGTAACCTAGGAATGTCTCTTGGTGACAAAGACAACTCAGTGCACAGTCCTCACTCCTTGGCTTTTGCCATGGCATAGAGTGTGATGTGTTTCTGGAGTTTGTTCTGTGAACAAAACTATTTCTTCAGTTGTGAGGTGGCATGGCTTTTGTCAAGAGAAGGACCACTGTTGAGCTGCTGTGCCACTGGCATTTGGCTCCATGAGCTGCTGGACTACTGTGTGAGGAGCTGTTTGGGCCAGGACGAGCGATACTTATGCTGCCTAAGGAAAGAGAATCAGCCTTGGGATAGCTTGGCTTTTTGTGACCTGTATCATGGTCCCCAGGGTCTTGTTGCTTTGCTCTGACTTCCCAAGGAGATGGCAAGGTCACTGCACAGAGTGCTTGAGGTTTGTACAGCTGCTCTTATCAAAGGGTGCAGTGATAACAGGTTGCCAAAGGCAGCAAAGGAGTCCCGGCAGTCCTGTAACTACTGGCACAGAGCCCAGAAGGTGTGCTAGGCACTTCAGGAAAAACCACAGTTTGTTTTTAAATGCTGATCAGAGAATTCTCCTGAGACACCTACCTATCCACTTCACAAAACTTCTCCCAGAGCTATCTGGAAGGGGTAACTACATCCATCAACAGATTTAAGGATGGACGTGGCCAGACCAGCCTTCCCAGCTCTGGGATGGGATAGTACAAGTACAGTGCAGGCCACCCACAATTACCCCTGCATTTCAACCCAGCCTGCAGCCACAGCCACTTGGACTGGAAAGCCTCTATCTCCTAGAGTTTCAGCTTCCTGTTGAGTAGCTGTGTATGACTGCAAAGAACAAGTTTCATACACAAAGGGCTTGCAGTCTAAGTCTTATTTTTGTTACTTGTTTTGCATAATTGAACTGCTGATACCTGTTTTAACCGTAGCAGGACCAATATGAGACAAGCAGTGCAAACAGTATGGGTATTACAAGGCTAGATCCTACTCAAGGGACTTGATTAGCAAGTGAGAAAGAAGTGAACCTGAGGACTGAGGCTGCATCATAACATACATTTCTACTGGTGGCAAAGGTAAGTTTTGCTGTCATGACCTACTGGATAACCACACCCAAAGTTATCTGTCAAGGGCTGACATGGTATTTATTTCACTGTTCTCAGTCTGGGCATGGACACTCCTGGGATGTTTACACATTGACTCCTTGGGAGTGTGATTGCTTAGTAAGTTCCTATGTTACATATATTAAAAATACTTACTGCTGTGCTTAGATAGGATATCACAGCTGCACAACATGACGTAAGCCATAGAGTCAACCCTGGCCCCTCATCCTGGCCAGTGTGGTGGCAGGGATTGAAGCTGTTCTGCCTGCAGGGATCAAAGCAAGGGTGTCCCCTTCCCACCTCTATGTGTCTCTGCTGCCAGCATTGCTGCTTGGAGTAGTCTGGTAGGAGAGTGAAGGTGACAAGAGAACAGCACATCCATTCAGTGTTAGGGTGTCCCAAATCCCTGGTTTCTGGAGCTTCACCCTGGCCTATGGTTTTCTCCACCTCTAACAGTGGGGACAGCACCTATCCAGAAACCTAAGGGATGATTTTCTGATGAATGGGTGGCTGTGTGAAGAAGACGGTGATGGTCTGTCTCATCAGACAAGGCTGCACTAGGGCAAAGTGTCCCAACCATGGGAAGACAGCGAGAAAAAGGAGAGCATAGACAAGAGGTTGCTCTTGTCCTTCAAGACCAATTGTTTGCCTTCAAAGTCCCCTAACTCACCTGTCTGCCCTATCTCAATCTGTGATAGACCCTCTGACTCCTCCTGCAGCACCTGTTTTTGGTCTGACCCCTGCTGAAATCCCATTTAATCCTTGAGGCAGGAAAATACTACTGTTTAGTGCTGAAGCGCTGAGTTGTGTAAAACCAGCCTTAATGGAATAAAAAGTAGTATAACATTACAAGAACTGATTTTTCTGAATTTCTAATGGCCCTGCTCATTGCATATCGTCATGCAGCTGTTATGATCACTGGTGCGAATGTGGTCTAATGAAAGACAGGCAATCACAGAATTGCCCAACCTACATCACGCCAGAACACTTCAGCTTCAGTGCCATTCTTGGATTTTCTGTATGGTCCTCAGCTAAAGAATCATTTTAACACTTCTCTGAAATGAGTAAGCACACCCATCTCTCCTGCCATGATTATAAATTGCTTTATACATGACAGAAGGCTTGGAATCAAACACAAAACATTTATTAAAAAGTGCAGTGAAGTAGCTAATACTGACCTAGAAAAATGGTATTGGGGATCAACTAGTGCAATAGGTATAAAGAAAGGCTTCTTGCCTCGGGGTTTGAATATTTTTTCCGGATGCAAAAGGAGTTCAAATATATTTTGCAAGCTTGAATCTATTGGGAGTTAAATATCATAAGCACACAGCTGTGATGCAGTTTGTCAGTGTTTGTTTACACAGTTGTTATTAGTCCAGACATTTATGTTTTTAAAAGGCCTTTCTGCTCAGCAGGGGATGGAGCTATTACTTCTATTCAAATTGCTTTAAGTTGTAGCTGAGAATGGCACACTGGTCTGTGATATTTCATGATCTGCTCTGCTGCCTCTGACACCTACAGGTGCAAGTCAGGTTCAGCCCCAGTAAAGGAGGTATCCAACACTACTTGTCATGGTAGGTGCTCCTATGTCTTCCCTCCTGGAGAAGCTAAGAGATCCCACTCTTAAGTTTTATTGTCATTTCTCTGCTTGTGTTGTAAATGTTTGGTTTTTGATATCTTGTAATTTGATTTTATAGACATTTGGGCATCTGTGTACACTTCTCAGAGATAATGAAGTATACTGATGGCAGCTACAAATGAGATAATACAAACACAATTTCTGAGGTTCTGCAAGGATAAAGAAAGCTGCCAAGGAGCAATGGCAAGAAGGCATCAGTAATTTAAGTCCACAGGGAACATACAGATCCAACATTCACAGACAAGCAGTCAGTCTTTGATAGAGAATTGGGACTGAACTCCAGCAACCCATCATGAATGCAGACAGCCCTGCTTCACTTTATCCCCAGGACCACTGAAATTTCAGTGGGACCAACTGCAAGTAGATTCAAAGAGGCTGGTCAGAGAAGTAGGAGTCAGATTCAAAGGCAGGGAAATTAGCTATCAGGCAAGATTAAAGCCAAATGCCTACCATGTAGAATAGGACTTAGGAAACAGAGAGCAGTGTTTTCTGGTTGAGTCATCCCATACAGTCGTAATTGTCTGTGCTGGCCAGTGGACTTTGGTGCTCTACTCCCTCCTCACAGCAGTAAGTGCCTTCACAATTGCCTCCAGTATAAGAAATGAGGCAGCGGGTGGATTTTGTTGATGGAAGAAGCAGCAAGACAGTGATAGTCACAATTAGATACCCTGTCTGGGGCAGTGGTAGTTGAGAAGAAGCTGCCCACATGCTTCAGTGAGATCATGATGTGACCCTTGAACATCTGTAGGGTTGGTCACCTCTTCAGCAAGCATCTTTGAAGTGAAATATCCATGAGAAAGCCTTGCCACTTTACAGCTAAGGGAGTGGGTGGAACAAGATCATTGAACTTGGCACTTTGTACAGATGAACAATAAATCCAGTGTGGGAACACTGTTGAGCCTGAATAGGTCTGGTCTTGATTTGGGAGGAACGGGCTAAGGGAAGGCAGGGGAGCTCCCTGCAGAAGAGCCATTCTCAGTGGACTGAATGTAAGGCATGAAGTCAAGCATGTTAATTAAGTGACTTCATAAGCTCAGTCTGTAAGTCAGATAAAAATAAAAACAAGGAGAAAGTGCAGGAAGGATACACAGAAGGAGCCACAAACTCAGATACTGGAACAGCAGCATGTCCCCATATGTGTGTACATGGGGGCAGTATGTGTGCAGGGAGGGTCTTGCATTACTGAGCAGGTGATGGTCAAACAGACTCCATGTGACCAGCCATGCAAACAGCACTGATCCCACTCTGGTTTCCCAAGACTGAGATGGCAGAGGTGGCAGCACAGGCACTTTCACAATGTACAGGCTGTTCTCCACTGAAGTATTTTGGACTGAGTGACCTCGTAATATGTCTGTCCTGACTCTCTTATGGAGCAAGATGCCCATTCAGTAGAGATTACCAGTAACTTCTGAATTATTGGGCTGTTCCCATAAATACAAGAATAAGTGGACTATGAGTTTACCAGGAAACTGTGAGATATATTGTCAATAAACTGTCTCTCTGAGTCCCTAAGACTGGAAGTGGGTGGGGAAGGTGGTTAGTCATACCTATGGGGACAACCCACGTAAGTGCCTGTTCTTAGTCATACACACAATAAAGTATGTGCTAATACATACATAGTGTATGTAATACATTTACCTAATAAATAAGGTATGTAATACTGTTGGGCCAGGCCATAGTTATATCACAGCAACATTCATATTTAACTGCATCTGCCCCTCAGTTAGAGCAGAAGATATTGTGATCTCAGGTTTTCCTCCTGATTTCAGGATAAGTTTCCTCTTTAACCGGCAGCAGAGTTGTCCCACATCAATAACTTTGGTGCTGGTTCCCAGGTCAGACAGCATTCAATTTGGTCTGAATCACCTGAAGGCAAACACATGCTTCTGTGGAGCTAGTGCACATGACATAGGGTCTATGCCAACTTTGCTTTTGTATTAGTTCCAATGCCAGCCCCAGGATGATGAATCATACCCAATCCAGCAGAAAGGGAGAAACCTCAGCAAGCACAGATGCTGTTAGGTCTCTTCAGTACTTATTGAATAAACCAGAAACAGCTGAGCACATTTATGCATCATTTTTACATAGCACTAGGAGCCTTACAACCATGCTGACCAGACCCCTGCACCTGATATTGCTCCTGGTAGTTCATGGACACTCCTGTGCCTCAGGAATATCTCGTGTCTAGGACATGTGTGGCTTCACTTCTTGTTTTCTGGAATGCCATAGGCACAAAGAAAGTAGCAAATAGAAATACAGCTATCAAGGACAATACCAAGCAGGAGTTTCAATGGGCAGGGTGGGTCTGGCTGGGAATGTAGACCTCAGCAGAGACTCCGTTCCCAGGACAGAGGTATTTTGTGGTGGTTCACAGTCTGCCCGGCTGATTTGTGCTGTCAACAGACAGCAAAGCCATGCCTAATGCAGAAGAAATCTGACGGCTAATGAAGCAGGAAAAACACACTGCAGACTCTCAAACTCTGATCTTATCAAGAGCATCCTGTAACACTGGTGTGTGCTCTGAGATAATTACAGGTGGCAACTGTTAAGAGGAAACCTTTTAGCGTAAGTCATATGATATCATGCAAGAACTTTGTTTAAACTTCTGTCTGCACTGTGGTTTTCTTGGAGTTTCCAGGAACACTGAACTCTATGAAAAAAAATCTTTAAAAAATAATCTCAAAAATAATCTTAATAAATAGTCCCTGGGTCTGCTAGTTGAAACTGCTGCATGGCAAGTGAGAAGCTGAAACATATCTGAAAAATTTCAAATACTACAAAGGAATGAGCCAAGCTTTTCTAGGCAGGCACCAGGAGTGATGGGTGACACAGGATGAGTGAGACTGTGCAGGAACACCACATTCCCATGGATGCCATATGGAGGTGGTGACAGTTTGGTTTTCTCTCTGAGAAAAAGGAACAATAAAGGGAAACTCGCTTCTGCCAGGAGAGCATCAGTTTCATGCCTGACCTCAGCCACCATGATATGGACACCAAAGCAGCAGAATTGGTGTAAGCAGGATGCTGGGACAGCAGCTTCCCTGTCATGCCTCTGATGTAATTTTTCCCTGCATAGGAGACCAGCTTCTAAAATCCTGCCCACAGAAACAGTGCTGGAGAGACTCAAGGACGCTCATGGCTTTAGTGAAGACAGATTTCTTGTACTCTGAGGTCATGTCTTGGAATCACTATGCTGACAGTTAGAACTGTCTGTTGAGCTGTTCACAGGGAGGACCAAGGGACAAGGACATCTGCCTCCTTAACTCACCAGGAAGCCTCTCTCCTCTCCAGCCCTTTGATGAGGTCTAATCCAGTCTTTCCTTCTCCTAGAAGCCCTCAGAAGTGGCTCCAAACCTCACTCTGCTTCTCTATAATTACTCTATGGCTGCAAAGCATAGGAGGAATTGCAGGCTGCAGCAGCAGGGAAAAGGATGCCCAGATATCAGTGTGAGATGTGTTGGTGAGGATGGAGCCATCTGTGGCTGCCGTGATTCTGGGACAGGTGGCACAGTGGTGTCTCTGCCCTCAGCAGGAGATGGAAGCAATTGTTCTCTCTTCTTCCCTTCCATGCCTGTTTGCTGCTTTGCACATCTTTCCCTTTGCTCAGTTTACATAAGTGAACAGTATTTTAGGCAAGTCTTTGCTCCACAAGCTGCTCTTTGCTCTCAGCAAGGCCAAAGTCACCTGCAGGCAGGGAGAGAGGCAGAGGCAGCAGCAAATAGAAGCCTGGGCCAAGAAGAGACTGAGGAGACTTGCTGAGAGCGAACAGAGCCAGCCAGCCACCCATGGCAGAGAAAACCAGCAGCACACTATGTTGCTCCTCCCCTGTCCTTTTCCTTAACCATCTTCATCCCTGCCTGAACAGACTGTCCTGTTTGCTCTTAACCTTCTGCCTCCAGTTTTGCTAGTGTCTCAGTTTAAAAGAAAAGTAAGATGTATCTCTGGACTAGGAAAGGGGGCTTCTTCCCAAAATCCACCACAACCTTTGAAATGAAGAGAAATTAAGAGTTTTTAACTACAAATATATAAAAATATATATGTATAACCAAAAAAACCCCCAGAACAGAACAAACAGCACCACCATAACCAGAATTTTCAAACTAATTAAGTCCCCTCTCTACCCTTTTTGGTGCAGTTATATTTACAGACAGTGGGGTGTGATGTCATGCCTTAGGAGACAGTGGCCACAAAAGTCACTCCCTGGCTCGAGCAAGACTATCTCCAGAAAATTCACACAGAAAATGGTGGTCACAAGGGATGGGATGGAACCTTTCTCATGGGCAGTTTAGAGACTCTCTTCTCTGAAAATGTTGGTGGGGTGGAGGGTTAGCAACTTCCCTGCCAATGGCATCAGCCCTCAGGGAGTCCATAGCAAATCCAGGTAGTGGCAACTGCTCTTTCTCTCTCCCCCTCTCTCCCCCCCATCTCTCTCTCACTCTCTCTCACTCTCTCTCTCTCCAGAGAACAGCCCAGGGCATGTGGGGTTGGGGGTGTGGACCAAGGGAGCTCCCTCCAAGCGCCTGCACCAACCCAGCAAATGTGGCTGCCACCTGCGTGGCAGCCGGAGCAGACAAAGTGTGGCCAGCACTAGGAAGAAACCTCTCTCCCATCTCTCCTTCCCTCTTCCATCAAGCTGGAACACAGAACTATCAACCACCCCTTTGTTATCTGTCCTGGCTCTTCAGGTCCCAAAACTTATGGGTTGGTAAGGGAGAGAAAAATTCCCTGAAAGATTTTGAAACTATAATAGCTGGGTTTACAATGTGTCTGGTATCTGCCCTGTGACAGCATAGAGCATAGCCTCTCTGCTTCCTACCTGGGTCATCAACTCCTTTAAACTACTTCCCTTTCACCATATACTTAATCCTCCTCTTTTCTGCCATTTCTCCTGTTGCTGCTTTACAATTCCTTATGATGTTATTTAGTTTGTCTAGGTACAAGTCAGAGTCAGCCTCTTGTCACATGCCCCAACAAGCCAGCCATGACAGGCCAGCAAGGCCAGGCAGGATGGGGCTTTGAGTGACATGGTCTGGTGGGTGACATGCCCACCCATGGCAGGGGGGCTGGAACAAGGTGATCTTTTGAGTCCCTTCCATACCAAGACATTCTATGACTGTGTGACAGCCTGGGGGTGCATGTGTAGTCTGTCTCGGGTGTTATTAGTGTGGTCATCTCTATGGGCATTGTGGGAATTAGACTCAATGTCTGGTGAAAAATACTGGTGTGGAACCACCACAGGAAGCAACCAACAGGAATAATTTTGCTATTTGGCACTGTTGTACTTTTTTTTTTTTTTTTTTTTGCACACACAGAGTATTTTCTGATGACAGCATAAGAAAGTAGAGGTGAAGTTAGACAAATCCAGTGTGCCTTTTCAGGAGAATGGCTTAGCTCTGTAGACTGCTGTTGCTTGGAGTTGTGAAGGGAAAGAGAAACACAGAATCTTCACAGACTGGTTGAGGTTGAAAGGCACCTCTGAAGACCACCTGGTCCAATCCTCCACTCTACTCAAGCACGGTCACCCAGAACACGCTGCCTGGGATCATTCCCTGATGGCTTTTGACTATCACCAAGGATGGAGACTCCACAATCTCTCTGGGCCATCTATTCCAGTGCTCAGTCACCCTCACAGTAGAACAGTGTTTCCTGATGTTCAGAGGGAACATCTTGTGGTTCAGCTTGTGCCTGTTGTCTCTTGAAACACACTTCTTAAGAATGTGTTTTAATCTCCTCCTGACAAAAATTCTGCAGTCGCTGTACACAAAAGTCTGGACATGCCCCAAGTCAATGAATCTCTAAAAAATCTTCACACAGTATGAACTAACAGGGATCACAGCTGGGACTGTGATTGCAAGGCCTGAAGCCTCCTTATGTTGGGCACAGGCTAGTATTTCCTCCTAGACCCCTGGCTTTCTGAAACAGGAAAGCAACAAAAGGAGGGATGTCTCATATTGTGTACAGAGGTTTTCAAGTTTATTGTTTTGTCCAGGAGAAAACAGGACTTGCCTGAAATGTGCATTCTCAGAGGAGGGAAAATTGAAGTGGAACAGAATAAAATAAGAACAAAGCATCATATGATGGGAAAACAAAGACAGAAACTTCCCTGAATATATAAAAAACAGTGAAAGATCAGTTGGGAAGACCTTAGTCTTTCAGACAACAAACAAGGGGCTCCTTTGTTGAAAGTTGACATATTGCTTAGCTAATGCCATCCCTCTGAGCAAAAGCTGTTACCAGGAAAAATGAGGCATTCCTCATACTTTGGTATAAATTTGTCATTTTAATCATGCTGCTGAAAGGAAGGAAGTAAAATGATTATGAAACAGAAGCAGGTGGAGGAAGTTGCCTTTAAACCTCCTCCAAGTTGGGATGAGGGCTGGGAGAGTGACAACCAGGACCTGCAAAGTTGAAGCGTGGGACAGACTGCCTTCCTCGGATGAACAAACTGCTCCTACATGTGCATCACCTTGCACCCCTGTTCTGCCAGCCTGTGCTGGCTGGGCAGTGAGACTGGGGCAAACTCTGCTCCCTCCTACCCCACGGGAAGGCGATGAGGTCCACAGTCCTGTAGTGGATGAGGAGAGGGTGAGGTCCATGCTTGTGCCTGCTTGCTCTGTAGGAACATAAGTGTCTCCTTGGCTCTGCTGGCCAAGGTGCAGTTTGCTGTTATACACAGCACTTGAGTGGTAGAGTAATTTAAGGGGTGAGGATGGTGCCAGCACCATGCTGATGCATATATGGAAATTACATGGTAACGACGCTGTTTTCATTTATTAAACAAACCCAAAGTAAATTCCTTTTGCTTTTCTTCAGCTATAATTTTTGCTAAAAATATCATATGAACTAAGTCTCAAAATAACCTTTTCATAAAGTTCATCTCTGTATTAGTCTCCTAAACCTAAGTTCCAAGGAGCTGGCACCTAATCTGGGACCTTCTTGTTTAGTGAATCTAGTTTGTTCCCCATCTCCTCATCTTGGTGCAGAGGAGCAGATATGTGGGACTGGAAATACTGGCTGTCCTGAAGGATGGATGGTGGGCCTGCCCCCAAGGAACGCTACCTACTATGCTAGTGAATGGCACTGTCCCAGATTTTCCAAGACCTCCTCAATTCCTCATTCCCCGGCGACTGCCCAGCATGGAGCTGGGGTCAGCAGAGATCCCATCCCTTGTCTATGACTGATAATGTCCCTTCATCATCCAGCAGTCCCAGGTCTCAGCTACTGCATGGCTGCAAGGACTGATTCAAGGGTTACATGTCTTCTGCTAAGATCAGCTGCCAATGGGAGCAACCTTGCCAGGAGGAAGAACAGTCTTTTGCAGATCACGTCTTCCAGTTCCCAGTGCCCAAGGCTTTCCACCTTCTGGGTCATGGTGACACTGCCAGGGGCTACCTCTCCAAGTGTCCTGGTCAGTGTACTCCCCTTAAGCAGGGGCCTCTGTTAAAGTCTGTGTTTGGTCTGATGACTGAAAACTCAGCCTAGAAATACAAAAACCTTCTCAGGGACTTTCTTTGCCACCTGTATTATTTTACCTGGTCCAGCTCCCTAAGATGCAGGTGTTACACTTTCCACCCACTCACTGCAGAATTTTTTCATGGGAAAATCATTAGAACTGCTGCACGCTTTTCAGATACACTCAGCTGGAACTGGCCTTGGTTTAAGTTCCTCTAGCTACTCAGGATTTTGGGAACTCAGAAAAATGTAAACAACTCCTTGATTTTTGAATGTTTGTTGAACCATTCTTGCCTGCCATCTCCACACCAGATATTCACATCTTTATATTTTTCTTAAATACACTCAGGAACATATACTATGGAAGGGAAAATATAATAAATCCCGTGTAATAAATATACTGACATTTAAAATCAAATAAACATTAAAAAAACTGAAAGTACTGAAGTACCCTGTGGTAGGCCACATATTCAAAAATGCCCATTTTAAGTAGTATGCTAAGTGCTGGAACTTGAACAGAAAGCATGTATGTCTAGTTAAGCAGCCTGATGAAAGTGGTCCAGTTCTTATACCTATTAATAAAACATGCTAATCAAGCAGGAGGTGAGAACCCAGCTGTAAAGGATTCCTTTGGGTTGTTATTGTGCAGCTAGGACAAAGGACACAATGTTATAGCAGAGATAAACTACAAAAACAGAATGAACTATAAATAGATTGTTACCACTAAGGATTTCCAAAAACAGCTACAGGGAGATTAGAGAAAATGCTGAGGAATTACTAGTTCCCATCCATAATTCCAGGCTGAGTCGAACTTTCACTGGTGCATTTGGAGTGCGCTGGGTCTCTGCTGCTGCTCTGAATTTACCCTGCTCCTGCAGGTTTTTTTTTTTTGTTTCTGCAGAGCTCTTTCTCAGTTCTTTTTCAGTAGCACTAAAATAATTTGTTACTGTCTTGGAAAGACAGAAACTGGAATTTGTTGAGATTAAATAATTTTTCACATAAATATGAAAGATATGTTAATTCTCCCATGGGGAGTTTGCTCAGCTAGATATTAAGGCTCATGGAGTATTTTGAACCTGAATTGTCTGCTCTATCAAATCATACTGCTTCTACCCAAAGTTGCCCCTAAGACGGACAGTGGTAGTCTAGGAGAATTGCTCTATTACCTTCTTCTCATATGTATGAATGATAGCATTTTTGTTATGCTGACCAGCTTAGTGGTCTTTTACATTCACGAGAGTTCTCAGCATTAAAAATGCAACAGAAAGGCCACAAAAAAGGCTTTTTGGGGATATTCAATATAACAACAAACTGGGAAACTGTCTGAAAAAAAAGACTAATGTTAGAAACTCTGCAAGGGTTTTCATATTTTTTTTTCTCCTTTTTTTAGCAGAAGTCCCTCTTCAGAAATAGCTAGGGAAGCATATAGCTAGAGAGGGACACTTTCCGAACTCTTTATTGCACTGACACGATCCTTGATAAGGTTTAAAAGTTTCACCTTCATTCTCACAAAGTGGATGTAGAAACTTTCATGCAAAGCCCTTCTCTTAGTATTTAGAAAGATTTGCTTCCAAACTTGATGGAAACTAAGTTACAGGGGAGGGATGTGCAATAATAAGGAAGCACAAGCAAAACCGATGTGATTTTTGCCATCTTTCCAGGCAGGACTTTGGGCAGCTGAGAGGGAAAGCAACCTTGTGATTTACAGTGGTCTTATAACATGAGGGGGAATGCATTCATTTTTGTTTTTAGGCTTTTTAGGCCTTTGCACCTTTCTCTGGAAATACACCTTTTTTGTTCCATTGTGTAAAATAGCCTCTGGTTAACTCAGTCTTATCTTACAGCTGAAACACTTGGTTATTCTGAGTCATTAGCAAGGATTCTGATACACATGCTGTGGGATTATGGTATATTTATCTGAACAGGAAGGTATGGCCTGGTGTAACCTCTCCACTGGCCTTCAGAGTGACCGGGTGAAGAGGAAAAGGATGAGGGAAGCCACATATAGACTATGAAAATGTGTGTATAGGAACCCCTTTTCCTCTGTCTGCTCTTCCTTCTTCTGGCCTTGAAGAAGCTGATGAGTTCTTTCAGTTCCTCAGCCTGTCTCAAATACTGAGCTGAAAATCCTGACAAGCAGGTGTTCCCAGAGTGTGTGGAATGTGTTTCTGCTGCTTTCCCTAAGTAGGTTTAAAGTCAGTAAGGAAGGCAATCTGAAAGCATCTAAGTGTGTGGTACCTCATCTTCTCCAACAGGAAAACAGTATGCAAACACTGTGGTGGTGAAACAGCACTGGGTTTGGGCAATAAAGCACAGACCCACCAAAATCCCATTTGCCTTACAGAAGGGAATGCTTTACCCCAAGAAAGAGCCTGTGCAAGAAGAGGTGTGATGTGGCAGGAAGGGAAACCTTGCTGTCGGGAATGACCCTGGAGGAGCCCAGGGGGCTGGGGCTTTCTCTGTACCATGGCAGCAGAAGAAAAAGCTGAGGCTGTAAGAATGAGTATAGGCTGCAGATTTAGAATGGCTTCCTCTCCTGCCGTAAGATTTTTACCTACATGTACTCAAAATGGCAGATGTCGTCTGTCTTCAATGTGCCATCTACTAGTCTGGTTTTTCCTCTCATAGAAGGAGAGAAACAGGAAACTCTTTGCTCCTGTTTTACTTTTCCTTTCAATCTCCACATTTTTTCACTTGTTTGCATTTTCCCTTCTCTTCCCATGTCCCCACTTTCTGCTGTTTCAGCTGCTGTCCTAGCAATGAGTTCAGATCCCCCTTGCTGTTTTTTGTTATACACTACAGTTCCTAGAACTAAATTTATTTATATTTGTTCTTGGAACCAAGATGGTAAAAATAGCCTGATGTTCATGGAAATAGTGAGGGAGGGGAGTATAATGCATTGTCCATTGCTTTAATGGATTGCCAAAAGGTGGAAACCCTGTTGATTAGAATTGACTTTTCCCATGTCTCTAAGCCAGCCTACAGCTCCCAAAGTAGGTCTGGAGGTCTGGGAAAGGACATATGTCATTGAGTAGAGTTGCCACCTTTTTGAAAGAAAAAGGAAATCTGGAAGAAGTAGAAGGGGGAGATAAAAGAAGAAGATGAAAGTGGGTGTGGGAGGAAGAAGAAAGATTAATAAAGTGAAGATGAAAAAAATGAGCAACAAAAGCCAAATTATAAGAAGTGTCAGAGAAAAATCTGCATGTAGTTTAGTGTCCTGACCTGGAACGTAATTGTGAGATTTTGTGGGACAGGGGAGCATAAACATCTCTAATTGTCCCATGAGGAGGTCACACTCTGATCTTAAAAAATTCACTGTTTATTTAATTTCCAAAACTGTGCTCCTATATCCTTTCTATTCCTGCTGTCTTCTGCTGTGAACCAAGCTTTGACATTAACATCAATGCAATGTACTCTGAGCTGCTACTGGCTGTCTGCTTATTGCAGTCTCTGCTGTGGGGTCAGCATTTAGAAGAGGCACAGGTTGGCCCCAAAGGCAGGGCTGTGAAGCTCCCCACCCCTTCTCCTGGCATAGATAGGGGAAAAAAAGGCTGATGTAGGCATTCTCCTGGCCCCAGGTGTGAAGCTGACTGGTTTGCACCCCTGCTGCTTAGGGCTGCCTGGTCTTTGGTAGTTTTGTCTGAGGGACAAATATTTGGTGCAATATGAAGCTATATCAAGCAGTGAGATAACAGCCAGGGTGAATGATTACTCCCAAGCTTGTTCACAGACCCTCTTTTATTTAGCAAGAAGCATGTGTTTGTAGGGGATCATAACTCTAGGTCACGGTGTTCTGCATAACTTTATCATGGAACCGCATAACTTTATCAGTGCTGTTACGTAGGACGGTGCCCTCAGGTGTCGGCAAGGTGTCTGATGTCATTGCCCTGTTGCTTAGTGTCCTAAAGAGGACTTGGAGGTCTTTAAGTGGTTATCTGATGCACTGACAAAGGTTATCCAGGGTGTTGCAGCAAAGTTTTAACTTTCCAGGATTCAGTCAGAGTAGGTATTGATACAAATGTCTCATGCAGTCATTCAGGCATGTATAAATGGTAGTCTAGTGCCATGTGTACCTGGAGTGTATGTGCCTTCTTCTCTAGACTACATAGTTTTCATTCTGTGTCTGAAATAGCTGTGACATTTGGGCCTCTAAACAGAACTTCAAGTGAAGATGCTCATGATTGTAATTTAGTTCTACTTCTGGATCTCTTTCTCTGCTCCCCTTTCATCACTACTTCTGAAACTACTCTTTGCCTGGCTTGCTGCCTTTCCACTCTTCCCCATCCCTCTTTATGTTCTTCACATCTATTTTTACTGCTTCTGCCTTTTTCATCAGTCATCTTTCTTGGCTCTTTAATCCCTTGTTTATTTCCCAGTATTAAAGAGCATAATTTTTTACTGTATGCGTAGGATAAAACATGTAAAATGATGCTTTGACAATGAGATCTGTCTTCAAAGATTTAAAGGCGTTCTTTCAGGAAGTTACAGTTACAGGCTTGGTATACAAAGACATCATCTTCCTGTCCTTAGATGTGTTCAGCTCTCAGAGCAGGTGAAACTGAAGTTCCTGGGTAACCATGGGAAGCTGGAAATTGCTTGCTGTAGAATAAATGCACTAATGCACACTCTCGTGCATCTTCCACTGGGATATTTTAGATTTCTTGGCAAACTGGAGTCTTGCAGTACTGATATGGTGGCAAATATTGATAAGCCCTTTTTTGGACCGCAAATTGAAAACATGGGTTAACTCCGAGGAACCAAGGTCATTCTGACATCACGTATGCCAGACAGTTGAAATGATTTTGCTGAATGAATCTTTGCCTGTATGACAGCAGTGTAACTGCAGAGAATGTTAGGGAGACTCCCTGATGTTTGTGGCCATGACCTTAGTGCTGATCTTTCTCAGCTGCTGGGCTTTTTGGGTTCTGGTCTGATAGACTGCAAGGCATGTGCCCTGCATGACAAGAGTATAATGGATGAGATGGGTGAAATTTTGACAACCAGCTACTAAACCATATTTTCTTTTGGGAAAGAAAGTCACTCCAGAAGCAATGTTGCAATAGTGGATTGAATTCTCCCTCAACTGAATCTGGTCTAACTCCACTGATGAGAGGCAGCCACTGTAATTACACCAAGGGGTTTCTGAAACAGGCAAAATGCTGAGCACAGCTGCATTGGTACATGGCTTACAGAGGACTAGCTCTTATGATTCGGAGTTGAGATCATGTTCTGTGGTGTAATAGTGGAAGGTGTCCCTGCCCATGGCAGGAGGGTTAGAACTAGGTGATCTTCAAGGTCCTTTCCAACCCAAACCATTCTGTGATTCTGTGGTAATATTCAACAGAGATAAAGCAACAATTTTTATTGGAGTAAAAAAGTATTGAAAACCAGTGGTTGTTCAATAAACCCTCAAGCAGAGCTGTGAAAGCAGTGCACTGGCTGATTATCAGGCTCTGCTCCCACTGCATACCTTTGCAGTGGTCCCTACGGAGACAATCTCTCTGCCCAGTCACTGGAAGCTGCCAAAATAAACCATCTTATCTTTGACACCTCAGCCATGATTAACATCCAAGTTAGCCCTGTTGGAATAAAAGAGCTTCTCTTGTTTGAAAGCAGATGGTTCCCTACCTCCTCAGGCAGAGACCTGGACCCAAAGGTGATGCACTCATGGCCTCTAAGCTTGTTTACTACAAAACAGCACAACCAGGCATCAAACAAAATTCATGCAAAATCATGTTTTGATGCAAGCACAGCAGTGCATCCACCCAGTAATCTGCATTTTTGCTGAGCTCATGCCACAACATCAGTTTTCATGTTTAAAAAAGCTCATGTGAGATAGCCTGTATTGTAATCAAATCCTTCCTTGATCTGGATCTAACTGATTTAGAAATTGTGCTTTGCTTCAAAACCATAGACACCCATGGTCAAATCTGTAGGTAATCAGAGACAAGGGATTGCAAGAGACATATTTGGTAGGTATTACTCCTTTGGTCCTCTTACAATAGAATAGAGTGGCCATGGACCTCATGATCCTGAACAAAGCCCCCCAAAACCCAGGACTGCATAACTGATTTGATTCAGAGGCTTCTGCACAAGATATGCTCACATGCACACAAAATGCACCCTTCTCCCCACTCTCAAACAAACAGCTGAGTAAAAGAGTGAAATAACTTGTTTTCCATGAATTTTTGAGTAAGAAACACTGTCATTTCTCTTTTAAATATTTGGAAGACTTTGTGAAATGAAAATTAACAAGGTCATATAAAAGCCTTCTTAAACAGGTAGATAAAACTTTAAAAAAACAATTCTGGGGTTTCCACTGTTGCAGTTTGTGACTCTCACTTTGTTTACACTACAGAAGGGAACGACTCTTGCAAATCAAATCTGTACAGATGCTGAAATAGTGCTTTGGAGAAGTAATGAAACTTTGCCACGGTATTAATTTCTACTCATTGAAAGACTAGAAGACTCTTTGAAACAACTTTCTTCTTGCCCCGCCATCTCACAGAGCCTGCATCACTTACTGTTACTTTTTGCAACAGGTTCTGTGCTCTTTCCCCTTTTAACTCTCTGCTTTATCCCTGCACGTATTAATTTATCACAGCCACGGTGGGAGCTGGCATTTGCAGTTCGCTGGCCCCTAAGGAGTTAACTGCCTTAATTACATAATCTGTTTAACATTCGGGATGAATAGGAAATGCCCGCCCCTCCTCTCCTACAATATGTTTGTGCTCTTTAGCTCTCCTCCCCGTCTATGTGCAAGCCCTGTGCCACTTGACATGCCCTGAGTCTCCTTGTGTGTGCTTGGGGCGCTTGCATGCCCGCCCGCCTATAGCTGTGCTCCGCTTCGCTCATGCTACGGGCAGCGCTGCACACCCTCTCGTCTGTCGCTGTGTGTGTCTCTGTATGTGTGTGTGCACATGAGGAGCGAGGGCAGGGGACACGGTCCCGTTTATAGGAAGTGCCAGCAGCTGATGCAAAGTGCGAAAGAAAACTCTGCCATCTCTCCGGCTGCTGGAAGTGGACTGATCACTTCACACAATGCCATCTTTTGATGAGGTTTTGAAGGAAGCTGGGGAATTTGGAAGATTTCAAAAGAGGGTCTTTTTCCTCCTTAGCCAGACAGGCATAACTTTTTCTTTCCTGTTTGCCAGTGTGGTTTTTCTTGGGCGGGCACCAGAGAACTTCTGGTGCAGGATCCCTGGAGCAGCTGAATTAAGTGAAAGATGTGGCTGGACACTGGAAGATGAACGAAACTTCACAGTATTGCCCCTGCACCTGGAGAACAAGTCCTCCAACGGCGAGTGTGAGAGGCTGGATGTTGCATGGGATACCTTCATCAGCTGTGCCAACCCGCTTGCCCACTATGGCAATCGCAGCACTGGCAACCTGCCACTCGCCACCTGCCACGATAACTGGGTATATGAACAGCCCCACTCATCTGTCATCAGTGAGGTAAGGAAAACCCTCATCCTTTAATTAGTGGCTTCTGTCCTGGTGTGGGATTCCAGCAGTAAAATGGGATTTCCACTGTGAGGGTTGTTGCTTTGGTGGTTGTTTTTCCTTTCTAAACTTGTTCCATTTTGAGTCACAAGCAAATCAGGACAATGTGTATGATCAAGTGCCATCATCAAGCTTTTAGGGAACAGCTGAGATGATCTGAAAGGTGGCTGCCCGGAGCCAAGTGGTCCATGCAAAGGCAAATACCCTGCACAGAGATTGCTCTGTCTCTAGAAGAATGTCAGATTAAAACAAAGAGTTAAGTCCTTGCAGCTGAGGCTTCTGGTGCTCAGTGTTGGGCCAGAAGCTTTGGTGGTGTAAACTCCAAATGCACTCGATGACCTGAATCACTGTATGTTATCTGTTTTCTGTATTTCCAGTACTCAGTGTTTAAGTCTGCAGGTGATAAACAACTGATGGCAGACTGCCCTTCTGCAATCTGTCAGGGAGTTGGCAGAAATGATTGCACTTACTAAAGAAAAAAAAGCCCAAACTCACATTTTTTCCCAAAGATTTTCCTAAATGTCAATGTCAGAGAACCACAGGCTATTACCACTAATGGTAAGCACTGGCAAATGTAGTGGGTTTTTTATGAGGCTCCAAAGGCAATTGAAGATGCTTTCCTAGGAGATCCTCTGTGTAATCTGTAATCATGCTGTGAATGTGCTGTGGTCTGGCTCCAAAATACAATCGGCACAATAGAATTGTGTATTTTAAGGTCATCCTGACAGAAATTGTCACTCAGGCAGTGATGAAAAAGCAGTGTGCTTGGAAGAATTGGCTTAGAAATCATCAAGGTGCACTGCAAAATGTGTCAGTACAGCTAAAGGCTCTGGTTCCTCCCTGTCTCATGAGCCTCCTGCTGTGGTTTTTAACTGGGTACTTGCATTAGAGCTGTGTCCTTCAAAACATGTGGCAGGGCAGAGCAGGCAAAGCCCTGAGAAACGCTGAATTGAAATGAGATGCCTATCCTGACTTTTCAATTCACCATTTTTCTCCCATCCACCTGGGACTGCTTTATCTGCTTGGAGGCTTCAGGCTCTTGAGAGCAGCAGCTTCATTCCTTCTGCACCATGTGCAGCCTGAGTAGCTTTAGCTCAGGAGAAGAGAAATCAGAGCACCTGACTGGCCCTGGCCCTTGAGCAAAGGTTCAGACTGGCTTTTGTGTGCATTCGCTGAAATCAAGGCTGCTCAGAGGGTCACAAATGACATTCAGGGAGCTGATGTCAAACTTTGGTCCCTACTAATTATATATTTCTGCCTGTGCTGGCAGTGGCAATCAGGGCTGGGTGGGCAGGAGGGCAAATGCTGCCCGGAAGCTGCAACCTGGCTCTGGAGCAAACTATGGAAGGCGACTGTGTTGAGAAGTTTATTCTGCTGCCTCCAAACTCCCTCTGCTAGGGGACTGTGAGAATCTAGACCTCAAAAATAAAAATACAGAGATTCCTTTTCTTTTGTTGTTACTTTCTTTTCCCCCTTCAGTCTTGCTGTAGGTGAAAGCATGTAGGTTGTGTCTATAATATTGTGCTCAGAGTCCGCTTATGGCAGCAGTTTGTGTATCTAACAAAATCACGGTGATTTTCCGGCAGCAATGAGCCATTGGGTACAAGTAAGAAAGAAAGAAACTAGTTGTGTTGCAGCAATAAATGAAAGTGAAAGGTTCAATGTTTCCAGACAAATACCTCGCCCACCTGCACTGTCTTCCTCTCGTCTGCTGGGGAAACCGTCCAGGGCCAAGGGAGGGAGGAGGGATGAAGGGATACTAAGGGAAACACCCCTTGCCTCTGCTCCTGAATGTGCATATTGGGAAAACCATGGAGTAATAGTCTGCAAAGAATGACAGGCTGGGACTGTCTCTCCCCTGTGCTAGGGCAGCAGGTCCCACCATCGGTCTCACTGCATCTTCTAGAGGGACTCTTGCTGGCTGAGTGCACCTCAGATGGAGAGTGCTTGGCAATGACCTGCAGCACTTGTAACCTCTTCCCAGTTTTGCAACATGGATAAATCACATCCCACAATGCTCGACTTCTTCATCTAAAAAGGAAGCTTGTGGCATGCAGGTCCTGGCTCAGTTGCTTTGAGGTCAGCTACGAAAAGAAGCTTGATATCTTGTTAATGAGTTATACATCCAGCAAAAACAATTTAAATCCCAGATTTAATTTAGTCTCCTTTTTGTCAGCTGAGTCTCTAACAAACCATGACTCAACTTAGGCACATTTTTGCTCTGTTTAATCAGCTCACCAAAGACGTTTTTCCTCATCCATCTACTTGTAAATGCTTTATTTTTTCCATGTGTGCGGAAATGTTTCAGTTTCTTTCAACTAAAGATTTCTGGCACTTTATGTCTGGTTGAATCAACAGTGGAAGGGACCAGGGAGACAAAGTTTAAAGGCTGAGTTACATGAGTATCTCATGGATATAATGTCAGTGATAGAGAGGAGAGAGAAAAAAAGGTCAGTGTACTGAAGGAGCTCTTCCAGGCCTATGGCAAGCACAGATCCAGTGTGGTTTTGCACTGTGACAAGGGGAGGCAAAGGGCAAAAGCAGGCATGTAAAGCCTTCTCCGGAAAACAATGTCATATCACCCAGCAGGTCTGGCAGCCAAACCACAGGCTATTGCAATAAGTTCTGAGCACCCTTCAGAAGCTAAATCATGTGGCTGGATGGACTGATTTATGAGGAGCTGTGAAATGAATGGCATTGCAGTACCTGAATCCATACTTAAGTTGCTAATTGGCCACTCTCTCATCTTAGGTGTCTTCTGCAGACTTTCACAGCATCAGCAGAAGGAAGCAAAGGAAAAAGAGGAATGTTGACTCATAGAAAGCACACACTGCATTGTAAGGAGCACCTGGGTTGCCTGCTACATCACTTGCTGCTTTGGGACTCTGGAGTCTCAATCCTGGGGTACAGCAGCATGCTGAGAGAATGTACCAGGCCTTTCCTCCTTCAATATTTGACAAGAAGAGCAAATTGTATTAAGAAATCATCACAGGGGCAACACAGGGGCTGGTTAGTTTGGTCTAGTGACAAGCAACAGAGCACTGTTAAAGATTCCCTCTCAAAATCTGTTGTTATCTGTCTCTGAGAGTAGGTCCCTTCTGCTGCAGTGACATGCCTGAGGGTGTCTGTGCTCCATTGTCAGGCTTTTCTGTGAGGGCAATCTAGATCACAGGAGGAGGTGTCCGTTGGTGCTGCACACATGGCTCAGTACTGTGGTGCCCAAATTAGAGGTGAGCAAACCAGGCTTGAGTTGACACAAAGGTTTTGAGCTATCATTTCAAGACACAGCAGTGTTACAGGTGGTGGAGGACCTATGCAGATGACTTTGGCCAAATGCAATCTGCTCCAGTTTATTTATGTGGATCTTGCACATGTCCCTGTGAAACTGGAAGATGGTGCTGCATGCATCAGCTACAGGATGGGAATGCAGCAGCTTCTCAGATTTTGCTTGGAGAGGAAGGCTGAGGGGGTAATTATCAAGCTAAATCCATTCCTGGCCCATGGCAGCTGGTGCCATCTGAAATGATGCTGGTCATAGCAGGTGGCTGGCACTGCTTGGAAGGGAAGGCTCATGACAGCAGCAGCTCTTACAGGAAGAGGAGAGCAGGAAAGGGCTGTGTTTCTGTGCAGCCGATGGAAAAGGAGGAAGACAGGGAGGGTGCTGGGGGGCTGTAGTGGACTGGGGGGTCACAGCCTTGTGCTCTGGCACAGGGTCCTGGAGAGAAGTCCAGCTCACTCCCTGAGCTCTGTAACCCTTGAAACAGGAAGTATGTCACCTGCCATCTCCTTCTAGGTGTGTCTTCTGAAGGACACAAATACCCAGAACATACAGAAGTCAGTAATCCTAACTTTCACAGGAAACTGTACTGAAGATGGAATTGCCGATCTTTAATACTGCTGAGCTTTGGCACTATGTCCTTTTGTGCCAGTGGAGATAAATGCCTGTGATTGGGTGGCTGGAAGTAATGTACAAAGGGATTTTATTCAGATATTTTTTGTCTAGAGACTCCTAGAGGCATGGACATGAGCAATTGTGTCTGCAGGTGGAATGGACTGTGGTGGTAGATGAAAGGAAGAGGGAAGTCTATGTGATCACCAGTAACTGGCATGTTTTAGGCAGCATTTAGTAGACACTTTGTTGACAGCAGTTCAGCAGAAGTCTTCACACTGTAGATGATGCAATTTTGAGATCTGGTAGTAATTTGTTGCCAAAGTGTGAGGTCTGAGGTGGAAAAGTGATCATCTGAACACAGCTTATGCACCTGCTGGGAATCAAACTTCTTGCTCTTCTGCTCATCAGCTGTCTCAGAAAATAACAGTCAGCATTTTCAGAGAAACCTGTCAGGAAAGCAATAATGTTTGTTCCATACAAGCTTTTAGAGTCCCTCAGAGAAGGAGATAACATGGCATTCAAACTCGGGGTGGAGAAAGCACAGCTGGTCCTTTTGCTGTCTTCCTCCAAGGCAATAAGCAAAGCAATTCATCCTCAAATTGTGGATCTAGTGTGACTGTTATTGGCATTGCAGTACCCTGCCTTATTTCCACTGACATGGTGGAATTAATATTAATTCGTGGAGGGAAAGGGGAAAAGGGCAGACAGAGGAGCAGAAGGAACAGCAATTGCTGAATGACTTATGAAGCTCTAACTAACCTTTCCCTGTATGAGAGGGGCTGGAGCAGTTGCTCGCAGGGGTTGTGCCACTAGGCCTGTGTTTTTGCCACTTCCACTGAGCCTGCTGGCACTGGCTGATGTTTCAGCCACTTCTTTTTATTTTCTCACTGTTTTGAGAACAGCTGTTGCTTTTCCTCCTTTGGGAGATGGTGAATTTCTCTACCTCCATCTTGCTTTGGCCCTAGAGAGACATAAGAAAAAAGAAAGACAGAACAGGTCTTCTCTCCTAGGACACTGGGTGAATGAGGTGATCTGAGTGGCAGGGTCACAGAGGTAGGGCTGGGCTTAAGGCCGTGTACAGGAGAGAAGCCTGCAAAGCTTTCAAAGCTTGAGCCCCAGTGCCCTGGCAGCAGTGTACATGCTGACTCCACTTGTCTTGTTAAGTGCTGAGCTTGAAACAAGACACGAAGGACAGTGTGGTTGCCTTGTACCTTAGCCCTCTAACAGAAGCTTTAACAAAAAAAGGAAGGTAATTTCTCCATTTCCACTGCATACACTTGCAGGGGGGTTTGTTGCGGTAAGGATGTGGGGAAGATAGCAGTTTGAAAGGCCAGAGGACAAGAGAGCTGGAGAAGAAATGCCCAGCAACAAATAAGGAACATACAAGAACAGTCTGCTTCTGCCCAGGTTTCCTTAAATGGTGAGTATTTCCCTAAACTGTTTGTCACTGGGAGTCAAATGGTAAACCATCCTCTGTTTGGCCACTTGTATGAATGCCATTTAAAATGTGCATATGGGCTCTCAATATGCTTTTGCAACTGGGCCAGGGAATCACTGTAGATCTCTTTATAGACCAAAGAATTTAATCCTTTATTGTGAAATTTAATTGTAGCAGGCAGTAAAGTGCTTAAAAACTCCTCCTCAAAGTTGCTACATTTTGAGGAGCTTTTATTGGCATGTTGTCATTTAAAGCAATATATTTCTCCAGAGATATGTGTGCTGAAGTGTTTTGGGACTTGCTTGGTGAATAAAGTCTCTCAAGTATCTGGAATTACAAGTTTGTGGTTAGTCTATATGTCAAACTAAATTAGAAAATGTTTTTCTGCTGCTGCCAAAATTATGAAGAAATGAGAAGTTGCCACAGCCTTGTATTTCCCAGTCATTAGTCACGTACAAGCATTTCTTCAGTTCCTATCAGCCAGTTGCCACTCCTTCCTACAGCAATTACACCACTAATGAGATAGAACCAGTGCAAACTCTCTTCCTTCTCCCAGAAAGATCTCACTTGGGTGGTTTGCTGCTGATTTAGGGCGGTCCCGTGGCGTAATGGTGAGCACTCCGGTCTCTGACTCCCAAGGTCACGAGTTCGAGTCTCAGTAGG
>JAWWEV010000115.1:58318704-58402533 GCA_035583235.1 Hafferia zeledoni
ATCCACTGCGCAGGCTCGAAGGGCACACCCACGTGGGGAGAGCCCTTCCCAAATCTTCGTTCGCGAAGACTGGGCCACAGAGATCAGCAAAGCACACGAGTGCCTCTGTAAATCTGAACCTCTCATTGATGTTCAAACCTCTAGCAGGTATGCAAATGTACACTACAAGGATGTATTTCTAATATGACTGCCTGTACTGGCAGGGTGGAAGGAACTGTTTTTCTCAGGTCTGTTAAGGACGCTAGAGAGGGATGGCCTGAAGGATCTGGTTCCTACTGCCTGTCCCTGTTGACAGCACCTCATTTCTGCTTACAGTGGCAGCCCATTGCCAAGGCTAAGAGGAGAGCAGTGAAGAAAGGAATTGTATATCAATTTGGGCAGTGCAACTTTTTTTAGACAACTCCCTAAATGGAAAGGGGCTGTGTTCAGGTGCACAATGCTTTGTGCCATACAGTGACTAGAAATCACACAGGCGGGTGCAGGACCAAATGCAGAGGTGGGTTGCAGGGCTGTGCTGGGTACCTGTACTTGTGCAATGAGGGGCTTAGCCAGGAGCACAGCAATGCCAAGGAAGAGGATGTGACCTTAGCTGGAGCTGCCAACTGAGCTAGATCACATTTGACGATTGCAGTGAGGATAGCTGGGTTTTAACAGGGTCTAGGTGTAGCCAGATCAACAGACTTAATATCAGGGAAAGAAAAACATAAGGCTTTATTTACTTTTGCATATCCTCCCCCTCCACACCCCTGCTCTGCAATAAATATAGCATTTTTTTGAACATCAGCCCATGTATGGACAGGCTTATGAAGGCTCAGGAACTAGAGGAGGCACCATGCCACTACCTTTTGTGGAGGCTGCTGGCAAGGAACCTGTGAGGTGTTTTGGAGGAGTCATGCAGGAGGACTACTGACTAACTGGAGGCAGTCTGAGACCCTGGGTAAATTGTTGCAGATGCTTTTCCTCTGAGAGATGCATTTAAGGATAACTTTCACAACCAAAGCAGGTCATAGCTGAAGCAGTGAAATGGGTCTGACAGGCAGCTTGGATAAAGAAAAGATCTCTGCAGGGTGTGCAACTCTCTTTTAAAGGTTACATTCCCCTCTAAAGGTTGTATTTGCAAATGAAAAGACATTATCAGGGTGACAACTTAAATACTGGATGCTACTTCAAGCGAACAGAAAGGATTATCTGTACCAGAAGTTATTTAAATACTTAGAAAATAACGAAGTGCAGGACTAACTTAGGATAAAACAGCTAGTGTATTACCACTAACCTTCAGAAAGAGCCCATAGCTCCTTAGAAGTTTTCTGTATGTTCCTATTTCCCAGAATATGTACAATGTTTGACTATATTGTTAGCACAGAGCTAGTTTCAGCTGCTGCATAAATCATAGGAAATAGCTGTGCAGATGAAAGAATCCTCCTGGTTAAAGATGCTTTCCCCTCTTTCTTTCTGGCATGTGTCCATTCTTCTGCTTTCTTTCATGACGGTTTATTCATTGTCTGTTTACAGTAAAGAGACATCAAATGATTTAAAAAATAAATATGTTCTTTGAAAGAGAGTCAAACAGAGTCCCAACCTCTGCCATCAGCAGAAGCAATTGTGTTGCATTCTAAAAATCTTCTTTTAAATTTAATTCTCATAAAAAACACTGTTTTCCAAAGCTATTGATACTGTTTGCCAGGACTGTCATAATTTCAAAAAGCAAAAAGTTAAGCAGCATTTGAAATCTGAAAGTGCTGCTCCGTGATCAGGTTATTTTAGGAAAGCATTGCAGTAGCCCTCGAGTATAACAGCTGAAAGCAGCTTTTATTCCTCTTAGAGGCTTCTGCAGCTCTTGCTCAAGATTTACAGAAATGGAAGCCAGATGGTGATAGCTTGACTTGGCTGAAAGGTGTCCAGTCAAGATCCCTGGAGTAAAGAGGTTGACATCCGAACCATGACCTTTAAAGTCAGTGGAGATGGGATGTCTATGAGGTTGTTTGTTCTGTGTAGGCAACACTGAAATCTCAGGCCCATGTAACACTTGCTGAGCATTACAGCTTGCAGACAGGCTGAGATGGAGCTCAGGCTCTAGACACTAAATTTTAGAGTCTGGAGAACTCTGAACAACAGAAGAGGTTGTTAATTGTTCCCAACTACCCCGTGGTTACTCCATTCAAGCACAGTGCTTGAGTGTAGAGGGATTTCTTACAGAAAATGGCCATGTGAGTGATCCAGACTGTATGGACTCTGTGAGACTGAAGCAGCTACCAGCAAAGAATAAACAAAGGCACATCTGCTGCTGAGTGGTAAAGAAGAAATCACTCCCCAAGAGTTCCCACCAACTCCCCAGACTTTCACACAAAAACTCTTGAAAGTTTCTCACAAGACTCTTGAGATTCACCTGGGAACTGTTAGGATGTTTTCTCAAAACACTGGACTTGCAAGATATGGAATACAACCAATAAGAAATGATGCTTTATGGTGTGAAAATTACTATAGCCAATTAGCACGTAGCTTTGACCCTATATAAACCACTTGCGGTGTATCAATAAATGGCATTCTACCTAAAACCATGTTGGTTTGTTGTGTGATGTTCTTTGATCCTCCACATCATTATCTGCTTTACTTGAGCACTAATGTTGTATGTGTGCTGGTGATCACAAATGTGGCACACTGTGTGTGCTTCGGGAACCAGCATCTTGTTAGAGGTGAAAAGATTTCTTACAGCTCATGCCTGAAAGCAAAAGGTTTTCTCTAGGGGAAATAGTGGCAGCTCCTATTGTCTGTGGCTTCCCTTGCTCCTGAGGCCTTATTGTTCCAAAGATTGCCCCAGGTATGGGTCGAAACCTCCCAACTTCCATAGAATCTGCAGTAGTTAGTATTTCTTTAATCTCCAAGAACTTCAAGTATTTTCCAGTGCCATGATGTCAGTAGAATTTCTTTGGTTTTAGTTTTGTTTTAGTTCCTATTTTCATTGCTTCTTTCGCCATTACCACTTACCCCTTGCCTTTGCCCCCACATGCCACCATCCCCATCCCTGTTAATGTGCTAGGGGGTTATGGTTGCTGCAGTATAAGGAATAGAAAAGTCTGGGAAAGCTACACCAAGAAAATACATATTCAATGTGCCTGAAATTGACCTGAGATATATTTTCAGTTTTCCCAGAGACCACGTGTTTTTACTTTTATCTAGAAGCACTCAAAAAATAATTAAACCATCTCTGTAAGCTGATGTTTTCACTGGCAATAGCTGTGGACCCTAATTCTGCACTAAACAAAGTTATTACTTTGCCTTGGCAACATATTTAACAGCACTGTTTGCAGAGGAGCAATTTGCTTTCCACATCTGGACAACTGATGTATGAAATTCAGCATCCTTTTGACAAGGAGGAGCTCTCTCACTATCTTCATGATGGCTTAAGAGGCTTGCTATGGCTGAGCTTCCTTGGCCCACTGGTGCTTGCGGTTGAGCAAGAATATTTGAAATTCCCCATTCCCTTTTTCCTTTGCCTTCCTGTGTGGACCTATGCAGTTTCTATAGTGTTTTGCCCTGCAGATGACAAATGACCCATCTGGGTGTTTATGCCTCTCCCTTGTTCCCACAGTATGATCTTGTGTGTGGCAATGCCTGGATGCTGGATCTCTCACAGGCCATCCTCAATCTGGGGTTTCTAACTGGTGCATTCACCCTGGGCTATGCTGCAGACAGGTACAGTATAAGCTCTGCTATCCTTTGGTTTGCTGGGAGGTGAAATCACTTGCAGCATTAACTGCAATAGGTATGTGTCAACATTCTGGGAGTTTAATTCACTTTGGATAATCATCCTCAACCTGTGTTAAGAAACAGTGTGATCTTTGCTTTTATTTGGGCTGAAAACTCTATGAGATCTTCCTTACTAATCCTGTTTGGACCTTAAAATGTCATGAAATGAGCTTTTCTTGTGGTTTCCAATATTTCCTGAGCACATCTGGACCTAGGAAAGGCAGAACGATGGAGAAACAAAAAAGAAGCATTCAGAGGACTTTCCTGGACTGATGTTTATTGAAGGATGTTTAATAGGCACCACTGATAAAGCAAGCAGCTACTTGAGGAAAGAAGGAAGGGGCTCAGTGTGGTAACTCTCCTCCATTCACAGGCTGGACTCATATGCTTATGTCCGAGGGCATAGCTCCTGCCAACCAGTCCTCAATTCTGTGAGAGCTGGATGAAACCAAGGAAAAGTTCCTCTCAAACTTATCAATTCTGTGATTCATTTAAAAGATGTGGGTGATATTCAGGCTTGAGTAGCTAACCTGCTCCAGAGTGGGAACTTCCCATAAGCTTTACCTTGCTCTGACAGCAAAGAAGGGAGCCTAGTTTGTGCTTTGTGCTGCTATTCAACCTATGCATTGGCTGAGAGCACCACTGATGATTTCAATGGTAGAGCATTTTTCTTCAGTTCATAAAATACTTTCTTTCTGCCTGTTTTATTTTTCTTTCAAATCTGTACTAATAGTAAAAATAATTTATAGTACCATTTTTTTGTGGGCAGAAATACTTACAGACTTATCTGTAATGTCATCTCAGATGGCAAATTTTGAACTAGCCAACAAAAGTGCTTTCAAGGGAAACCTCATCTTTACAAGAGGCATAATAACTAGGGAATAAGCAAGGCAGAAAAGAGGCCATGTCAGTAGCTTAAGATAACTCTGCTCAGTATCTGGCTGGGCAATTGTGATGCTAGCACCTTAGGATCTGTGAAAGAGCAGAGGTAATACAGACTTATTAAAATAATATGTCTAGGAGTACTTGTGTATTAAGCATAATGTAAACTACTGTAGTGCTATGAATATTGTACATTGACAGCACTGACCTTTAGAATCTTGCCTCCTTGACAGCACTCAAATGAATGGACCTGGTTGAAAATAACCCAGTTTTGGTCCTATATTCTTCTCATGAAACCTTTTAAACAAAATGAACAAACAAATACTGTCACAAATACTTTATAGTTACATAAACAGCTGCATCACTTTTCACAGTTTCTTCTACTTAAATAAAAACAGTAATGGAGAAAAGATCTAGTTGTGTTCCAGGACACAGTTGCCATGAAACTACAGGGAGAAGATTTTTTTTGTTTTAAATTATGGCTTACCTTGGGCACATAATTCTGTTTCTTCCTGGGAAACAAAACTTGTGAATATAACTAAACCTAAACAAACCCTTGAAAATCATATGGAGTAGTTAAAGAAGAAATTACAAACTTTCACAGAGCTGGCTGCAATTACTATTAGGAGACTAATTTGCAAAATGAAAAATTCCCAACAAGTTCCCTTTATCAAAAACCTGATCAAATCAAACTTGATCAAAAACCTGAACTGTAACATATGGGTCATAGTTTAGGTACAAAAAGACAAACAGTTTTGCAACATAAAAGGGGTCCTGGTGAGAACATTACCAGTTTTAAAATATGAGACATAAAGATAGTGACATAAAGATAGGGGAAAAGTCCCATATCCCAAGGGCCAGCACTGCAAAGTTCCAAGGACCCACCTTTTGGAAAAGGCTTGTATCAAAAAGGCACTTTCAGATCCAACATTAAAATGAACCACCAGGGGAAAAAAAGTAAAACCTTTGTGTCTTTCTATGATCTTCACTTTCTTTTCCTTTTTCAACAGATATGGCAGAATCCTCATCTACCTGCTGTCCTGTCTCGGGGTTGGGATATGTGGTATCATAGTGGCATTTGCACCAAATTTTACTGTATTTTTGATCTTCCGTTTTCTCCAAGGCGTGTTTGGCAAGGGAACCTGGATGACATGCTATGTCATTGGTGAGAGCTCTTATCTTCTTTCTTGGTTAGAAAAAGAGCAATTTTTGGACTACAAGCAGTCTGGCTACCTCTGCTCTTGATAATATTTTTTCTTGCGAATCAGCAGACGATGAGTAACCCAAGTCCATCCTATTTAATGCATTTGTCCTCCAATAATTAAGAGGTGAAGGGATAGCATATGCATTTATGAAGGTTTTCTTATTACATAGAAGATCACCAAAATGATAAAAATCTACAGAGCAAGCCCCAAATAAACTGGATTCACAAACAGGAACATGGTCAATTGTGGCAGAGTCTGAACATCTTCCACAGATGCTCAGAGGAGTTAACTGCTTTTCCTCACTGAGAGGACAGATACTTGGACAGTTGCTTTCATTCTTTAGCTGGGAGACTTTTCTTAGTGTCAGGCTGGACACTAAGGTCCATATTAGGATTATTATTCCCTGAAAAGGGAAAAGGAAGAAAGCTTATTTATAAATAGCATCAAAACAGCAGGGATACAGAATCATTGATGGATTTTAGTTTATCAGTCTACAGACTGTAGCTATGAAGCTCCTCACATGGCAATCTTACTTTCCATTGTTTTGGCATCTTGAATAACTTTCAGGTTCAGAAAGGCAATCATAAGGCATGAAAGGGCAAGACATTGAGGAAGGCATCCTATTAGGGATGGGATGTCAGATTTACTTAAAAAAAAAAATGAGGCATTTGGTAATCTAATGTGATAATCCAGAACACAGTGATGACATCATTATATAGTACAAAAACTTGTCTGATTGCTGTTGTCTGTGAGGTCTGTGACAACTTTTTAAAATTCCTGATGGAATTCAGATGAATGAGAGCAGAATTGCAACAAGATATAAACAGATACAGTGAGACCTGTGAACACTATGGTGATGTATGTGCAAACATGCCTGTCTAGCCCTTTAGCATCTAAAGCCCAGAAGCACCTTGTTTGTGTGGGCAAAGTTTCACTGCTGAGCAGTGAAAGGACCAGAAGCTGCTTTTCCTTTCACTTCCAAGCATATGGCTTAATTTTAAACTGGAATCTTGTCCTGAGACTTTGGCACGTACTCTAATCAGCAAAATGTTTTATGACAGACCCATGGTGTCCTTGAAATGTCCAAGCTTTAACAGTAAGGAATATTTTTCAAAGCTCAGATCAGACTGCCTGACTTTAGGAAGAGGTTCAGAAAAACAACATCCTGAGGCACTGTACATTACTGCAGCCCTGGGCAAAGTGCATGATTCTTGGAGAGAGTGATTCCTTCTAAATCCTCAGGGATCTACTCTTATGCTCTGGGATTACCCAGAGTATTTACCAGAGTAATGTCTTTTAAGAGGCATATACAGACTGTGGGTTTTGTTGCACCAGAAGGGTGGTTGACATTAGTACATCCCCAAAGCTACTGATCTGTGCTTCAGGCTGCCCCAAGAACTCCCCTTTGCTTTCATGTAGAACCCAGATCTTCCTGGGCCAGTGTTAAGCAGCTACCTTTAGGCAATAGAGTTGACCCTGATCAATGCCAACATGACGATTAGTTAATAAAAACAGTCATAGTGTCATATTTCTTGACATTGACAGCTGAAACAAACCATCATTACTTGTAAAATTGTGTCTCCTTTGGTAAAACAAACAAACAAATAAACAAAAATGTTTTCTGTGTATTGTAAACCAATGTAAACCCCTCTGCTTTTACTGTGAAGCCTCCTAGTAGTGACAGTTTTGGAACAAGCAGGATACACTTCTTCATTCATTGCTCATCTCAGATGTGGATGTCATGGCCATAGGTTTGCATAGGTTTCAGAGTGGTAAGACACATTCACAAAATAAAGAATCCACCCATAATAATAATAAAAAAAAGACAGCAAAGGCTAGAATCATTTTAGTAAATAAACAAAACTGGATCATATTTTAGCCCTCAGAACAACCAGCATGGTATGGTTAAACTGTCTTCCCCACAGATGCCTTGTCCATATTACCTGCCGGGAGTAGTCCCTGCCTGAAGGATCCTCTTGTCTGGGACATGTGCTAAAACATTAGGGAGTGTACTAACAATTTCCCACTATGCATGATCATGATGCAGTCTCAAACCCCTGTTCTGGCCCCATGTAATTCAATAGTAAACATGCATTCAGAAAACCCACTAGCTGAAGAATGGTGGGTGAATTAATTAGGAGGTGCCAACCATGTTGGCTCTGGACCGCCTCAGTGACATGCTTACACTGCTGAAGACAAGATGCTGGGCTAGACAGACCTGTGACCTGAGACAGTACTATCATTCCTTATGTTTTGCCTCTAATATTTTTCTTTAGAATTAGGTTTGTTTCTATGTTGTTTGTTTTGGCTTTCTCTCTGCTCAGTGACGGAGATCGTTGGTTCTGATCAGAGGATTGTTGGAATCGTGATTCAGATATTCTTTACCCTGGGAATTATAATTCTCCCTGGAATTGCATACTTGAGTCCCACCTGGCAGGCGATCCAGCTGGCTATTTCACTGCCCAACTTCCTCTTCCTGCTCTACTATTGGTAATGTTGCAGTCATTACTCCTGTACTTATTGCTATTGCTATTCAAGTACCCAGAATCTCCTGCTGTGGTCCCAAGTCTCCAGAGAGGAAGATGTTCTAGGTTAGGATACTTGCATTTTGTTGATTTTGTAATTTGTAATTCTTTATTAGTGAATAAGAGGCATACATTACTTTTGATTTTCTGCCTAGGGTTTGCTTCTCTGATCAGCCACAGCTGGGTCTTCATGGAACCCTGCTCTGCTTATTACGTTAACTTGACTAAAGTCTGCTTTTCCCATCAGCCATGAAACCCCACTTGTACCTCTCATTATCTATTCAGTTCAAGACTGAACTTGCCCCAGAGGTCCCAAGAGCTGGGCAGTACAACTAATGAGAGAGCAGAGCGCTATGCCATGGTAAAACACCTCTCTCAGTGTCCTTTGGGTGGGATCCAGCAAAACTAACCCATATACCCTCTTCCTGCATGTTGTTTCCTTAAATATTGCCGGCTGTGAACTTTTAAATTGTGAATCATCTTAACTCTAGGCTAGCAGAAACTGAAACACCCATCGGTAGTACTGCTTTGTGTTCAGTTTATAAAATATGTACACATTTGAGTGTGTGTGTGTCTATCTTACAATGATAGAACTTGGAGTTTCCTGTTCTGCCTATGCGTGTTACTACATGTGCTTAGTGCTGACTTTTATTGCTCATTGCTGCTCTACAGGCATCTTCTTTGCTTGTTATACTTTTGACAGTCATTGTGCAAATACTATAGTTAGTTTTATTATTTTTTAGACCTTGACGGCTATTGATATAGTCTATTTTCTTCTTTCTTGCCTACAAGGATCAAACATTTTCCAGGAAACTGACTGAAAAGCAGTCCTCAAAAGAGTTTCTGTATCCCAAAGACTGAAAATTCAATATGTTTTATGTTAACTCAGGGTAAAAGACAAAAGACTGGCTTACTCATGATGCTACAAAATAAAAGACCTATTTATGACTTCTGTGTTCTTACAGGGTGGTTCCTGAGTCTCCACGTTGGCTCCTGACTCGCAAAAAGGGAAAGAAGGCATTAAAAATCATGCACAACATTGCAAAACACAATGGGAGATTTCTCTCACCACATTACTCAGAGGTACTGTCATCTGTTTGAGCTAGAGGTTTTTCTAAGCTTTCTTAAACTCTAGAAGGTTCAGTGGTGTTTTAATGCATTCTTTTAAAGTGATGGACAACATTCTTCAAATGTCACACCAGAACAAGACTGTCAGTTCCACACCCACTTTGTTAATTGCAAGATGGTTAAAAAGTGAGCTGGCTGGATATATAAGGGTTGAAAAGAAGAAGTTTGCAAAACAATGAATCAGGTCTTTCATTTGCAACATTCCTACTTTAAAAACTTGTGGGAAACATCAGAAACCAGCCTGAGGACTAATGGTATTTCAGAGCAGCTGCCATTTTAGCTGGCAGAATGTGTGGAGATAGCAGGATCCACTTTCCTGGCTTCTTTGCTAGAACTTCCTTTTACAACTCAAAGAGAAGATGAAATTAGAATTTCAGGATAAATTTCCTTCTATCCCAACAGGGGCAAAATACACTGCAAAATTCACAATTGTGAAAGCTCTTTTCGAGATTGCTACTTACAAAATAGGACAATATATGTTGGAGTTACAGTCCTTTGGCAAAGTGGTCTTGACATAAAGGGCTGATGCATTTCAAATAATATTGTTGTGTCATTGCAACATTTGGCTTTTTCTGTGCGGGGTAGTAATGTCTGGCTCTCAGACCATAATTACTGTGGCATTTGCCTTGTGGTTCAGTGACAACAGATTTGGACAAGTAGAATGATTATTAAGGTCCCTTCCAATCCATGCCATTATATGATCTATGATTCCTGCGCTGGTGACCCCAGAGCTGGATGCAGTATTCCAGGTGGGGTCTCACCTGAGCGGAGCAGAGGGACAGAATCACCTTGCTGGCTATACTGCTTGTGGTGCAGCCCAAGGTACAATTGACTTTCTGGGCTGCAAGTGCACGTTGCTGGCTCGTGCCCATCTCTCATCCATTAGCACCTCAAGCCCTTCTCAGCAGTGCTGCTCTCCATCTGTTCATTCCCTAGCCTGTATTGATACTAGGGGTTGCCTCAGTCCAGGTACAGCATCTTGCTGTTGGTCTTGTTGAACCTCAAGAGATTACAAAAGGACATAGACCTGTTGAAGTGAGTCCAGAGGAGGGTCATGAAGGTGATCAGAAGGCTGGAGCATCTTTCATATGAGGAAAGGCTGAGAGCTGGGCTTGTTGAAACCAGAGAAGTGAAGCCTCTGGGGAGACCTTAGAGCACCTTCCAGTAACTAAGAGGGTCCTACAAGAGGGCTGGGGAGGGACTTTTGTCAAGCTCATGAAATGACAGAACAAGGGGGAATGGCTTCAAACTGATAGAGGGCAATTTAGATTAGATTCTAGGCAGAAATTCTTCACTGTGAGGGTGGTGAGGCACTGAAATAGGTTTCCCAGAAAAGCTATTCATGCCCCATCCCTGAAAGTGTTCAGACTCGACAAGGCTTTGAGCAACTTGGTCTAGTAGAAGGTGTTCTTGCCCATGACAAAGAAGTTGGAACTAGATGATCTTTACTGCCTCTTCCAACCCAAACCATTCCATGATTCTATGATATTGTCCTTGGCTAGGGCATATACACCAGTGAGATCCTGGTCAACATTACCCAGTGCTGAGTGTGGCCCAAGATGCAGCTTCAGCTCCCCCTCCATGTTCAGCCTTGCATTCCTACACCCACTTCCTCTCTCTAGACATTGGCATTTTCAAAGCATCATATCAGAAAGACATGTGTCTTTCCCTGCTTTTTAAGTTATATTTAATTTTCTTCAAAAGTATCCATGCTCATGACCCTAAGCCACTCACAGCTGCAGCAGATTAACTTCCACACTGACAGATCTGTGCTGGATCTGTTCCTGGGACTTTTTTAATGTTTAATGCCTGTCATCCTTTGTGCTGGGCCCAGAGGAAAGAGAGCATCTCCAGGACACACATTAGTAGCGGATCAAGTGTGTTTCTCACATTAAGTCATGTCAGACTTCTCTTTCGTGAAACGACTCCAGAATTTCAGGCTAAGTGATGCAGGTGTGGAGGGACAGAGAGGAGTGAGAAGCCATAGGCATTATCCATCATTGCACTTTGGCTCATATTTTCTAATGTGTCTGTTTCCATTTCATTGGCCAAGTCCCTTACATGGCTCTGGATGTAGCAGCTTTGAGTTTTTGTTGGCATGAAGAAACTGTAGATGACCTTTGTATGAAAAAAGGTAAACATTTGCTGCTTTTGCTCTGTGAGTTACGACACTGTTACAGTTCAACTCCAACCAGAACTCATTAAGTCAAGTGCAAATTACAAACTCTTCTTTTCCAGTTGCTTGTATTTATCCTAGCATGGGGATTTTTTTCAAACTAATTTTCTAATGAACTGCAAACAGCTGAGTAGTTGTGATCAAAATCCCTCCCTTTCTATACAGATATATACTTTTTCTGACTATATAGACATATCTAGACATATGCATTTCTTTTATGCACTAACATACATGTGTAAGTATTATAAACATGCATGGATGTACTGTGCCATGAAGAATGAAGCATGTGTAGAACTATGTATCTTTAAAAATTATCGTGGAAAATCTGATTTATAATTTTGCTGCAACATAAAAATGTGAGGGAGGTTGGTTATAAAACTTCATCCAGGGTTTTCAGATGGTATATCTTTGGAAACATAGGCCCAGTCACTGAATTCCTGACCATGATAATGTGAATAGCAAAGTTCCCCTTGACTTTGAAAAACAAAAGGAGGATTTTGTTTCCCCTACAAAAAGTTCACTCTCCATAGGGATTTTTTTTCATCCATAAAAAAGTGCTCAGTCATGCTTGGGGTTATTATGACTTTATTAAGACATAAAAATAAAAGTGGCGGTTGTGCTGAATTTATCTTTAGTCCTTTGGAAAACTAAACTCATATTTGCACAAAGTCACAACTGATGGCTGGCAGCCCATTCTTATAAACAACAGACATGGCAGCTTTATAACCATCCTGTGAGAGTCCAAGAGCAGTGCAGAAACCCAGCAACCTCAGCCTGCCTCACAAAGAGCTCTGGCATGCAGCAGAAGTGGCTGTGCTTTGAAGAAAACTTCTGGCTGTGTTTACAGTAGAAAAGTAAGAGGGAGTAGAAAGGAAGTTCAAAAAAATGTGGGGCTTGTCTGTCTTACTTAAAAGGCTATGTGTCACTCAGTTATGAAAAAGTCATGTGTAAAAATATCCAGACAAATGTCAGTGAAAAGCAGCTGTGCCACTTTATGATATAAAAAACAAATAAAGGTGAAAGCTTTGTGTATAGCCCTAGCTAAGCCAATGAGACCCTTGGGCCTTACCTGTGTTCTTATGAATCTACATACTCCCTTGCTCTTCTCCATCCTTTCATCTGTGCCTCCTCACCAGCTGGGATAATTTCCCTGGGTTCCTGCACCTGCACGGAGAGCATGTGCTGTGGTAATGGAGAAGGGTTTACTCTCTTTCCTCTCTTAGGCCTTCTCTCAGGACAAGACAATAACAGAGTCAAAGCATCCAGGCTGCCTGAAATCCACCTCAAAAGGGTGCAGCATGTTTAATCCCACATTATCCACAGCTACTTTGAGAGTTGATAGCAATCCCAGCTGTGTCTGCCAGTTTTTGAGCAGTATCATGGTTTTTCCCTGCCTAAAACCACCTCTGTCTTATCTTCCTTTGCTCTTCCTCACTTGTCAAACGACCATATGAAAAGAGAGGGTTCCCACCTGGCTTGGACCTCATGGTTAAAAACTGCTGGCCAGAGTTAAAACAGTCTCCATCAATGTGCCTAATCCCTTTTTGACCCTGTTAGGATTCTGGCTTCACAATATCTACAGTAATGAACTCCAACAGCTAAACACAAACTGTGTGAAATCCTGCTTTTTTCTGTTAGTGTTAAGCCTTCTAACTGATGATTTCATTGAATGCCTCATTGTGACTGTATTGGAGGAAGCTGAGAACAGATTTATTATACTTTGTAGGCAATATGAGGACCATTAATTCATACTTAGCAGGTTTCTTTCTTTCTATTTTTCATACTTAGCCATGTTCAGCACTGTGCTTGGACAGTTTAAGACCCTCGGAATTTCACTAGTTGAGTATTTTGTGGCACCCAAGCATTGTCACAGATCTGCACTTTCTCTCCCTCCTGTTTTCTTCCTGCTGCCCAGCTGTGCCACCAGTAATGTTCCTAAGCCCATTGCTTGTTGCTCACATCGTCTCTCCCTGCTTCCCTCAGCTCATCATTTTGCCCTTCCTGTCTCCTCCTCTCTCCCACCTCTGGCAGAAGGCCTTTCTGCTCCCAGTGGCCCTGGTGTGACAATGACTGCTTACTGCCTTCCAAGAAAATCCAGGTCTACCTCTCTCAGTTTACAACAAGGAAATAGTTTTCCTATTCTAAAGTTAAGATTGGCAATTTTTAATTGATTTTTTTTCTACTTGGTCATTATTAAAGAAAGCCCACAACTGTGTCCAGTTACAAACTGTTCCCATATCTGTGCACTGCTCGGGAGTGCTATAAGCAGCAAACCGGCTCATCAGCACCTTTATTCGTTGGACAGGAATATTGCTGATTGCCGTGTTTACACAGGAACTCTGCCCCACTGCCTTGCCTGACCCCTGACAGCTGAGTACTGCTTGCTTGTCTCCTCAGATCACTATTAGCAATGAGGAAGTCAGCAACCCTTCCTTTCTTGACCTGGTGAGGACTCCCCAGATGAGGAGGTGCACACTCATCCTGATGTATGCCTGGTGAGTGCCCATGTCTGTCCAATTCATTACTAGGGAGGTGGGTTTTGAAGAAAGATTCCCTTGTGACTTTTAGGGTCTCTTCATCTGCTTGCAATCATTTGTTTGCCTCTCAACAATTTTTTCCCTTTGTTGTTTAGGTTCGCAAGTGCCCTGATCTACCAAGGGCTTGTCATGCGTCTGGGAATTGTCGGCGGAAACCTCTACCTAGACTTCTTCATCTCAGGAGCTGTGGAGCTGCCTGCTGCTTTCCTAATTATAGTGACAATTGATCGTGTTGGCCGGCGCCTGCCCTTTGCAATGAGCAATATTGTGGCAGGCATTGCGTGTCTCATTACTGCCTTCTTGCCAGAAGGTAATTGCCTTCCCAGTGTCAGGCTCTATAGGTCAATGACAGAATTCTCTCTGACATCCCCCAAGCAAGGGCGGAAAGCCACTCAAAACTGCAGATTTCCCCCTGGTTCCCACTTCTGCACATCTTCCAGAAGAGCTATCACACGATGAGGGGATGCTGCCAGGTCCAGTGCTCCTCCTGTGGCATCTCCCTCAACACAGGTCATGGCAATTCCAGCACAGAGGGCCTGCTCACCATGTTGTCTGCTGCCTCTGCCAGCATAATTTTCTATCTGTTAAAAAAATAAAAAGGTCCTGCTGGGGACTGTTGATCTCTTGGAGCTAGGGCTGTCACAAGAGGAAGAAGCAAAGAGGGGCACTGGGGAATTACTCCTGCAGGACACCTTCCTCCAGCACCTTCCTGTATTTTGGACCATATCATATGCTGAACATGGAGCATCAGGTCTGAGGTTAGAGGAGGAGTATCATATGAGGGTAGTACAGCCTGAGTGAGAGGCAGAAAGCAGTGGCGAGGCCAGCAGCATGCTGCCACCAGCCTTCTCCTAGTACTGGTGAAGTGCTGAGGAGAGGACAATCTGGGGATTAAGATACCTGCAGATGAGGCACCTGAGGTCCAAGTCTTACTTTCAAGAAAAGTCTGTTTATACAGAAAAGTCTGAACCAGCAGCTTGTGAGAGGCACATCACACTGGGGTGCTCACATAGTTTGAGTCCCTTGGCAGAGGGAGGAGCCACTTGGACATCACCCTCACCCAGGGGTTCTGATGGATTGAGGGGGTGCCAGGAAGACAATGTGTATTTGTTTTGTTCTTTCCAGCCTTTGCTTTTCTTACACAAGTTTGGAAAACAAAATTTTTCAGGGCAAAGGCAGAGTCTCGCAACAGGGAATGAAATTTTATGGGGGTTTGTTTAGTTGTTTTGGAAGGGAAATAAACCCAAGTGTCTCATTTTTCCTTCAGAGCAAATTGAAATGTTTTCTTGTCCTTCCTGTTGAAGTTTTGAGAAAACACAATTTCTGCCAGCGCTCTCTCCAGTGGCAGAGCTCCCTGTCATGCCAGGTTCAGGCTTGTTTTACTTGCCTCCCCTTATGCCTAGTTGTGGTTAGACCATGCCCACCAGATCTTGAGTGGAGCCAGGAGAGATGGGCAGAGACAACGGGGCAGCATCAGGTCCCTGTGCCAGTCGTGTCATGTACAAAGACAAGCACCAGGGAAAGGAAGGGGAGGATGGCCAGGAGTAGCATTATTAGGAGTGTGTCTAATGTGCACTAGCTAGGCAAACTACAAAGGGTAGGCGATCTGGTCTAGGGAGAGCTACTTTACAACAGTATCCCTGGAGGTTGTTAAAAGATGTGTAGATGTGGCACTTCAGGACATGGTTTAGTGGTGGATTTGGCAGTGCTTGGTTAACGCTTGGACTCAATGGTCTTGAAGGCCTTTTCCAACCTAAAGAATTCTAGGATTCTATGAACTTTTAGAGGGAGCTTCCTTGTGGTCAGAATGCTTTGGGAGGGGACTTAACAGTATTTCTTACTTCATAATATCACTATATGACTAAATGCTCCTTTCCAGAGCACAATTTGGACATGGTGATGGAAGCTTATGATGTTCATTCTCCCACCCATGATGTTATGCCCCACCACCATCTTGAATCAATCAACTCAACTGATTTCTAATTCTCCAAAGCAGTCTCATGAGACTCTCAAAAGCAGTAAATGCCAGTATAGATTGATATCTGCAGCAGTGGCCATTCAATTTGATCCACTGTTCTGTGGTATAACTTCTGCTGACAGATTCTTTCAGAAATGCTCTGCTGGTGTGGCAAAGCACACTTCACTAGAGTTTCTTTTTGAATGAACAGATATCCCATGGCTCAAGACGACAGTTGCCACTCTGGGAAGACTGAGCATTACAATAGCTTTTGAAGTCGTCTATCTTGTGAACAGTGAATTGTACCCTACAACACTGAGGTAAGTAAAAAGCTCACAGAAATATTTCAATTTTTTCTTCTGCTTTTCTGTATTGCCTGTTTCACTGCTGTTTAATTCAACTTGATTTTTACCAGAGTTTCCCAGCTCCATAGCCACTACTCAATGTAGATGGCATATGCTGATGAAATAAATTTGGAGTCTACATTCTACTCCTTAAACTTCTGGTTAATCTGTTTAGTAGCACCTCTCTGATATCTGGTACATTTTTTCTTTTGCAGAAACTTTGGTGTTTCCCTGTGCTCAAGTCTGTGTGACCTAGGTGGTATCATAGCCCCATTCCTGCTTTTCCGATTAGCAGCCATTTGGTTGGAGCTACCTCTAATTATTTTCAGTAAGATTTGATTTAAAATGTACTTTTTGTTTGAATATCCTCCTCTAACGGAGCTTTTCTTTTGGGGCAAAAGTAGTGTGCAGCCTCATCTGCCCTTCAGAGCAGCATCTCTCAACCTTAATGCCCAGAGCAAGAGGCTGAATGGCAAATGGGTGAAATGTGTGTGATTTCAACCACAGTGTGGAAGAGTTCAGGTCTGCTTGGATAATTTTGCTGGAGAAGCAGAAAAGAAACCATGTGAGGTGCTTTAAAACTGAGAAACCTTGTAGCTAGGTTCTGTAATGGCAGAGAAGTAAGCTTAGGCTGCCAGGAGCAGAGGTTGATGACCTTTAAAAGATATTTAGTTTGAGTTTTTTGATATGCACTGTTATGATTATGATTGTTGTATTATCTATAACTTTGTATTCCTGTCAAAGTTGTTGCCTCAGTTGCATTTTGGGAAAAAAAAAGGAGTCCCCATGGAGTAATTCTATGAAAAAAAAAAAGAAAAAAATTAGTTATTTCCAACAAGGACATAGGAGTCTGTGGCTAAACCAGACTTCTAGGAGATAGATGTGACCAAGAAAAATTAAAATTGGTAGGATAGGCTAAGAAAGGAAATGGATACTAATGACACCTTTAGCTGAAAACAAAGTTGGAAAGATAGGTTTTTGACTTCTGAGATCTCCCTTTAGGGAGATCAGCCTGCCCTATGAACTCCTAGCCCTCAAATGATTTTGTAATAAGTCAAATTAATGTAGCATAAAGGTGTTTGATTAGAATAGATTAATCAGAAACTGACTCACTTAAAAAATCTCATTTTAAACTTTATCTCAGTAAACTTTGATCAGTAGATAAAAGCTGAAAATAAAAAGATAAAAATTATCTTATTGCTTTTGTATTTTTTCCATTTTAGGTATTCTTGCAGTTGTCTGTGGGCTTCTAGTATTGCTTTTACCAGAGACAAAGGGAATTTCATTACCAGAGACAGTGGAGGATGTGGAACAGCTTTCAAGGTATGGGGTGTATTTTCTTACTTTTACTTGGGTGAGGTTTCCTGAGGGTGTTCTCCTCCAACTTTACCAACTATCAAAAATTATTGATGTTTTCCAAGTGTCAAAGTAAATTCCCTAGTCAGGTTGAAGTTATGAGCAATTGAGTTTCCTCAATAGAAACTTGAACTTTTCAGTACCGCTTAGGAAAGTTGTTAAAAAAAAGTGTGGGGATAAAATCCGTATTTTTCTCATAGAGACACAAAGTTGTCCTATGCATCTCTGGAAGCAGAAAGTGAGTATGCAAGAGAGATACTGCAAAGCATAACCTGCAACTCTCTGCTCAAGAAAACCAACCATTACCTCAATCAAAGCATCCTATGAAGAAGGGCCCTTTATCATGGAAGCAATTCCACAATTTGTGAAGCCATTGAAAAGTCATGTATGAGATGGATTTATAGCAGAAGAGTAGTAAGCACAACTTTCCTATTCCTGGTGTAGAGCAAGCCAGACTCTTCACTGCACTGCAAACAGGCAGGGAACATTTACACCTTGGCTAAGGATCTAGTGCTATATATTAATGTTTCAAGCAGAGGCTTTGAATATTACATCAACAAATTTTGCCTGATTCAAGGTGCAAACTAAAGAAAAGGAAATTTTCTATGCAAAAATAAATTTTTTCAATACTACAACTGGAACTATGTATTTTCCTGTTTCTTTTACAGTTATACTCCTCTCTCCTTCTGTTTCTTCAGTCATTTTGGAAAATGTGGCAAGAAACGGAGACACCAGGACACCAACTCTTATATTTGAACTTTGAAGGACAGCACTGAGCAAAGAACTGTGTTCCCATAGCAGGAATTTGTTCTCCACCTGCCATCACTTAAAATTTGCTGCAGAATATGGATTAAACTTCATATTCTTCTTCTAAGCATAAGGACATTTAAAAAATTAGTGTATTTTTCTATGAATATGAAATAAATGCTTTTTTTTCTGACTATGCTGTTTGCAAGAAGGCTCAGGAAGGAGGGTAGTAATCAGAGTGGCTCTTTCTCTGGTTGGGAGGGATGGGAATCAGCAGTGTGCATCAGGAGAACTCTCTGGTCTGATCGTCATCCACAGGCGTCCAAAAGCCCTGCCTCTCCACCTATTCAAGGGCTTTTGGAATTGTGGCAGCCGTCCTCCTCGCCTTTTCAGGGCTTTATAGAGGTGCCATATCCTGCACAGGGCATTAACTCTGCAGGTTGGATTGTCCTGCTGCTCATTAATGCCTTCCACCAGACCCAGCAGGGGTTCATGTGACACCCCATTGCCCTATCCCCTGGCCAGTGATCCCCATATCTCTGAGGGAAGGGCTTCTGCTTACTCTCCCTTGTTGGTTGCTTTTCCAGACCCCTTTTTCAAGAGCATGCTGATTTTTTTCCTTTCCAAATCATGCTCTCTGCCCATCCCTATAAACCAAATTCCTCCACCCTCTCTACTGCTAAGGTGGCCTGAAATTTCTGTCTTCTGTTCATTATTATTATTTGCCTTCTTTCTGTCTTGAAAATAAATTTTTTGGGTTGTTGACAGAGATCTTAAGCTGTCTTGGAAAGATCGGCAGGGATGAGACAAAAGTTTTGGTTATTGAGGGAAGTGTTAACTGATCCTGGCTGTTGGAAGCTGACACGTAGCAGAATAACTTGACTCTCGCTCTACAAGCCGATACCAGGGACAGACTGCCTTCCCTTTCTGCTGTATGACTTCCATCAAGCACTGGGTTCTGGCCACTGACTGGTAAACAATATACTCCTTACAGGGATGGACTTGAAAAGCTGTGTTGCTCAAAAGGTATCCTGTTACCAATGGAGAAATAAATAAACAATAGGAAGTCAGTGAGGTCTTGTAAAGGGCCTTGTAAGCTCAGAAAGTAACATATTTGGCATAAGCAAATATAGGACTGAGTTTTGAAGGTTCATACCACAAATGAGAAGAGCTATATTACAGTCAGTGAAATGGAATGACTGCTGCTCCAGTCTCACCATCCTAAAAACATATACAGGCAGGTGCCTGCCCAGGAGGATTTTCTGTGGTGAGGAATATACTCTGCATTCCAACAGTACCCAACCCCTCCTATGCCTTCTCAGGAATTGCCCTTATCATCAGCCTTGCTGGAGGAAAATAGGACCTTTAACACTAATCTCAACCTAATGTTTGCACACTTTAGGCAGTTAGTGATAAAGGCCTGTCTTTCAAGGCTGTTTCTAACTTCCACTGAGGCATAGTAAAGGTCAATGGGATGCTTAGCAAAAGTAAGCAGTGACTGAGAAATACATAATTAAACAAGCATCTCACAATATATCTGGCTAATGCAGAAGACAAGCCAAAACTGAGGCTACTGCTACAGGGAAAAAACTTCTACACCAACACAGTCTTCTCTAGGTAGCCAAAGACAATGTACCAAGGCTGCCTGGCAGAGACCAGTGCTGAACTGGAAGCTGTGGGCTCTGTGCTGAGTCTCACTGTAGGGTGCAGAGTGCAGGCATCCAAATGCAGAACTCAACCCTGCCTTCTCTGCACCCAGCCAGCCGACACCACAGCCATGGCCCTCAGAGAGTCAGGGTGAAGCAATCAGATGTGATGTGTTTATTTTCTAAAAATTCATTTTGTAAAAGATAGCACAAAAAAGCCTGTGTATGTGTTTTGACTGCAAAAATGATAGTAGTTAGTGACTTCAGGTGAAGTTTGTATTTGGCAATTGTTCCTGTGCTAACTCTTGTCCCTTAACAGGGGGATTTTGTAAGTTAAAAAATCCTCCCACTTCTGAGCATTTGTGTTGTGTTTAAGCTCTTGTGGGTGAGAGAAGACAGATGAGGTTGTGGAAGCACAGAGGCAGCTTCAACAAGGGGGAACCCCAGAAGAAACCAGCTGCATGGAAGTGCATGCATGTGGGTATGCAGATCACCGGTTTAAAAAAAAATTATTTTAAATTTGCATGTGCCTCAAACCATATGGCATATCAGTGTTCTCCTCACCTGCACGGGTTGACACTAAAATGGCTGTTGTGACCCAACTCACCCAGTGAGAGGGTCTTCAAGTAGGGACCAAACTGTCAGCTACAGTTGTCTTGCATGTGTATACTTTGGAGACTCATTGAGAGGCGTGGGGTAGACAGCAGATCACAAGGGATCACCTTGCCATCGCCAAAGGCACATGAACAACATGATCACAGAAACCCAGGAGCTGTGTTCTGTTCTTCCCAACAGCAAAGAGGTTCCTCAGTCCAGCAAATAGATGAATGTGTTGTTTGGTTCAAATATGCTACTGCCACCAAATATGCTGGATTTCTTCATGTAGTCTGTGCAAATAGTGACAAGTGGCAAATTTTATTTCTGCTGACACTCTTGCAGAAGGAAAAAATCAGTGGGCACTCTTTGAAAGGTTACAAGGTAAGACTTCTGTAGCTGTGGTATTTCTAGCCATTTTGGCAAGGACAGTAAGGCCAGGGATTTCTCTGCCTACAAGCCAGAGAGTTAACCAGGTGTTAACCATGCCTTCAAGAGTTCACATCTGAGATCTTAACCAAGCTGCAACACAGAATTTCGGTTGTCAGGGAAGTAGTGTACAGATTTCTTGGCTGGCTTAATGATCAGAATTAATATATATGGAAAATACACAAGAAGGTATTTGTGTGTAGTGAATCCTTCAGACCCTATAGGTGGGTAGGGCATGTTTTATCAGAGCTGTTGCTGCTCAGGAAACATTGTCCTGAGAAAGTTTCATCTCCCAGAATCAGACTCTAGGTGTAGTTCAGACTCAAAAATCACCCTGCCACCTGATTATGCTTTATAATCTCCCTTTAAGGTTATGGGGAGAAAAATAAAAAAGAAAAAAAGAAGATGCTTCTAGGATTCCTGTTGTATGTACATGCCTACAAAAAATAAAGACAATGTAAAAATGACGTGTAGCTTGGCATGCCTGGGAGTGGACCTCTGCAGTGCAGAAAATGGACAAGACAAATCCCACCTCAGGAGGTAGTTGTGTTACTTGGAGCACACTCAACACACCCTGAGGGTGCAGGAAGGATCCCATGCAGAACCAGGAGTCTCCAGATGTCTGTGGGGTGCTCCTTGGCTGATATGCAAGCGGTGCAGGGTGAGAACAAGGTTCATAGCTAGGACATGTTGAACTTTGACACATATGAGTCAAGCTTTCCCTGGAAAGCATTTCTAAAGGTTTGAGCTTTCATTTGCTATAACCACAGATATGCGTGCGTGATTTTCTTTTAGAGAAGAAAAATGTAGATCTAACAGTCATGTAGTCAGATAAAGTTATACAATGAAACAAGTGAGTACTATGGACAGCCCAGTTCTGTAATATGTTAGATGCATTGTCATTACTTGTGGTAATGATTGACAGTTATTTCTCTGTCTTTAGTATGGGCTAACTTTTGAGTGAGGCTATTTTTTGTTCACTGCTTTATAGCTTTGATGCAACATTTGTACTTTTGCTGATTAGATTTCCATGTGAATAAAAAATATGAAAATATGAAACAAATGTGTCTGCTTCCTTTCTTTTTTTTTTCCGTATTTCATGCTACAAGATATATTTAGTAAAACTTCACATACATATAAGACTTGTACTGTGAGATTCTTCTTTAGGTTGTAGCATCAAATTGGTAAGAGGCTCAGACAACTCACACAAAATAAAAAATATTCTCCTTTCTTCATTTGTTGGAAGCAAAATATCTTGGGAAATGATCACCTTAGAAGAAAACATCATTGTAGCACCTAATATATAAGATCAAAAGGTAGGTGTCCAGTTACAGTTAAGATTGGGATTTTTCACATATAATCCAGAGGTGTGTAAATCTATTGTCAAACATAGCAAACCATAGAAAATATAGAAACAGGGTAACACATTTTCATTTGGGTTTCTTGGCAATAACTACTAATTTATGTCAATTTTAAATCGATGATCATATTTATTTACTTTCTTATGAATGATTGTTTCTTTAATATTGCACTTGGAATCTTGTATTTCTGCCATGTGTATTTCTTTCCAGGAGAGGGCAGTCCATACCCAAGATCAGTTGTTTTCCATTATACTTTCAATCCAAGGAATATAACTGGAGACTCTAACATAAACACCAGGTTTCATGGGTTGAGCACAGCCAAGGCCCCAAGAGGTTACTCCATGTTGAACAAATTTATCTTGGTCGAGACAGACTAGAGGTCCTCCACTGTCCCCCTAAATAGAGAAAGAATAGGATGATTCCTTCAGTGACAGATCTATGTGCAAGAGTGGTCTTCTCACAGGAGGTACAGAAATAAATACATATCTTACATGTGAGTGACACACAAGTTGTAAAGAAACACTGGAGTTCTAGCCAGGCAAGAGTTCTCAATGCATGTTGCTGAACAGTTCTGTAAAGGGCTCTCTTCACATCACCCAGGCATTATATTGATTTTTACAGTAAGGGGATTTGTTGAGAAGGAATCTGATTGCCCTTATGAACTTAAACTGAACTTCCTCCCTCAGTCTCTTTTCTGAGGTCTTTGGGGCTTCCTGTTTTCACCAGATGATTCAGTGGCACTGACATTTGGAAATTAGTGGTTCCTTTGGCCCTTGTTTTGCCTGAATGGCAGGCTCTACTTCATGGTTCTTTGCTAACTGAGATGTTTCAGGTTGTTAACTGATCTAGCTTGGACATTGGAGGTAGTCTAGCTGAGGCAAGCAAAGTGGTCTGAGAAAAAAAAAAATCAGACCATTTATCAAAGTTGGCTTCCATTCATCTGACTTGTGCAGCTGTATGTTACCATGTGCTCTATAGTTCAGGCTTATCTGAAAAATTGCCTGCCCTGCTTCCTAGCAGCAAACAAGGGAGCAAGGGAAGAGCAGAATCCATGTGCATTTTTCATCTTAGATGCCGTGTGGTGTAGTAACATCCCAAGGATATTTCTGGTTCTGGCCTCTAAAGCCCAGAAAGCAAAGAACTATTTGATTTGAATGTGCTTACAATGAAATCACAGAATCACAGAATATTCTGAGTTGGAAAGGATCCACAAGGATCACTGAGCCCAGCTCTTCAGTGAATGGCCTATACAGGGATCAAACCCATAACCCTGGCACTATTAGCACTCTAACCAACTAAGCTAATCTCAGTGTCTCTGATGCTTACAGACTTTCTTACCTGACAGGTATCTGTGCCACCATGAATATTCCCAGCGCAGAGCTCATTCCTTTTGACTCTACCATTCAAAAATTCAGGGCGGTTGCATATTTTATTCTCAATTACTGGAAATCCAGTTTCCTTTAAGTAGCCAGCACCAGGAGTTCCTTTGCAAATAAAGACAAAACCGAAAAAGAATGAATGACAAAGGCAAATAACATATTCACAAAACAAACATCAGGATATGGATAAGCAGTAAAATAAGCATAGTGTTTATGCACTGCGCATATACTTCCCATGCATAATATGATGATATATCAAAATCAATAAGCATTAGCAGTATGGTGGTACTTATCACCATCTACCACCCATCAACATCCACACTGCACTGATTGACTTTCCTGCTCTCACACTACATCCATGTGGATCCAGTACCCACTGATATTTGTGGGAGTCATTCCCAAGCCACTTTATTTCTCTATATTTGAATTTTCTGTGGAAAAAATGAGGTAGGAAGTAAACAGTTGAAAATGGCACAATGGGCAAGGAGGCAGTGAAGGTACTGATGCACTTCTCAAACAAGACAGAGTGGGAGGTTTTGAAAATGAGGGTTACGTTTGTGTGAGATATGAACCAGGCTGGTTGGGAGTAAGAATCTTTCAAGAGAATGAGCAAACTCACATTTATGTGATCAACAAATAACCAAAATCTAGAAAACTATCCTCAGTAGGGTAAAAGCCCACTTTTAGGAAAGGCATAGTGAACTGAGAAAGAAGAATTAGCAGCTCCTTAGGTCTGATATTCGTCTTTCTGTATTGGTTTAGAGGGTATAAGTTTACATGGTACAGAGTGATTTAGGAGAATCTATCTCAGCAGGAGAGAGTGGAAAAAAATGGCAGTACTCAATGATTTTGGTGAAATAAGTTTTTCATCAATAGCTTATGTGGGGCACAAAGAGAATACAGTTTGGATACAAGTATATACCAGTCTCCAAACCCTGAGTTTTCAGATGTGTTAATGTTGTCTCACCTCTTGTATCCCCCCAGCCCGTCACATAGCACTCCTCTCTTCCTCCTAACACAGCATTTTCTTTTGGTAAACAAACTGGGATTACACGATCATTAATGTCTGCTGGGCTGAAAGAAACAAACAGGAACAATCATTAGCACAATTTTACCTGATACCACCTTCAGGTTTCTAGAAAGACTATGTGCATTCAGTCATCTATCTTAAACATCCTTTGCTTCAGGTAAGAGTTTTTTCTGATGTGCAAAACTATTTTTTTTAGGCTCAAATCCCTCAGAAAGTGATACGCAAAGGAAAAAGTCTGAAATGCAGAACAGTTAGAGTATTTTGATACCCACATAAATCCAGGAGAATGCTTTGACTTAGGCTAGTGCATAGCCAACAGAAAGGGTGTGAATTAGTGGCACTTAACATATGTTAACTGTGTTAGCTTGCTCTGCTTGCATCCAGTCTGATTATAAATCACTTTCCAACAGGACATTTAGCACGCACCAGAACCTATGTCCATCTGACTTGCCTTTGATGGTGCAGCTAAGGCTCCTTTACAAAGCCACATTATTACGCTGAACTTGCATTTGTTTTGGACCTGTGTTGAAGCCACAGAAATCAAAGCCCAAGAACCATATGTTCACATCTGCTTGCAACTCTGTGGACATACTCCTTTTGATTGCACAGTTCCACAGAAAGCAATTCTGATGAATAAAAACAGATGCAAGAAGGACCATACTGGGTGTTGCCTCAAATGTGCATGCTCTTTGACTGCACACAGTCCAGATCCAAAGGAAAAGGAAATCTGCCCACCACAGCATGAGAACAGCATGGAGTGCCATCAGGCTGATACTGCAGGTTTCAGTCCTCATTATCTTATCAAGGTAGAAGCATGTAGAAACAGACTGAAAGTTCCTCTGGGCATTACCTCCTCCTATTCTGCTGCCACTGCCTCACCTCCCAGCAGCTGGCACACAGCACATTACCAGCCTGGGTCACTGTCCCTAGCCCTTCTCCCCACCTGAGGCAGACCTCTCACTTTTTGAAGCCTTGGAGCTTCTGCAGAAAGAGAAGTAAGAGAGGATCTTAAATCACCTGTTGAACACAGAGTGTGCAGAAACACACATTTCTTCAACACCTAGCAGAAACCACTTTTTAGTCAACTTGTCCCATCAGAACAAGGTGAAAGGGTACCTGCTAAGTTTTAGCAGTGCAATGTCTGCCCTGTGTGGCTCCTTGAACAATTTCTCAACATCACGTTTTTGTACTGATGACTCTAATGCCACTTCTGTGTGTAATCCAAGGTATACTCTATATGCAGCTGGCCGTGAGGACCTATTGGAAAAGATTGCACATGGTGAGCTGATGAAAACACACCCAGAACATAGACCACTTATGTTTTTGGGCACCTTGTTCTCTCAAAACCAGACAGCCAGTTTTGCTGTAAACTTAATCCCTTATTGTGATGCACAAAATCAAGTTGGCAAAAGTTATCACTGTCACTGGTTTTCAGTCAAAACTCAGCTTTAATGAATGACAAATAGACTTGGGTCAATTAGAATCATAGTACCATATAATCATAGAATCTGCTGAGTTGGAAGGATCATCAAATCCAACTCCTGGTCTGTGTAGGACACATCAAGAATTACCGCATGTGCCTGACAGTGTTGTTCAAATGCTTCTTGAACTCAGACAGGCTTGGTGCTGTGATCTCTTCCCAGCGGAGTGTTCCAGCGCCAACCACCCTGGGTGAAAAACCTTATCTGATACCTAACCTAAGCCTCTCCTGACTCAGCTTTATGATGTTTCCTTGTGCCCTGTCACTGGTCACAAAAGTCAAGAGACTGGTACTTGCCCCTCCTCTTCCCCTCATGAGGCAGTTGTAGACTGCAATGAGGTCTCCCCTTAGTCTCTCCTCCAGGCTGAACAGACCAAATGACCTCAGTCATTTCTCATATGGCTTCCCCTTCAGACCCTTCACCATTCTTGTGGCCCTCCTCTGGATGCTCTTTAATAGATTAATGTCTTTTATATTGTGGTGCCAAACAAAAACTGCACACAGTACTCTGTTCTCAATTCTCAACTGTTTGCAATACTGAATTCTTATCTGTTTGCAACCAGCTCAGGTTGGTTATTTCATCTTTTGCTTCTTCTGTGATTTTCTATCTACTGTAAGAAGACTTTGGTGTGGGCTACAGCAGATACTTACTTATCTAAGCAGTGAGCAGCAGTAAGAACCCACTGAGGATCTATCAGAGTTCCCCCACAGAAATGCAAGCCATAACTGTAAGAGAGCAGAAAGGCACGGAAAGGACATTGGCTTACAATGGAAAAGTTAATTCTACTATAATCATGTAATTTTTCTAATATGTGCCTTTACAAACAAAAGACATTATTCTACAATTTCATTAAGGAACATTTTGCTTTCCTTGAACAATATTTCTTATAATGATAGCAGTGTTCTGTGGACATTTTAATAAGGCCTTGTAAGAAAATACCTAGATCTTTGCTCTTAACCAGTATTTCTATTACTGGAAAACCTTGTGTGCAGTGAGGTTCACCATTTCAGAGATTCTGGCTTTTTCTAGCTCTAATCACAGTCAGAAAACTCTGCAACTGGCCCTGATTCCTACTTCTGTTAGTAACTTTGCCAGTAGGATCAGATACTGACATGGAAGGACAGATCAAGATCTGTACTGACCATACTTCAAACTGTTGCATTTACTCATAGGATACTGATTTTATTATAGAATACAGTGGCAGTTTAAAAGTCATTCTACCTTCTAGTAAAAATGTTTTTGAGATTAGTGGTTTTATTGATCTTAGGGGTATTTTTCACAAAATAGAACATTCTTCATCTAAATGACCTCTCTAAGTTTGCCACACATAATGTTTATCTGTGAGATATTTTTAAATTAAAAACAAGTTTAGAATGCTGCAACCACATACTATAACACCCTATGAGAGGCAAGCTTTCTTTGAATGTAAAGTCTAATGTAATGGGGGATGGCCATACTTGGTACGGAGACTGATCTGCCAGGGCCAGGAGTGTGGATGAGAAATACACCCAGCAACAATCCTTTGAGCACACAACTTTGGTCTGATCTTTGATTTTCCACATTCATATTGAGCAGGAGCTAAAGAATAAGAAAAAAATTGTTACAAGAAACTTCAGTGTATGTGGACGACGTTCACTGTGAACTTGGAAAACCAGAAGGTGAACCTGCTACAGTTGTCACTTCAGCTTTTGATTCTCTTCAGGCAATTCTGTATCACCTAAATCATGTATCACCTAAATTTTGTTAGGTTACCTTCATATGGAACACTTAAAAATGCCTGTATTTTTTTTTTTCACATACAGTTCCAGTGGTCATCAAATTACACACGAATAGCTCTACAATCAGATAGAAAAAGAAAAAAGCAGAAGGTGAAGGAGAAGGAAAGAGTGAGAAAGAAAAAAAATTCTCCCAACATCTTTAAATGTATGCTTACAGGTTACAGCAGTGCAGAAGTTGCACTGGCAGAAGTTTTAAACTGATCTTGGTGGTATAGTATGTGAAATTCACTTGTGTCTCTGTGGAACAAAATTTTGCCCACTATTATCTAAGGATCATTTGGAACTTCAGATGTCTCTGAGTTATTAAAAAGGATAGTTCTTGTTTGGCCATGGAAAACTGACTCTTATCAATATAGAAGTTAGAATCTGTTGGCTGCAAAAGGAACTAACTAATGAAATTAAGGTCAAACACTATGTTTTTTCTGTTATTTTGATGAATATCTGAACAAAAAAAAAAAGGTACTAATTTAAAAAAGAAGTGGATCATCAAATTGAATACAATAACCATGTGAAAATGTCTTTTTTCCCCTAAGTGTCCCAGTGCAGCACTTTCAATGTAGTACTATTTTTACAGCTACAGTGTGTACATGTTATAGAACATCTTTCTTCTTGTTTACTCCATTTTGGGGTTTTGATCAGACCAAATTTTCTTCTGCTCACAGCTGAGAGGATAAAGTAGCAAGAAAGTCACCCTTCTTTTGAGTGGAAAGTATCCCTCTTCCTAGTAGAGCTTGTGTTGTTACACATGAAAGGATTAGAAATCAAGATGTTGTAAACTTTTCTATTGTACACTTGCACCGCCTCATTCAGAGTACTAAATGGCTTGAATAATACTAACAAAGAAAAAGGCACCCAGTTAAATATTTAGGGTCAGATACACTTTCCAGACATCAGATATGGTGTGATATTAGAGGAGGGTCGATATGGTTTTCATCAAAATCAGAAGCAGAGTCACATGAGAACGGAGTGCAAAAATGTTTCTGAAATAAGAGCATGCCTTGTTCAGCCTGGCCACACACAGAGTTATGCCAGGTGAGTAGGAAGGAGCAAGGAAAATTTCTGTTGGAATGGTTCTATTTTGAAACATGGGGCACAAAACCCCATAAGCTTCAGTGGGCCCAAAGTGTATCTTGTGCTGCGTTTGGGACTTTCAAAGAATGAGCACCAATTTAAGACTTCAGACATAGACTTTGGCCAATCTAAAGCTCTTGCTCTTGGATCAGTCTTTCAGACTAATCACTGAAGGGATTCCAGTGGTCATAAAACGTTACAGGAAAGGGATACACTAGTCTTTAAAGGAATAATTACGGCACTTGGGAATGTCACAGTACTCCCAGGCTTTTCTCGGGTCTGTTGTGTAGCACCAAGGTCCATTCACGTCTCCATCAGGATTCCTGCAATACTGTAACAAAGAATATGCAAACTATTAGCCATGAAATAAAAAAGCCTACCAATTACATTTTAAAAATAAAACTAAATTAAAGTTGGGAAATATGTTTTAAATTCTTGTTGTAAATTACTTCAATTACTCTTGTCAAATTTTTTGTCTTTTTTCTATTTACTCTGTGAGTTTAGAAAAAGGTAATAAAAATAAAACTTCAACTGTCTTTAGAGAGTAAGCTTCAATAGTGCAACCTCAGACCTCTAACTTCTTAAAAAGTAGATGATCTTGACCTCAGATGAGGTTTTCTAAAGCACTAAACTACTCCTGCTTTCGCTGCAGTAGGAGCAGTAGGATCAGTCCTGAGGTCTTTTTCACATCCAGTCTGAGTGCATAACTCTGGGGCAAGTGAGTATTGTGTAAGGTTCTCTAGCACAACCTGGTGGTGCCTATGGTGATGCAGGTGTGCAATGTTCATCCTAATGTGAGGTCCCTGGTCAGCTCAATCACTCTCTAGGTTTTTACTGGGCATAGTGACTGATCTCTGCTCAGCACAGACACTTCACACCACTGCATGCTACCACATATTTTTTCTAGTTCCCCTCCCTACAGTGAAATATATACTATGTCTTAGGAAAGAGGAGAAAATACTTGCTACCAAGAGTCTCTGACAAGTGCAAGAACCAAGAAATTATGGCAAGCAACTCTTCAGAGGGAGTTTCCCCATTCTGAGCTGGAATTCAATACAGGGTATGTGATGCCATCAAATAATTGACTAAAGCAAGCTTTAAAGTCATGTACCTCTTGAAAAAAATAGTTCAGTTTAGCAACATTAAACAAGCTTTTATATCACATACAGAGTTTTTCATACATTAGGCAAGTATTGTATATGGAATGTTACAAGTCTAGAGAAGTAATGATGAGAACATGTGCTAGGGCTAGGGAGATGAAGGTGGACATAGAGATTACCTTACAGGATGGGGCAGGTACATGTATAACCTTGTATGATGGGCTGTGGCAGAGGCTGAAGGACTGGAGGGGGAATTACCAGAGGATTGGGAGCTACAACTCATTAGCTATACATCTCAAGGATCTTGCACTGAACATTGGATTCATCACCATCTCACCTGTCCCTGTTACTACTGAATTCTATGACCAGGTGCTCTTTCTATCAGAGGAGACAGAGATGCTGCCCACAGACCAACCCTAGATAGTCCTCAGCAGTGAGGAGAAACAAGTGCCCACTTGAAGCCCCTTGGTTGTGCTGCAGAAGCATTGAATAGAGCTTCTGGGCATCTCTGTGTCCCATGGAAGTACAGATTGCTCAGGTCAACAAGAAGTATCATGATCAGGTTCTTGGATTGAACTGAAGAAATTAATTAGCAAAGACCTGTCACAAAATGATTACTGAAGGACCCTGAAGAAGATAGGCAAAACTCAAGAAGTATTAAATGAACAGTTGTTTACATTTTTTTCCAGGCCTGCTCTTGGATGAGTTGTGGGAGTGAAGTAATCATGGCTATGAGGTCTCTGAGAACTCCACTCTTGACAAGTTCTGCCTCTCGCAGTTTTTGATACTGTGCCACGGTAGTCTTTACCATTACCATTAATGCAGTCTGTGTAGAAAGAAGAAAAAAAGTTATTGTTAGCTGAGGGCTGTTGAGCCACATCCATATTTGATGATGGTGAAGCAGAGATAAATTTGAGGAAATACTACTGGGACTTACATGTCCTACATAATATGTAGACATGGAAAGAAGGGCAACATAGTGTCAATGATGGCTAAAAATGACATTTTAATTTCCTTGCATTTTAAAAGTTTTGTCCATGATCATGAAAGTCATAAATCAAAGAAGCTTAGAATCAGTTGACCCCTCATGTCTCCAGAAGTCATGCACACATGAAGTGTTTTCCTTGTGGTCACTGATATCTGTCCAATGGCAAGTTTTACAGTAAGTAAAAAGCAGTATACATGTTCAGCCAAAATAATTAGCCTTATAAACAGAAAAATGTGCCGTAGGAAAAAAGAAAAAAAAAAAAGAAAGCTGCAATCCTCCAACCATCTACTACATAACAAAGTTGCATCTGAATTGAATTTAAAAAAGCCAGCTGCCCTCTAATGGAAGATGGAACCCTGGAAATGTGAATGGTGTCAGAGGAAAAGACTTTTTGGAACAGTTGCTGGCAAAATGCCATCACTGCTACATTTACTGTCATTGCTAGTTGCCCTCCCACAGTAGCGTGGACACTAGAAGCCCTCTGTTTCCAGTATTGCCAGACGTAGTATATAAAAGAGATGATATTAGTACAAAATCAAATACAGAAACCTTGTTATAAAGTTGTACAAGAATCCTCAGAAAATGAAGAGAGTGGATTCCATATTTATTTAGAGTTTCCTGTATTTCATCCTCATTCAATTCTTGAGGATGTTTCCAATAAAAACAGCTTTCTGTTTATGAGCATCTCTGGAGGAGCTGAAAGTAGTCTCACCAGAATTTGGTTCCAGTGTTGTCTGAGGAGGTTTTGGCAAAGATGGTCCTTGGTCATCACACCTCTTCAAGTTGCAATACTCCCACCTCACACGGGGATCGGTGGTGTAGCACCATGGACGGCTATCAGCATCTGGGTTTCTGCAGTAATTTTGTCTCAGGTCCCTACAAATGCAAATATTATATTCCTATCCATGCCACTGATCTGGGGAGAATTCAAAAGAACATTTTGGAAAGCAGGTCCGTTACAGGGTTAGTGTGTTTCCTTTATCATGTACGTTCTGTCATTGCTAGTTGAAATCTTTTTTCCACCATAAGGAAATCAGAACACATATATAGAATATTTAAATATGCCAAATACTTATTCATTAATTAATGCTTGTAGTAGAATATAATTTAAAAATCCAGATAAGTAAATGCACTCATGCATAGCAAAGATATAATTATTTTTAATTTTTCAAACACAGTGATAGCTTTTAAAAAGAAATATTTTTTTTTGTATTTTGGAATAAGTGGTAAATGTTAGGAATAAGAAAACAGCTTAACCCTTCCTCAAAGCTCTAATGACCTGCAGACTAGAAGACAAAGAATTAAATGCATGAATAATGTAATATATAGAAACAGTTAATTTCAATACAAGGCAAAATTTATGATAACTACTAATTGCTTTAGAAGCAACGTGTAAACACAATTGATTAGTCTGAAGCATAATAATGATAGCTGCGGTTTCTTTCAAGATGAGGTTAATAGAAAATATTTCTACATTAAAAAAAGAAGAAAAGGAAGGGATGATTTTTTTATCAAGAACACTCCCTTCCCAGCTTGAAAATCATTGTTGGGAAATGATGATACAAATCAAATCAAGTTCATGATGAATGATCATTGTCCATTCAAACCTGGAAATGGGCAACACACGTACGCATTTGGGAAGTTCTCTGCTGTTTTGTTGTGTCGGTGAGGTGACATTGAGCTCCAGGCTTGACATTTCTTTCCCGTGACAGTGAAAGAAGCTGTACCACGGTAAGTCACACCATTGCCATGATAGCACTCCTCAGTAACTTGAGCCTGCTCAGGCACATCAACAGCTGTAGTGAATAACAGAAACCAGTCTCTTGCATCTTAATACTTTGACATTTATACATGAGCATTGAAAACCAACAGAAAACAAGCCAGAGCATTTCACTGACTACCACAGCATGCTCTCTGTAGGAGAATCCTTCTCAGAGTGTAGATCAAAAGGAATATTTCAAAAAATGTTTGCAAAAAGTTCAGGATATGTCAGATTAAAAGCACTTGTACATCACTTTTACTGTCACACATGGAGATTTATTTCAACTGACAAGAAAAATAGTTAACATATGGATCAAAACCTCTTCAGGGTAGGGGACTGTCTGTGTCTGCCACAGATACATATGTGGAACAAGCCTCCCTTGTGCAAGAACATTTTTCTTGTGATTGCTTTCTGTGAAGTCTTGGTTCAGTGTTCTTAAATTATCTTAGGTTTTGCTTTGGATTCAGTTTTTCAGGAACTGGTATGTAAAGCTAATTAAGTTTTCCATGAAACATTTCAAAATTTAAAGGTGAAGGTAATTACCACTTGGCAAAATGAAAAAACCTCTGTGACTGCAATTTTTCTTGATCTGGGTCAGTGGGTGACTTAAAAACTTCTGCAATTAACCATCAGACTGAACACACCAGCCTGGGCTCCACATCAGACCCAGGTGTTCAACCTATACATCGCAATGCTGACAGTGACAGCAATAATACAACTGAGTAGAGTCTCTCCAGATTTTTCAAAAAGACCCATGATGACCCTCCACTTCCAGTTGTCTCCTGTCCTTACCAGGGTTCTCTGTCTCTGTCCGATCACAGGAGGGGATGTTGCAGTATTCCCATCGGGCAGTCCTGTTGGTGGTGTAACACCATGGCATCTTCTCACCGTCGGGATTTCTGCAGTAGTTTTCATCTAGGCCCCTGAAACAGGAAACCTGGCTAATAAAAGTCTTTCATAGAAATCTGTTAAAAGTTATGAACAAAAGGAGAATGCTCCTTGCTTATGGGTTTACTGCTGTATTTACTGGTGGGCAAATGTTGCTCTCATTTACTAATACCATATGCATAATTGCAATTCATTAGTGTGTTGAATGTGCTAAACCAGACACCTGCTATTTTGATGGATGAATTAAGAGACTGTAACATTTTGAGGCCAAAAGCAGCACAGCAGAATCATAAGGTGAAAGAATCTTAGCCCCAAGCAAATATCATAATTGAACTTTCTTATTCCACATTGCTTAGCTGGAGCAACAATACAGTAAAAGGATGAAATGAGGAGGGAAAAAGTCAATCAAGCAGAACTTGAAAGTCAGAAGGTAAGACACTAGTATCCAAGAACAAAAAAGTGAATAAAAATAAACATGCAAAAAATTTGAGAATATAACATCCATCAGGTGATGAATGCTGCTGTAACTGAAGAGCTTTGCAATATAGATGAAGAAAACTGAAGTAACTCTGTGCCTTGGTACTTCTCATGGATGCTGAGTAACAGAGATATTTCACCTACTTGCAGGGATAATTTTCGGGAGTGCGAGCGTGTTTGTGGGGAGATTGAGAACTCCAGTGCTGACAGGTATTTCCTGACTCAGTAACAGCTATTGTGCCCCGATAGTCTTCTCCTCTTCCTGAGAGACACTGACGTCCTGGTGCAGGAGGTGGTGGGGGTGTTGCTGTTACAGAAAAAGGAACTGGAATTAATCAGAGTCTTCTAGATATAGCAAAGAAACCAAAACTACAAACCAAAACACTTTGAGCGTTATAATTAAGCTTTCTTTGCAGGTTTAAATATCAAAATATTTGAAAAGTCCAAAAGGCGGAGAAAAGATCTAAAGATACCTTTCTTAACTTTTCTTGCTCCCATTTTATCTTCTTCACAAGCAGCCTGGCTGCCGGAAGGGCATTTGCATCTGCCCCTTTACAGCAGTCAGAATCCATTACAATATACAAAAGTCAGGATGGGAAAGTACTAGCAGCCCCATAAGAACACAGCTGGAAAATGAGCAAGTGGTAATACTGTGAAGAAAACTGGGCTGAAAGTGGCAGGGCCATCAGTGATATGTAGAGGTGTGGGTGCAGATGTAAAAGGGAATACTCTTAAATGGTGAGAGACAGAAAAGATGAGGTCTGGAAACAAGTCCCAGGGAAAAGTATCATGGCAAGGACAGGCCTTTAAGGGAAAATAAAACTGAAAAGGTGGAGAATTTATTTGGAAGAGAAAAAAAATCCAAGGGACTTTCAGGAAGATTTAAACTGTTTAATATAAAAACAGGAACATCAGAAGAAACCTTAGAACTGCTGAAATGCCTGGTCATGGTAAAAGACATCGAGGAAGGGAGATGTGACCAGGCAAAACCATTAGAAATGCCTATGACAGAAATCTCTGTCCTTGGAAGAGCTATCAGATGCTCATTTCAAGGTGATTTTTCCTTTGATGTAAAATTCAGCAGTCTTTTATTCTTTCCTTTATCTTTAGGCCTTTTCTATTTATTCTAGCGCCTTGCACCACCCTGTTTCTAAGCTGTCTAGATGTCTTTGTGTCTAGATGTCACTGTGCCTAGAAGTTTGGAAGCCAGACTCACTGCAACGAGGAATGTCGCAATAATCCCAGCGCTTAGTTGAACTGGTAGTGAAACACCAGGGCCGAGGTTCACCATCGGGATTACGGCAATAATTCATCCTCAGATCTTTCTCTGGAAAGCTGAACAGGAAAAACAAAAGATATGTCAGTAATGGCTATAATAATTACCCTGTCTGGGAAAGGATGATCTTGAGATCAACATGGACATTAAATAGACCATTGCAGAATCTGACTTACTTTTCTGGGAGGTATCCATGAGAGTGAGGCTTCTGGGAGTCCCAGCGCTGGCACTCAAGCCCAGACACTGTTGTTGCAACTACTCCATGGTAGTTTTCTCCACTGCAGTGCATACATTCTACTGTAGGAACAATGCAGAATGAGAACCAGAGAGACAGAAAGTCCCAGAGGAATATATGTATGCATATGTATACGTATAAGTATATGTATATGTATATATGTATGTGTGTATATATGTACGTGTGTATATATATATGTATATGTATATATATGTATGTGTATGTATATGTATATGTGTATGTGTATGTGTATGTGTACATATACATGTGTATATATATGCATATATATACACACACACACAACTGTAACAGATTATAGTATTTAATTAAAAATACCTCCAGCATTGTAGACCATAGTTTTTAAAAGAGCTAAATTTAAACTACTAAGCTATAATTTCAAATCTGTGCCATGCTACTGTCATATTTTGTTGAGTTTTGTGCTAGCAATCGTCATTTGGTTAAATTCTAAGGCTATGATATATGAATACACTCATATAGCATTTTTTTATCTCGAGGAAAAAAATACTTTAAATAACTGTTTTGAGGGTCTTTGATATCTTCCTTGTTGGTGTTTTAAGTGTCCTTGGAAAGTTTGACGTTGAATCAAACTCAAGTTTGGAACAATTACTCAATTAAAAATAAAAGTATCTGAATAACTTCACATTCTTGAACACATTTTGCAAAAATGGAAAGAAGTCAGTATGTGTATCCTGACCTTCACACTCAGGGATGTTACAGTAATCAAATCGGGTATCAGGATCTGTTGTGTAACACCAGGGTCCCTTTTCATCCTTATCAGGGTTTCTGCAGTAGTTTTCCTCCAGTCCCGCATTGGGATATTTTTCAGGTGTATAACTGGAACAGAATTAAATGGAGTTACAGAATAAGGCAAGTGTTAAAATTATTCAGCTGAGGACTCTAAAAATTAAATCTTTATCTGAGGACCAATTTGTTGATGTTGGTCTTTAGAAGGCTCTTAATTGCCACTGTGTGGCATTGCTGAAGAATTAGAAGTGCCATAGCAATAGACCCCAGGAAATATGGCGGCTCTAAGGCCAGTCATGTCTTTAATACTTGCATTCACTTTAGCTGTTTAGTTTCCAGCAATTACTGCCCAGTCAAGATACCATGTACCTCTGGGTTCCCTGGGAAACGCAAGAAGATACTTGCTGTATGCAAGAGTCTTCTGTAACCTGAATGCTATAACTTCTGAATAGAAGGCTACCAAATAAATCCAGTTAGGTGTTTTTCATTAAACAGAAGAAATACTACCCTGTTAATTGTGGATTCACTGACAAACTGATGTTCCTCTATCCCATCTGCCACATGTTATACCTATGGCAAAATGCAGAAGTTCTTGCCTGGGTGAGATTAATAGAAAATTCTTATTTCAGTGGAACCAGGTGCTTCCCTATCTAATATTTTACTCATGTAAGGACCATAAAATTTAAATAAAACTGCCAAGGCTGACAATGTCTCTGTTGATCATGTGGCACCGCTTGGAGGTCTCTCAGTTACAACTCAGATTAGAGAATTATTTTATTCTAGATAGGTACAAAAAATATTTTACAAGAAGACTTTTAACACCAAACAAATTGCTTACAAGACTAAGTAGCACATATGCATGGCTTAACAAAATTTCAGAAAAATGCATAAAGAGATATGAAAAGGCCTTACTTTGGTGTATGTGGGTAATTATCAGCCCACTTCTGGCATCGCACACCTTTCTGAGTTTTGGCTTCTGTTCCTCTGTAATCCACTCCTTTTCCCTCCTTGCATTCTAGAAGATAAACTGAAATGATATGTGCTTATTTGATCAGTGTCATGACACATCCATTGGATTCTAGCATATAAAAAGAATCCATTTTCATGTTAATACATTTAAATACATTGGATCACATTTTGACATTCTTATGCTGTCCAAAATAGACAGTTCACGTTGTAAAACCTGCTAGTTACTTGATGTCCAAATTGTATTAATTAGGACCAAAAAATGTATGGGAAAGCAAAAAATTTCCACACCAGAATTCCAGAGAAATGAGTGGAACACAACCCAGTTATTTTGGGAACATGCTATAGTAGATTTAAATAATAAAATATACCTTTAACATTTAAATTGGCTCTATAATAAAATAGAAACATATTCTCTTTTCCTTACCTCCTATGATGTTATTATAGTTGTGCACAGTAAGTAAAATCAAATCCCCTGAATTCAGCTGCAGACAGCAAAACATATGCACAGATCTGTACACATACTATTTTACCAGTTTAAATAAGCAATTTTTAAAGTTCATATAAATTCAGATGACATTTTTTTCATTAAACTTCACCATGTGATGAATGAAATTTAATTATATCATGATATGCTAAAACATTGACTCTTTCCTGTACAATATAAAATGGATAGCTTGTTGAAAGTGCATGTTATATATACTTTTGCAGTCTTATATTTTGAAACTTAATTGTATCTTCATAAAAAAAAAAGATAAATAAGGACTGAAAGAATTAGCAATGAAATCCTGTCTCTGTAATAAAGACAAAGGGAATTGTAATGCTGAATAACTCTGAGGTTTGTGTTAGTAGCCTTAAAACATTAAATGGGTTTAAATTAATAATCATTAAATTAAACAAGATCTGAAAGCTCCATGTTGTAATGTTTTTTCCCAGGAGGTGGGAGCAATGACAACTGTGCAGATCCAGTTTTGCAACATTTTTTCTCTGCATCAAAATTGTAACAAAGCTGACATAGAAGATTAACAGAAATCTGGAGAAATAATGCCATTTTTACACATACCTGTCTTGCCTGAAGTGAAAAAAATGAGTATTTGAATCTGAAATAAGGTCCCGGCTTTCTGAGGGCCAGTAGGTGGTTTAGATTTGGATTTGTAGATGTACCTTTGGGCATACTTTTGTTTCAACGCATACATAGAGAAAGTTTACTCTAGAAACTGTAGCTGGAAGCCATTTGGATACCTCAAACAATTTTGCAATAAAATAACCTTAAAACCCTCAATTACTGAACACTGACTTGGTCAAGTGCTGACTCTTTCTGTTTGTATAAACTTTTGACCATTTATATAACCCTTAGAGCTTTTTCTGTCTGATGACAAATTACTAACTTTGATCCCCAAGCTCAGACAGTGTCCCTTGGATTAACTATTTACAAATAGATCTGTAGATAACAATTCCCAAATGCAGCTTCAAATCTTTTTACTTTAAATCAGAGAAAGTTAACTTTTTCTTTTATAGCACATACCATAGAAAAAATAACTTTTAAAACTGTCAGTTTTATACTAATTGTCATCCTTTTCTTTGAATGCAATGATAAATAGCAACGAGGTCTCATTGAATAATTGCTTCAACTTAAAAAACTACTCTTAGTTTCAGCAATGGTATCGCAAAAGCATCTGTGCATGTGAAAGGAGTTTCCTTGAAGTATCTGGACAGCAGCAGCTGCAGGAGACAGTGATGATCTGCCTAGGTAAAAGCTACATTTTCCATTCTGTTCTGCAACACTAGATTAAATGGATGATATAATTAGAATAGACTCATAATTATTTGAGACTCTCTTCAAATAAAAACATAAGCAACAGAGAAACCATCTGACACATACACAATAGGCTGTGTTTTTGATGTCCATGATACCATGTTCCATCTTTTGGTTTCTGTGGGCAAAGGTGTAATTTTTATACATTTTTATCACATCAAACAAGTTTTTCACATTTTTACTGGTGAGGTTCTGGTTTTGAAGAAACTAAAGTTCTGTGTCCAAAAAAAATATGGTAACAAATCCTCACTGAATCTTGCAGGACCAGTTCTAACCTCAGTAAATCCAAGGGATATCTCAAAATCATAGTGCAGATCCTCACAGTAAACAAAACCAATATGATTATTTACGTATAAGTTACTCATTCAGTCTCTTAACTTTGTTACTTGGCAATTGATTTGTTCAGTTTTCCTTCTACAATAGAAACTGCAGAAGATTTCTTATAATTACTTGATTTATTGAAATTCCCACCTGCTTCTGGATATAATTTAAAAATCTCAGTTGTCTTTGGTCCAAATCCCCGTAAAAACCATGATCAGCTTCTGAGCAGGTTGAAATTGCTCAGAGCTTTGTCCAGTAAGTATCTGAAAGGCTGAAGGCTCCCCAGCCTATCCGGGCAATGTGATCTAGTGCTTACCTACCATTTTTGTGAAGAATTGCTTTCCTTATATCCACAATGTCTTAACTAAATCTCACTACAATGTTCAGCTGCAAACTAGCTAAAGCTATTGAGCTACTGAAGCTATTGAACTACCTAAAATCTTCTTTCAGCTGCTATACACATAGCATTGTCTTATCCTACAAGTCTTTGTAGGTCAACAGAGAAGTCAAGATGCAGTTTTCTGGAGTTCATGGATATTTATTGTCCAGTTATTGTGATTCTTGACTTGTAGTTAGAAACTGGTCTATCACAACAATGGCATGATTTGCAGCAGCTGAGAACCTGGTTCATTTTAGCTTCTCATGCACTTTTCTTTGTTGAAGGAGACCAACATTTGAGAGATAATATAGTTTCCAATTTCTGAATATTCTCAAGTGCATTAAGATTTTTTTAAACTTACAAATTGGAAAATGGTCAAAGATAATTTTCATAAAGTCACGTAGCACAGAACTGTAGTAATTCTTTTTAAAGTTTACCACATTATCTTATATCTGAATGATCACTAAGGAGCTCCTTTCTCCCTTGTGTATTACTAAGTCAGAGAACAACACAATGTAACTTCTGTTGCATCAAAAATAAACTATCTTCCTTCTTCCCTGTATATAGCAAGAGCTCCATGTTTGATTATGTAATTAAAAAATTAGTCTTAAAACCCAATAGTTGTTCTGCATCTGGCATAAGGTGATAGATTTTTAAGAGATGGGATAAAAAATTGAATGGATGCCATTTCTTAGAGACAGACTTTCTATTTTCCGAAAGAATTACAGACCAAATGCATTTCTGTCAAATAATCCTCATCTATAACAAACATGATCAGAAATCAAATATGTACAAAAGTGGAGTACAAAAATTCACCATGTCCATTAATTATGCCATGAAAATAAGATTAAGATAAAAATGTCACCAAATGCATTAATTGAAGAGTATAAAAATCATATAACGATATACAGATATTATAAAATAAATCATTTTTATCTGAAGCACAGTTAATACTCTAATACTTCTGACAATGTATGCAAATAAAATAAAATTGATTTGAGTCCCATCCAAGTAAACTCTGAATTTTCTGTAGTGATTTAAATTATATTATTTGGTAGCTTCCATCATTTTTCCTGTGGGCAAAGGTCTGCCTCAGGAATCACTGCCAGCACAAATAGCTTCTCCCAGTATCCTCAGCAGAGATACAGAAGATGCAGGCATAAGTTTTTGACTGGTTCCAAAGAAGAGGAGAGAAGGTACTCCTAAGCATCTCCATTACTCCCAGCACCTTTTGCATTCCCCAAGCAATACTGCTCTTTTCTGCTTGTGAACCCTAGGATTTAGGGAGTGGGAAAGATGCTGGAGGGCTAATCTGGGGAAAAAAGAAATCTGTACCTGTTATACCTGCATTGTGACAAATCCCAGGTGTTAGGTACAGGCTGACCTACCCACTTTGTCCGACCCAGTGAAGGTTTAGCCCCCATTTACAGTAAAAATTTACAGTCCCAGTGAAAGCATATCTCAGTGAAATAACATAGAATAATACATCAACATACTTCTTTTTTCATAAAGAACTGCATTTGTTCTTCTGAATATCATTGCTGTTTTGGTGTTCTCAGACAATGTTAAACACTGTTGGTCTTTACTGGTAAATAAGAAGGCCCTGTTGAAATTAAGAGGAGAGAGAAATATAAGAAACAAGAGGTGAATATATGTTTGCTTTCCTGAACACCTTTTCAAGTATTCTGTTATCATTTTAGCAAGAATTACAGTTCTGTGATATTTAAGATAAACTGAGGTTTTCAAATCATTGAGTATTGCAGCTCACATTTTCAGTGGTGATTTTGACTCCTAAGTTGTCATACCAAACTTCTGTTGAAAGAAAACTGCAAGAACAAATTATTACAAAGGAATAAAGGAAGTTTATAATGTGCTAGAGATTTCAGAAAACATGTTGAAGGGGGTATATGCACAAGGCACATTTACCTTATTTCAAGAAACTTAGTGGTCATTTAAGGAGTGAGACATTCTACGTTATGCAGCAGTTACCAAGGAATAGGTAAAACCCAACAATCCAGGACCTTAAATTATCTTGTGATAACTGTTCTGAATCACTGTACATGAAGAAATGTAAGCACTTTGTAAGACAGAGCCTTTTGTCTTTTCAGCAAGTGCCTCAGCTGTAAGTCTGCAAAACTGGAGCAGATGGTGTAACCTTTACAATATAATCTATGGAAACCTCCTGACAGGCTAAGTAATTCCTACAGCTGGCTTTTCTGAACCAAAAAAGTCCAAGAGCAGCATGGCATTCAGTGGGTTGGTCTATACTAGGAAGGCAAATACTAACAAAGCACATTCTGTAATGCTGCAACCAACTGGCATGGCCCCAGTGCGGCTGCACTTGTAAATTCACACAGCCTCTACCCAAAGGAGAGGAATCACAACTGGACTCATTGCTGACAACCATGTCCATGAGTTGTCTGGGGAGTGCTGGCTGTCCTGGGTCAAAGCTACACCAGGGGCTATTGCCTCCAATTCAACTCAGCTGTCTACAATGTTAACTTTGTAAGTAGGGATGAGCTAAGGGGCATGAACCAATTCACTGCTAATGTGGGATAAGAAGTCTGAAGTATTGATCTGAACTGATTGGTCTGAATCACTGTTGTGAGAACACTGCAATGCTGGTCTGATCTTAACACTCTGCCTAATATTTACCTTTCTTCTCCTATATCCTTTCCTGCCAGACAGCACCTGTTCTTGCTTGATTGTAATACATCTCACATAATTAGTTAGGGAGGCAATAACCTGATGTCCCCCCAGTGTAAGATGATGGTAGGCTCAGACCTGAGGCAGAAGCTAAGGAATGGTAGTATGCTTGTATATGCCCTAAAAGGGAACAATAATCCCCTGAAAAATGTAAACATATAATGTAAATATACAGACCTGCTTTCTCTGCCTTCCTCCCTACCATGTGCCACTGAAGCTCTGCCCTCTGTGGTTTTCAGAAAAGGAAACTGAATAAAAAGGAACTGGTGGTACTTCACATGGTAAGCAAATCCTTTTCATCCTTCAGTGTTACACCTCTTTAAAATAAGTCTTAATTTCCCTTTTGATTTAAAACACTAAGTTACAAACCACATTCAAAAAATTACCAGGTATACCTGCCTTGAATAAAAGCCTTAAGGAGAACCAAGTGCTCAAAACAGCCCTGCAGACAGACAGTTTGCTGAGTTCAAAAAGGTGTGTTGCAGAAGCAGCAGGTTGAGAACTCATGAAGATTGGAAGAGAAAAGCCCCCTGCCCCATATGTGAGGACTGTGTCCCACTGCACTAATGGGTATCTGTCCTCACTGCTCCAGTTTCCTGCTATACTGCTGGAGCTTAATGGGCTCTGAGTCTTTGGTACAAGAGTCTCAGAAGCCTGAAACTCAGAGCAATAATCCCCCCCCTGGACAGCAGCCTGAGCAAAGGCCAGTGGTACAGACTGGTCAACATCTTTTGTGCTTTCTGGCCCCCTGAACCTGGTTAAATGCAAGTGTAGAGGGAGAGCTTGGCTGGAAGTAGAGTTTAGGATCATTAAAGTTTAGTTGTCTGTCTCTTTCTCAAAGCAAACAGAAGCTATGTAAGTCCAAATTCTAGTGAAATTTAGAATAACGGATGTATCTGCAAAATAGGCAATGCAATGAATATAAGCAGTGCCATTATTGTTGTCCTAAATGGCCAAGAAATTAATTATGACTCTTTATTGCACAAGGAGTACAAGAGCGCCAAGCTATGCAAAGTTTTTCACAGTCTTCATCCATATGTCCCAGGCATTCTATTTGTATACATATTTTGTTTTTTCAGCAAAGCTCAAACACACATACTCCTAAGAAATCCCTTGAAAATTTAGACTGATGGTAAATAAGGCAGGTTGCTCCATCATTTGCAATGAAAGATATATATGGGAACCAGTGGGAATTACCTGCAAGCAAACTTATTTTCATTTTCACATTGCTCTGCACATTCTTCTTCACTATTTGTCTTATAAATTTGCTTCATTGGGTTGAGCAGCCAAGCTCCCTCTGTTTTCACATAGTGGTCAAGGACACTTCCTTGCACTAAAAGGAAAAAGGGAGAAAGAGGTGAAAATATAAATGCTGGTATGATTTATTTCAAACTTTCATGTCAAACTTTGTCACCTAGTTGTGCAACATCATCATTTAACTGCTGAGATAATTAGAGTAATTGTGACAAAATATGGATAAATCTTGCCTCCCTGGCGTGGTAAAGGATAGCATCTCTGAAAACCCAATGTATGTTGGGACAGAGTGGCTTGAACAGTGCTTTGTATTGTTCTGAGTGTCATAACAAGTACCACAAACCTAGGGCATAAAGTGATAGGAATACAGAAGATGACCCAAAGAGCAAAAAAATGAGGCATTGAAGAGAAAAAACACTGACCATGCATACTTTGAAGACAGTGGATAAATGGGAGTCAGGAAAGATGTGAAACAAGGTTTGTCCATTGCTGCTATCTACTCCCAGAGAATGACTTCAGTTTTATCAGTCACCTCTTTTCAAAGGCTCTTACTCTTGCAGGAAACAAGTCATCCTCAGTCACTAGGGTTATCACATGTTCAGTTTGTCATTTTTGTAATAACTTCGTATTGAACTTAATTATCAAGATATCAGCTGTTGCCCTCCTTTGCAATGAATTATCTCAAGACACTGAACTGGTAAATAAATTCACCTAACAACCTCTGGGCTACAGCTGTGTGTGAAATACATAGGATGCTAAAATGTACAGCTGTGTTTAATAGTAAACTCAAAAAAATGTTCAGGTACTGTACTCCTTATAAGAGATTTCTCCATTTAGTATTTTCCTGTTACAGCTATGTGATCGTTAAATGCTTAGTTTAGTTCACAGCACTGTGACTTTCATGACTTCCAGCTGCTGGGTCATGGAGTTGCATGAGTCCTGTGATTTTTACAATTTCTTTATCAGATAAGCATATAACTTTACTGACAAATCATTTGCACTGGGAATTACATGTCCTGCATAGTTTCAACCCCAAATAGACAGCTGGTCCACAGTCTTTGCAGTACATCTTAGTCCTGTTCTGTGTTTTTGTGCCTGGCTTTACACAATTCCTGAATAAATGCATACAGGGAATAAACCAGACCATGACTGCCCTCTCATGCCTAACAGCCATGCTGCACATAGGAACCTCTTCCTCCTTCTGTATTTTTTCTGGCCCCTGTGTGTCTCAGCCACAGCCCAACACCAGCAGGAGGGACAACAAAGCTCCTTCTCCCACTCATATTCATGGCCTCTGGCCTGGGGCACCACGGGGTTGTTCAGTGAAATGTCTTTCCGGCTGAGGAAGGCAACAGCTTCTCCCTTTCCTGAGTAACATTATGTGTAGTGTAAAGCAGGCTCGTGTGCCTCCTAGTATTAAATTCCTTCACCTGAGAGGTATCTCAGTCTGCAGTTGACTATTTTCTTAAAGATCATTTTGCACCTACAAGTAAGAGCTGATAAAATAGGGATGAAAGCCAAATTATGCTTCCTCACATATTACTGCAAAGTCAGAGAAATTACTGAAGGGTTTTCCCTGCATGTAGGCCAGGGAAAGTTTAGCCCTAAGGTTTGAAAAGTAGTTTAACAGTATGCATGAAAGAAAAAGATAGCTGCTGAAAAAGAACAGAATAAGTAAAAAGGATATAGTGAAATTTCATGTGACAGGCAGAAGAATCATGGATTCCACTAGTTACTTCAAAACAAAAACATTAAGAAGAAATGAGTTTTGAGAGAAAACATTAAACTAGGTTAAAACAATGTCATAGGGATGCTGCAATGCTCTCCAGAAGGAAGAGAAAAACAAGTAAAGAATTCCCATTATGGTTCAGCTTCAATGCAACCTTAACTCTGTTTTGCTTTGACATTTTGCAATAATATTTTCTTTATTATTGCAGCATTTTATTTTTGAAATATTGATGGGTTCATAATCGATTTGAGTCATAAAAGTATTTTCCTCCTTTTCTGCTATCTTTATATAACAGGGCATAATAGCTTAAGAACAACAAAAAAGAAAATATGCAATCTCAATATAAACACAATAAATTTTCCTGCTATCATTCAACCCATGTCTATGGAATTTTAGAGTCTTTGAAAAATGTATTACTATCTTATTCAGAAATGCAAATATTTACTGCCATTTGATAAAGGATTTGCAAACAAAAACATAAAGTATTACACATAAAAGCCTAAACTCTTTATTTTCCTCCCTCCTATTAAATTCTTACTTATTTAAAAAGAGTGTTTCATCTGACTGAGGCTATTCCTCTGCAAGAACAAACCTTAGAAACTAGAATTTGAACTAAGATGATAATTCTTAACATTAAATAACAGCTAGATGTTTTTATGCCAGGGTATGTTTCTAATATTTCTAGATAAAATCGACCCATACCTTTTCCTAGCTGTTATCTTCTTTTGTATTTTATAACTACATACGAAAATGCTTGTTTATTCTATTGGTTCTTTTTATATGGATTGGCACACTCATAACTATATTTTTTCAATGCAATCACAAGAGACTGTGTGGTTATATGGACACCTGAAAGAAGATGCGTGATTTGAATCTCATAGTTCATTGGAGTTTAAGTTTTACAGGACAGAGAATATTTATATTTGAAATTTCTGCAAGAGTTGCAAGCTATGAAACTCAAATATAAAAAGTTCTATTCAGGTCTTATGTGTTAGGATTTTTTTCTACTATATTCCACAAAAATGTCTTTTCACACCAAAAATACTCCCAAACCTGACACTGGCCAGATTTTGGCCTTCCTATCACAAAGAAGAAAAATTTCCTGTTAAGATTGTTGCTATGAAAAAGACTAAAACCACAGTGCATAGAACAATTTTCCCTTTTCTTTGTGATTCTGTTTTACACAAGCATTAGCAAATTTTAAAACAACCAAAATAAGGATCACGGTACTTGGCAATAACAGAGAAAAAACCCCAAACCTGAGATAAAAGGCTGCTGAAGCCAGTGATAGCCATGTCTTTGTTGGAGCCTTTGACCGGCCATGGGGCAGGGCTGTGGGGAGCTGCTAGTTCCTTACAGAGACACCAAGGCTGCTGCTCTTCTGGTGTCTCTAACAAACACAGCCCTGGAACAACTACAGCTCTTGCTTTATTCAGCAGCAGCTTTTGGTGGCCAGCAAGCCCTGACTCCATCACTGTCCAGGGAAGTGGTGACACCAGGATTTGAGGACCTACATTCACCACATAGAGATTGCAAACATTTGGCCCCAGTCTCACCCAGGCAAGTAGAAAGGAAAGGAGTCTTACCTGAGCTGAACAAGAACAGAAAGAGAAAGGCAGCTTTGCTAATCCCCATTTTGGCCTCGCTGGTGGGTGCTGGAAGTTGTGTGTGTCAGTGCACAAAGTTTTATTGACTCGCACTGGAGTGAGGCAGCATCAAACAAACAAGGCAGGAGGATTAAGTTAATCATTCTCCCATGCTGTTCCCCCCTTAACATGGTTTGGCCATTCAAACAACCTTGAATTGGATGGATTACCAAATCAGATTCAATCATTTCTACTGGATGCTATCAAATGTGAAGGCGCTTTCTTGTTTTACTGGATAAATTTTGTCCTCAAATGGTTAGGTCTTTCTCTGCTAGAGAAAAGACAGAAATAATGTTGCTGGAAAGCACAGGCAATCATGTGTCCAGGCAAAATTTGAATTTCTCTTGACACTGTAGTCTCAATAGTAAATTCAACCATGCATACCTGTATTGATTTATAAGGACCAACTTTTATTTAATCTCAGACTAAGCACTATTTTAAGATCCAGATAATATCAACTCTCTAAAATAGTTTAAATTTGCTTATATATTAAATAATTTCTTTTCTGCTATGTCTCCCTGATCTAGACTTTTCTTTTTTCCTTCTGTTTGGGAGTAGGATTTAATTTTCATTTCAGTTAAACCTTAGTTTTAAGAGGACACTCTTAATCTTAAACAATAGATTTAAGAGCCATACATAGCAATTTATTGTTCTTCCTTACTAGACATTTAACCTCACTCTGCATACACAAACTCATCCAGTGGGGTTGTCAGACTTTGCTCATCTGTGTGTTATCCTGATTTCAACATGAGCTCACTCTGCATTTCCCAAGCAGCCTTTACCTTGGAAAAGTTGCACTGCAGCACCATTTCATGGCTTCTCTTGCAGGCTAGCTCACTGGTGTTGTTTCAAAACAACTTGTTGAATCAAATGTGCTGGTGACTCACCAGAGGAGGCAGGAGCAGGATGAATATTGAATGAGGAAAGCAGACTTGAATGGGCACTGCTGGCTCACGCAATTCAGTCTTCTGCAACTGAAGGCCAAAAGTTCACAGAATCATGAGTTCCTTCAAAAAGCTAAAGAGCCTAACCACTTCCTTCTTTTTCTGCTGGTTTTAAGTAGAAATTACATTGTATTGAGGGTTTGGGATAAATTAGCTTCTATTTTACAGATTATGTAAAAAATCTAGGGCTGATCTGGCTTGTGGTCCTATGCTATTTTTCTCCTGTAGGGTACTGTAATACCATGTTATTTGGTTGTCTTCTGTGCTTGCATCCATTTCAATGCAACTTATGAACAATGGCAAAGCATGGTGTGTCTGTAAAGGCTTGGGATACCAGTGATGTTAGTCCAGAGTAACAAAGCAGATGGGCCCAAGAGAGGAGCTGATGGGAGCTGAACTCAGCTCAGGGAAACACTTGGAAGGTGACAGGGAGAATGGCTTGGATATAGTGCAATTTATATGTGGGAATGGGCTTACCCGGTTTTAGGAACAATTACTCATTGGGAAAGAGGGATAAAATGGAGAAGCAGAAAACAAAATGGGTTTCACTAGCAAGCAGGATTTTGGGAACTATTCAAGTTTGGTTTAGCCCTACATGTTTTTAACAATCTTAATCCCATTTTCAATTCTTGCTCCAGATTCTGCTTTTCCTCTCTCTTGCTCTATACCCCCTGACTCCCTTGTTGCTGTCTTTTCCACAGCCACAGCCAGCATCTGCTTGTCAATCCCTGTGCCTCCTTCCCAACAAATATTATCAGATAGTGGTTTTTTCTTTACTACAATGCAAAATTTATTTTCTGCTCACCCCTGCCCTCTCCAGCATCTCTGTCACTTTCCCCAGGCTTCCGTATCCCCCATTTCCTATGATGTTTCAGTCAGGTTACTGTGTCATGGTGCACATCTGGTGGTTACAATCTAAGAAAAAAGTTGCATGAGTAGCTAAGTGCAGCTGTTTCTTCTGCATGGGAGAGGTTTGAAAAGCCTTGAGTCCTTACTGAGTTTGTAAAATTCGTTGATAAACACTATGTATTAGAGATTTTAATCAGACTAGTTTTTTCTAGTGGTTTTCAAAATCACAGAAGCTAATTGTGGTAGCCAAAGGTTTGTTAACACATGTACAGTTTGGGAAAATCCACATGCATCATGTGAACAAACTCTTTTGCAAGCTTTCCTTGTGTCAAAGGGCTACATACACTCCTTTGGAGTCTATACTCCTTCCTTATAGTCTATAGCAGTTGCCAATTTTAGGCTTGGGTCTAGTGCTTCTCTTGATCTCAGTGCCTCAAATCTGATTGGCATGCACCTACATTAGTGTGGATGTTCCTGATTTATTTCTGAGGAGAAGAGAGAAAACTTGTATTGCCATTTCTTTCAAAGATGACATTGTAGATTTAGAGAAATATTATTAATCTCTGTCTCAATGGGTCTGATCTTGGAAAACTGAACTTGAGAATATTGTCAGCAATTTTTCCTGGTTAAAAAATGATCACTCCATAAGTTTTCCACAAGAAAAGCTCAAAACAGGAGAGCTGTCTTTCATCTGACAAACTGGCACTCCTCTCTGCTGTCTTGTGACAAGGATGTGACCTCTTAAGGCATTGTGTTTGAAAGGATCTCTAGTAAACTGTTAATTTATCTGGCTCCTTTTGTGCCTTTACTTCTTTCTTCTTTTCCCCCACAGATCCACAAAGGGTCTAAATCTTTCCCCAGTTCTGGTCTTGTGGTGTTTGTTCTCATTTATTTGATCACTGTGAGGCCCACCCAGAGGTGGAAGTTTATCAGATCTTATTTCAGAGTCAGGGCACATTAGTTAGCATAGTGGTTAAAATATAAACAACAGTAGAAGGCTTTTTAGATAGAAGTTGACCCTTGAAATTGGATTTACTGTAAGCTCAGAAAAGTTCCCCCAAAAGAAATTGCAAAAATGTCAGTGTAGGGCACATTTTTGAATAAATTCACATGAACATAATTTGTCTAAATTTCAGAATCAGAAAATGTCAGAAAATGGCCAGTTGGATATTACTTACTTTCTAAGAGGAGAGGACCAAAGAGAAGATTCAGTTGCCTTTGAAAATCTTCAAAGGAAGGGAAAATCTCAAAAGGGATGTTCTACATGCAAAATTGTTTTTTCTTGATTTTGTTATAGTCCTGCTGTACTGCCATCACCACCCCATCTATGAGTGCTAGTCACACTTTCCGTGTGGGGCTGCACAACACAGAGAAGCGGCACATAATAGGGCCTGAAATGCAACCTATATGTCTGTTTTTAATTCTATTTTCTCTTTGGAACAGTCTATAAGAAAGACGCAATCTGTTTGCTCTCAGGCTCCTGAAAGACTGGCGCACAGCAGGCCATGACTATACTTTTTTGTGTTTAGCAGGCAAGCGGATCCTGTCTCTGCTGTTCCAAATCACAGGACTCAGCTGTGACTGCTGTTCTGGAACCCATGCAGAGGGAGGGTTGTCAAACTCTTATCAGTCCTTTCTCTCACACTTAGTGGTACAACTTAACCCTTTGACCACTCTGTTCAAAATGCTTGGAGTTACTGGGGAGTCCTTGGATGAGGCAGGTATTTGGCAGCAGAATATGGAATAGAAAATGAAGAAAAGAAACATAACTACTATTCCACTTCTGATTAGAAAAGCACAGGAGAGAATGTGTGGAAAGATTTTGCATTTTACTCAACAGTTGTCCAAGTGCCTCCAAAGATGCACTAGTATTTTTAAGTTGCAGTTTTTGTGTTTTTCTACACATTTAGACAGTTATATACAAAGATCTGTGCAGCATTCATGTTTACTGATGCTTCCAGCTAGTGATGAAAACAGATGTCTAGAAATGCCACTGAAATAAGGTGAATGTTTATATAATGTTTTCCTTACTTCTATGACAGTTTCAGAAAAGAGGGACAAGCCACCTCCATTTTCCATGCAAAGTGTATATTAAAATTTCCATGTGCAGTTTCTGCTTGTCACTTACATGTAGGTTTATTTTCATACTTGTTCTTGGCTCATTAACTTGTGTAAAGCAAGGATGTTCTAACGAGTTTAATGGGAGAAATGAAATGCTAAGAAGGCAAGGCAGCAAATTATGTTGTTAATATTCCATTCATGGCCGTTCAACTGATCAGTTCAAGCTAGTTGAGTCAGTGAGACTTTCAACAATATTTCATCAAGGTGAGAATATTACCTTTAGATTTAGTTTAATATTTGGGCAAATTGCATGCGTGTGTGTATGTGTGTGTGTGTGTGTGCACACCGATGTGTGAGTATGTGTATTTCTGTGTGTGAATATAAGCTACTGTAACACCTTCAGTTACAAGCAGTTTATGCAGGTGTTATGACAGTTCCAGTTTAATGGACTTTGTATAAAACTCCTTTATTCTTTAATAATTTCTATGTTCCTATACAAAAATACCTTACCTTTAGAAACCACAGCTTGTGTTTGCTAAAGACAATATTGGAAAAGTAGCTTGAGCCTTTTTTCCTTGACTCTCACGTAAACTCCTGAGTTAAGATCAGTAAATTATTCATTAGAAATCATCAAAAATTTGCTGATCAGCTTTACAATTTGTTCCTATTAGATTTAGCTCAAAGTAAATTTCTGAAAGATATGCCATTTATATGTACCATGTGTCCCAAAGACAGTAGCATATCATGCTCTATTTTTGCCACAGAAAGTGCAGAAATATGAGATTCATCAAAAACGATTGGGTGGAAGGTGGATGGAAGTGAGGGGAAAGTTCAAGGAGATGATGATGTGAGCTACTGGAATTAGCTTCATATCTTTTTCCAAACTTGTTTTTCTAACTCTGCAACACCTTCCATAGTAACAAACTTAACCCATTAGTCGTGTAACATCTTGCGTAAGATACCTTCTTGGAAAAAAATTGCATTTCTAGCATTCAGAAAGGTTTGTAATGTGGCAGTTATTTACTGGCTCAAGATACAGGAAAATAAAAGAAAAATACAGTGCTACATTTGCAAGTGTGACAGAGTAAGAACATACAGTGCATCAAAGTGGACCCAAGAAGCACAGATGAAATGAAGATAATGGTATTTTTGTGCCAAGGATGCAGTCCCATCTGATTAAAAAATGCCGGTGTTATTAGCAGAACCAGGGTTCAAGTTCTTATGTCCTATGGCAATGTATTGACACAGTCCTAGTGATAATGACACAGTCCTAGTAGTCAACTGCAAATATGAAAATAGATTTATTATTTAGGCACATCAAAAGACTGGAAAATACAAGAAACTTTGTCAGAAGTCTGGCTATGTGCCTAAACCAGGACAGATGACAGATAGTAAATCAAAAATTGCCATGCTGTAAGGCAACAGCTATAATATCCACTGGGAAAATAATTCAACATTTCCAGATTGCATTCTCATAAAAGCTAAAAATGCACCCCAAGTCACAAAATAAAAAGACTTAACCAACTGTAGATCAAGTTAAAGATGATTCAGAGAATACTGCAAAGTGAAGGCGGGACAGTCTTCAGCTCTTGAAAATATCCTGTAGCAAGAGGGTGGACTCCTAATGAGTCACATGGATTCTTGAGAAAAAAAACCTCAAACAATTTCCAAATGTGACACATAATGATGTGAAAATTGTTACACTGACAGCCAACCCGAATCTAACCAAACAGTATTGAGAGATACACCAACAAAAGTGTCCAAGAAGAACAGCCTTTTCAGTACTTTGAAATCAAGAACAATAGCATTTGGTTTCCATAAAGCAGCAGCAGCATTTCAGTGGCAGATGTGTGGGGTTGTTGGGTACCATGGGCAATATGCTGCACATCTGTGCTACTGCCATCTGTGCCTTACAGGCAGACTGTGCAGAACTTCTGCAGGCAACAGCATTGCCTGGGCAGGGGCAGACCCCCAGCTGGCACAGTTCAGTATCTACAAGCAAAAGCCGGTATCAAATACTAGAAATTTCCATTAGACAGTGCCCATAGGACCTGAAGAATGTCTTACAGGAACCAAAAGAAACAGGAACTGTTTTTGGGTCCAGACAGTTATTACAAAGAGTTCATGCCAGTGTTTTTTTTAAGGATAGCACTACTGGCATAACTTGCAAAACCAACAGTACATGGGGGATAGAAAGCAAGAGCCAGATGGCAGCAAGCCTTCCATGTGCTCTGGGAAATGTTGCACTCAAGAGGTTCTGAAAGCATCCATGTTTACTGAGCATATAGTTCAAGTTATACCTTTGGGGCTATATTACAACAGGAGAAGTAGAGTGAGACACACTGAGTACTATACTTGAGCAGAAAACTTGTGCAACTAGAAAGTGGATTATATTGCTCACAGAGCAAGGGGAGCTGTTTCTGAGTTCACACTTCAGGTTTTTCCCCAACCCTGTCTCACAGGGTGATTAGTGAGGTAAATGGTAACAACAGGCTGCAGAGGTGGTTGCAGACTGAAGCATGATCCCCTGTAACAGCCTGTTCAGCTGATCACACAGGAAAAAGTGGAAAAGAGCCACCACTGTCTCCAGTTCCCCTGGGTCAGAGCACAGAGCCCTGCAGTACTGTAAGAAACTCCACACTAAGGGCTACATGTTTTAAATAGGTAGCCTGTTCTTATGGCTGTGGTGGGGATACAGAACTGAGGGCAGAATGGATGGAATGAAAGCAGGAGCTTGGAAAGTGGGACAATATTCAAGACCTGGATAGAATCAAAGAAAAAGATGATGTCAAGAAAGACTATGTTAAAGAACAGTTATTCAAACAGTATCATGATGAGCAAAAGAAATTGATGAATGTGTTGCCTCCGGTTTCCGTACCTCTGTGAGCAGAGACACTCAGGAGACAAGTTAATGGAGTAAGGTATACAGGTATTTTATTAGAAGCTTCTATGGACCAAACCCAAGGGATCTGACCCTCAGACCAGGAAGCTCACAACTTTTATACTCAATATTAATATCCAATCACTATCCTCATGTCCCCTGAGAGCCCACCCATAGGGGCCTGTTGAACTGCCCCCTATCCATGGGGGGGCAGTTAGACCCTCTTCTGTTGTTTTGTCTTCTGTTATCTTGCAGGTGGACTCTCATAAACATCATGGCCTTGGCTGAGCCTGAGAATAGCACCCAAACTTGTGAGAAAGACAGTTAATATGTGCACTTAGAATTTAAGCAGTTCAGAAGAACTGAAGAACTTATGTGACTACAAATCCACCAAAATACATTAAATTCTTAGGCATCAAATGGGTAATAATAGAAATCATAAATAACTGATAAAGAGTATCAAGGAGAAAGCAGAGAGTCTGCAAATATTTATTTTTTTAATTATAGCTTTTTTAAAAAATCCCAAAATGAGTTTATAGAGCCTGATGTCTGTAGAGTTCTGTATAGCATTAACAAGGTACTTAAACACTAGATACAGATTTATATTATACTTTCAATCAGGCATTCAACTGGAAGACTAAAAAAATACAGAAATCCTTGTTCAGATTACAGGTCCATAGAAAGTGCTATTAGGTCAATATATTTTCTATTTGGAAGTGATACATTTTTAACGGATACACAGAAAATTGGAACAACAGCTAAAAATTCTGTTGGAGTTGGAGTCAATGGGACAGGTGTGTTTCTGTTGATTTTTGATGCCGCTGGAACATGCCCCTCTCAGCAATTTTCTTTGAAGTACTAACCAAGCCTCTCTTGCCACTTTCAGCGGCAGTCCTTTTCCATTGCTCTGGGTGGCACCCAGGACAGTATATGGTTCTGGGAGTCTTGATTATCCTGCAGTTCTTCACCTCCCTGCTGCAGGGTTCACAGGAGCATGACCTACCAAGTCTGATAAGGCAAATAGTGGCACCACTTTACTTGTCCATCCCTCTGAGACATCCTTGCCCTCTGAGACATTTCCTGATTCCTGAGCTCTTGTCAGGGCTGAACTGTTGGTGTCACAACTGAGAGCTGGATTTCTGTGTGAGTGCCTCACAAGCATGTTAACCATACCAAATGTCATCCAAATCTCCATTTTGCCCATTAGAGTGGGTAGTTGTTAACTCCACACGAACATCCAACCTAGGAAGGTTAGCTGACTGCACGGTGCAGCACAAAGTTTCCCCAGGGTTGTGAGAGTGGGTGGAATTAGTCACAAGAAAAGGCAGATTCACCATACCTTCATCCAGCTCCATGCAGCACAGGCATAGTCCAGCTTTCCCTTTCCTTACCCAAGGTAGCAGCTGGGTTGGGCTGCCGGTTTCTTATTCCTGAAGCTGCTATAGAAAGGGGAGCAGATGCTAGTGATGGGTATGGGGTTGGACCCGGTTTGGGATAAAGTTTCTTGCACTGGGAAGACCCTATACACAGAGACAGATCAACTGCTTGCGTTTAGAGAGGAGAAAAGCAGATGTTTGAACACGGAGGAAGACACTTTCATGAGTTGCAGCATGTCTCAAAAGAGAGGGGTGAAATAAGAACCTTACAGCTTCTGCCACATGCAACACCATTAATTTACCCAGATACAACACAGACGCTCTGACAAACAGTAGCCATCGGTCAACATGGTTATTGCTTTGCAATAGCCATTTATGCTCAGACAATAATGGTGTTTATTTAAAATTCTTAAAAATTATTTCATCATTTAAAAAAAAAGTTTTAAAACCATACTTGTAATGTTGTTTCTGATGCAGGAACTGCTTTCCAGAAAAGTTAGCCTGGATCCAGATTCAGTGGGAAGTCATTGCATTCTTGATCCAAGAAACAAAACTAGGAATTCGGACAAAAACAGGCTTTGATGGCTGGGTACAGTCCAGTCCCCAAGAGGTGACTCCATATTGGACAAATCTGTCTTTATCTTGGCAGACTAGAGGCCCCCCAACTTCAGCCTAGGGAGGAAAAAAGAGTTATGAAGTGACTGCTCTAGTGATGGAGACACCAGGCACGCAAAGAGCAAAATACTGTCCGGGATAACAATGTAACTCCGAAGGCCTCAAAATGTGACTAAGACAAGGGCTCTAGGTAGAGGGAGATTGTTTTATTAGACCTGCTGGAGTAAAAGATTTGGAAATAAAAAAAAGAAATTGCTTTCAAGCATCCAGATCATTCTTCAGACCTATGAGTCATGGATATGGATACATCTTCAGATCACTGTGAGATCAATTACACACACACACAAAAAAGGAAGTTTCCTAATTTTCCACAACCTCTGATGTAGTGGACAAAATTAACTTAATAGTTTTAATGCTGTTCCTTAAAATCCAGGCATGGCAGGGTATGAATACCTATGTCCAGTGATTTTTGGCCCTATCAATGATCACACTATACACACTCTCAAAGATATCATTTACACCAGCAGTCTTGAACACCTGCTCAGACAAACCAGTGTTTGCTTCCTGACTCTGTCACCAAGCAGCTAACAGGGTTTTATTGCAAAGCTTCCAACGTGATAGCCTCCATTGCAAAAAACACATGTTAAAAGTCTTTTCATATAGTTGTGAAAATTGGAAAACTGGAAGTACTGAAATCTTTATTTAATTGAGGGACTAATAAAGATGCAGTACAACTCCAGCCTGTGCCAGAAACAGTCACTAGTTTCATCTCTGTCTCTAAGAACAAAGGGAAGTCCACACAGTATATTACAGCCTTTACTTCAGGTGAGAGAAGTATTCACAACACTAGGCTACTATGAGTAGAATGTTACCCTACACAATTTTCCTGCTATTCTGCTTGACTTTGTGAGTGAAGAAAAAAATGCTGTCTATGCCTCAGTTTTTAGGCTTCATGCAGAAGCGTTGAGTTGCCAAAGCTATTTCTGAGCCTTGAAAATACAAATTATATGCATTGATCTGCTTATACTCAAAGATAGATTATTCTTACCTCACAGTTATCTATGTTTCCAAAAGTAAATCCACCACAAAATTCATGATTTTTGACACTTCCATTCATAAATTCAGGGCGATTGCATATTTCATTTTCAAGAATAGGGAATTCAACATCTTTTAATCTGTTGTCTGCATTGGCACCTTTATGAACAAGCAAGAAAACAAAACAATTACAAATAGTAGCCTGGGTGTTGTGATCCAGTGAAGAAGTGAAGCCTCAGTAATGAAAGAACTGGGATCTGTCCCCAGCTCTACTATAGTCTCTGAGATCCTTGAAGGACCTTATTAAATCTTTCAACTTTTTTGTGCTTGGATCAAACCTGCTTTGAACAAGGAGAGGTTATTTTACTTTGCAAAGTGTTACTAAATAAATAAAAACAGATCTTAGTATCTGAGTCATTGTATTGCTTTCTAAATCTTTCATCATAGTGCAGGACCAATTGCTTATTTTAGTGCTAACCTGTGGTTACATTAATTCGAACTCTCTCAAGCCTCAAGTGTTTTCCAGGCAAGGAGAATTTTTCTGAAGCTAAGGTTGAATTTTTCCAAAACATAGTTTTTTTAGATATTGGATTCTGTCTCTGCACTCCCTCCCCTGCTGAATTTGTGACTGAGTTGCACGACATGGCAGGACCCTCTTTCCCCCTGCTTAAATGCAACAATGATCTGTTGATTTTTCCATCCTAATACACTTCCAGAAGAAATCCGACTTGCAGAATTTTTCTAGTGGCTGTGATCCCTAGAAGATGTGAAGCAGCTGCCACCGTGTGGCAAGCTGAATGAAAAAAGAAAAAATTACAAGGTAAGAAAGGGGAAAAAAATGAGTGGAAAGCCAATAATTACTGTCTATGTTAGAGAAAAGTGTTTCTTAATAATGCTTATGAGTTAGATGAGTTACAGTAACATTAAAGTGATTCTTCTTAAGTGTTATTTTCACAGCATCAGTTTTGTAGCTAAAAGATACAAGAAGGGGAAAAAAGTACTACAATCTATGTGGAAGCTTTTTATGGTGAAACTCAGAGAGAGGGACACATTTTGTTCCTTTTTTTTTTTTTAATTTTATGGATGCATACACAAAGAAGAATTCATTGACTTTATTTTACAGGTGGATTATTAAAAAAGCGGTGTCTGGCAAATGGTGTGGGAAGGGCTCCCCTTACTTATAGCTCAGCAAGGCCAAAAGTGTGTATGTGGGAGCTGGGACTGAAGGAGGACTGTTGCCAGCATGACTGCTGGAACCTGCAGGGATGAGAAATTGCCTCTTGCTGTAGTAAAAGCAGGTCAAAGAGAGCTGGGTATACTCAACCACCGGCATAGGTGGAGTGAGAGCTGTGCACCAGGAGACCACGTGATTTTTGATACTAGACTGTGAACAAAAGTCAAGTAAGGGTTTTACAGACATTAAAGACCTTCAACTCACACTCATTTTGCCTGTGCCCCAAAGATGGCTGGATCTGACTTAAAGGCTTCATAGTTCCTGGAATGCCATCTTATCTATGATACAAAGTCTAAGGTTAGTGCTTGGGCTTAGACTTGGTCTTAAGACTTGTCCATATATCATATTCATAGTAGTTCATATTTGAAAGGACCTCTTACATCATTGAGTCCAACTGTTACCCCAGCACTGCCAAGTCCACCAGTAAAGTCCTATCAGTCTGCAGTGAATGCACATCCCTGCAGAGGTCTATGCAGACAGTAATGTTTAGACTACATGAAGGTAGGTGCAATGTTAAAAATGTATATCTGAAGATCAAAATTAAAGGTAAGGACATTATTTGAGTATACTTATTTTTGCAAACAGAGTGTATATGGAAGTGGAAGAGAGATCAAAAGAGACAGAGATAAGAGGTGGCAGAGTCTTAAGTCTGATTACACTTTCTCTTTTCTCTTGTTTATTGAATTCAGTGTACGTAAGCAATGAGATGGAAAAAAAGGCAAGCTCTGAGAGAAAGAAATAAAAAGAATAATATTGCCTGGTGACTTCTGATTGAGTTAAATCGCAACTAAAATGTATTTTTCAGCTCCCCCGATTGCACATATAGTGACATAGTATTTGGAAACCTTCGTAAATTTTCAATCGCTCTGAATATGGTTTACCTCTTGTTTTTCCCCAAGTGGTTAGAAAACATACAGCATTTCTTTCTACCATCAGACTGGTTGGTGGCAAACAAACTGGCTTTACACGGTCAGTAATTGTTACAGGACTGCAAAACAAATAAAGAATAATTAAAATTTTCTTAGAAAAATTATCATCAGCTTGTTCAATCTTCATACTCAGAAGTTCTACATGGAAACAGTGTGGAGAAACTGATGATGCTTTGAAACTGTACAGATGGCTGTAAGATAGCGCCTAATTACGTAGTTGAAAAAAGATTCCTTAGAGCCACCGAAAATTCCTGGGATGTGTTTGTGGGCACAGTCACATGTAAGTGTGTTTGCAGAATAGTGCTAGAGTATGTATCTCTGGTAGCCTCTCAGTGTGTACAGCAACATGCACAAGCCCAAGTCCAGCCCCTAGCTACCCTTCCATGTGGTCTGATCCTGACTTTTCTTGGACAGTCTCTGGTTCAGAGGTCGCCAACACAGGGAAGTCACAGAAGCAGCTGACCCAAGCTAGCCCCAGGGATATTCCATACTACAGAATGACATGCTTAGTACCTAAGCTGGAGGGAGGCACTAATTGCTGCTCAGGGACAGAATGGGCATTGGTCAGCAGGTGGTGAGCAAATACAGCTGAAGTCCCAGAAAATTCCTTTCTCCCCTGCTTATGTGGGAGATATAACTGTGGGTGGCATCATGTATTTCATACATTACAAAGTCTAGCACCTCAATAAAGTGAATAAAAAAAAAATCCCCTCTTCTTCATCGCAAAATTATGCCTGGAGTCTTCAACACTGGAATAAAGCTCAATATACAGCAGATAGGGCCTGGGAAGCAGTTTTGCAGGAGATGAAAATGCTACACAGGGAAGTCTCTGCTTTGGACTGTCTAATCCCTTACTGACTGCCAGATGTAGATGTGAAAAGGTGAGGTGAGTTCTGAAAGTTATATTGCCCTAGGAGTCAGACAAGTGCAAACAGTTTTGGTACAATGAATATATGTTTGAACAAGCTGTTAAATGATATATACCACTGTCAGGAACCTACCCTGTGAAGGTCAGTTCTGATGTGAAAGAGAGTAAAAGGACCTGAAGAACTCCAGATTTTTGATCAGGATAAAATGAACCTTTATAATCTCTTTTCAGGCCCGGAATTATTTGAAAGTATGCGATGTGATGTGACATGATTTGTTAGGTAGTGGGATCTTCAATATCACATGAAAGGGAACTAATAAATCTCCCTGTTTCTAATCAGGCCGTGCCAGGGCCATGAGCCCTAAGGAAATTCAAGACAATGAAAGACCAAAGGGAACTGCCTCTGACACAACTTGAAATAAAGATCTCTCCAACACAAAAATGAATGAAACATGAACACAGCGGTCCAGGGAGATAGGAGATGCTAACCAGATCCTGTGCTGAAGCTACAGTTGTGCCAATGCCCTCAACATTTTGAATTCTATCCTTCAGCCCTCTGAAGTCCAAGATGGTGACATAAAACCTCAACTCTCACATGCTTTGATGAAATGAATCCTGAGTTGTTTTCCCTGTGAGAATGGAAATCAGGTCTGCAGCTTCCAAAACCCATTCATTCACTGTTCAATAAAGTCCATATTTGTTGAAAGAATTGCTGAAAATTTATAGACAAGAGGAGATTAAAGGGCCAACCTGGGTTCATGGGTGGATTTCTGTGTTCCCAGGTATATCTAATTCCTAGTGCTGTTCCTTTAGTATCTACAACCTTCATTTGCAAGGTTGCATTTAGCATCTTGGGTGTAATTCCACTGGTAGTATGCCCCTCACAGCAACTCTGGCTCGTTTGGCATGATGGTGTGACACTAGCCAGGCAAACAATTTTAAACCACAGCAGCAAAGTGTGGCAGCTTCTGCTACTCCAACATCATGAAGTTAACTTGGTTTCTACCTGTGCTACTATTCTGCAACAAGAAAATTCTACAATCATCGTAAGATGAGACACCACCTGAAAAACCTTTTGACACTCAAGGAATTGGCCTTTGAATGGGATTGCAACAAACACAGGGTGGGCACTAGCACCTTCTGAGAGGCCTCTGATGTTTCAGTTAGTAAATTAACAGGTGAACAGAGAATAAGACCTCAGAAAATATACAGATCATGGACAACATGACATTGAAATGGAATTATTAAAGCCCAGACAGCATACATCTTCTCAGGAGCATGGCACATAATTCACCTGGAACTTGATTTCTATTGAAACCAGTAGTCTTCTGCAATAGACCAGCCCTCCCTTGGGATGATTTTGGTCAAAATCTTCATAGACCTGCATCAGTTCTCTGTCAAGTCTTATCTCTTGCCAAAAATGCAGGTATAGGAGTAACAACCAGCCTTCTTACATCATGTTTTCTTGGATGATCTGTTTTATGAACACTGAAGCTTTGAAAAAGATAAGGTTCAAAAAGAAAGCTGAAGACAGAGGTAAAGAAGGAATTTAATGAAGATGAAAACAAGCAAAGTCGGTCTATGCCAGAAACTGAGGGATATGATGTCCGTATGTGCTATTTATGGCATCTCACATGCAGAATGTGTTCTAGTGGTGGATGCTGCTGATAAAAAACTGACTACAGTCCCATAGCATATATGTATCTACAGTGCACATGTGCATAGAGCATCCAGCGAAAGAGGAATGGAGTAACAAAGTCATTCTTGCCTAACAAAGAGTAAAACTGGTAAGCATGCATTCCCCCTACTCATCTGGTCAGTGGGATTTTGATTAATCAAGCACTAGTGAACCTGAGCTGAAATTGTTCTAAGATGATTAAAGCTGTATGGTGAATTTTTAGAAGGAAATTTTCTCTTAGGTCAAACATGAGCTTTAATGAGCTTTAATCTATGAGTGGTTAGCATAAAAACCAGAGACAAACCAGTGAGTAAGCAGAGAAGTTTCAGTAACACTGGAAAAGGGAACAAATAACATTGAAATAACTGTGCACATTTCAGGGCAGACTGATCAGACATCTAAGCGAGACACAAAAGAGAGCTTGAGGACATTACAGTTAGGCACAGAAATATTTTACTGTATGACAAGAAGGATCTGGTTATACTGAGCTGTTGGCTGAGCCTGCAGCTCATGTAACACACATGTGGCCTGGCCTGGAGCACTGACAAGGAAAATTGACCCTTCTGCTTGCCCCACATGGTCCTTCCCGGCCAAAACTTTCATTGGACTTGTCCTAGTTACAGCAGCCAGGGCCAGCTTATCACTGTGTGGGTATAACCAAAACTATGCATTCTACACCCTCTATATCATTTCTCATGAACAGTTAATAATGGGCTGTCCGCAACGGCTGCCCAGGGCACACCTGACCTCTCAGGCTACAAGCTGGATGTTAAGGCAAACCTGTGAGATAGGGGAGTATTTCTGTCTTCACACACGACTCAGCCATGATAACTCCCCTCCAGCGAGGCATTAGCACCTTCACATCCAGCCTGAGGGGTCATGTCTGCTAACGGACCATCAAAGATTTCAAAAATATCCCATGGCTCACAGAGTAAATCACCCATTGTGAAATTCCCCGCCTGGGGAAGGTACTGGGCATTCCCACCTCATCCTTGGCTTTGGGACTTCGAGTACCACTTATGGGATCCAGAGGAGGACTAGAACCTTAACAGGACTGCAACTGCCACTCTCAACCAGACTGCAACCATCATCCTCACCAACAGGTTTTGCTTTCCTTTTACTTTGTGCTCAGAGGGACCATGTGGCACTCAGCACAGGGGCTAACAAACACCATTCTGTTTGTGTTCCAGGGTGCGGGGTTATACCTCTGGTTTTTGTGGGTTGAAACAAATTTTGTTCTGTATCATTGTATTATTGTAAGCTTTTAAAGTAAATTGTAACTCTGACTTGTAACGTCTGAGTCAGGTTAATTTCTCTCACCAGTTTACCTTTAAACCAGCACAAGGCTCACAGGCTTCAGCGCTGAGCAGGAAAAGCTGCCTAGTTTGCCCTCACTCTCCCTGCTTCAGTGGAGCTGCTTCTTAGCAGGTAGTTAGTGGGAATGACCCATGACAATCCCTCCCATCCTAACTAGTCCTTGCCTTCCCTAAACTATGCAAGAAGTTCAGATGGATTCTGCCAGTGGGCTCATTCATCAGGAAAGATGCTCAGGTTCACCCTTGAACAGATACCTATGCTAACCCCTGAAGGGACTCTCACACTCTCTAATACCATTCACAACCATGTCTGAGACCTAACTCCAGGCTAAGCTAACTTGTGACTTCAGAATGAAGGTGTTAGGAGCGGAAAATTTGAACTGAAATGGTACCTATTCAACTTCAGCAAAGCAATGTCTGCTCCACTTGGTTCCTTTAATACTTTCTGAACAGATTGGATTTGCAGAGATGGCTCTTCTGCATTGAGATTCTGTGTTCCAAGAAACACCCTGTAGGCAGAAGGCTCTGTTGACCTGGAAGAAAGGACAAAGGCAAGATTATACATTCATGCATGTTATCAGGAATGTCACTCTTACAAAATTCAGTGATTTCCCTGGAGGACTGCAATTAACAGTATGATCACGCTGCTGCTTCTGACTGTTCTGACTTTTACTCTTGGAGAGAAGGAAAATGTGCCTTTTTAAACTGTTTGACTTTTGTGATGGTGAAACACACCATGAGCTGTGACATCTTGCAGTGTTCACAGCTACTACAGTCCTAAAGGTCATCTGTTAACCACAGTTTTTCCAAATGCAATTAGCAACAGCACATCATTAGCGCCTTTTTTGGCATTCTTTGTGATGGAGGAGATAATCTCTGTTGTACTCTGCTGCTGATTGACTAAGAGAGGACTAGAAGATAAAAATCAGTTTGATGACAAGAAAGACAGGAAATAAGGAGCAAAGGAAGTGCCTTATTGGGTACATCTTACTCTTCTGCTGATTTTCTCATCCAGATTTAGGAAATGCCTGTCACTCATTCTAGGTGATACTCACCCCTGCAAGCACTGAGCTGCAGTAAGGACCCACTGTGGATGTATTAGAGTGCCAGCACAATGGTGCTTGTTGGTACTAGAATAGAGAAGAAAATAATTTAAGACTGCATAGTCAATTTTCAATCTCATTTATAGTGTGCACAATAGGAAATATTAGCAAAACAGCAACATGCCTCTCAAACCTTTTACCAGTCACAGTTTTCCTTTTGCAGGTCCTATACTCCTGGGCTTAAATCCCCCACTGCAGATTGCCATTAAACTGAGGAATTTTTCCTTCCTCAGTTCAGTAAATAAACAGGTACTTTATCTCTGCAGTTCAAGTTTGCCCTCTAGAGATTCAGGGGCAAGTGGGGAGTACGAGATTAATGAGCTAGTAAGTAGCTATTTGTGGACATTGTGATCAAAAAGAAAAAAAGACATTGTTACTGTCAGTGTCTTTTAAATGTCTGTTCCCCATGAAACCCTAGTGTTTACAGATGGTGATACAGTCTGGAATACCAGTACCTCATCCTGAGACTGATGTGCCAGGGCCAAGCCCCTGGAGATGCCTTGCACATGGTGTATTTCTCACAGGCTCTCTCATTTCTCATTGAGACTTTTCCACAGTCATGCTCAGAAGAAGCTACAGAATAAAAAAGGCTACAATGGAGAATTTTAAAACAGTTTTGTAATGTCATCCACAGTGCAATCACATAAAAAATGAATGGCAAAATATGTTATTGTATCTTCCCTGGGCTTTCACTCTCTACATTGGTTAACAGGAGCTAAGGATAAAGAATCTATAGGCTTCATTACATTATCATTACCTTAAGCATTTACCCCCAGAATTAAAATATAAGATTTGACATAACCAAGTATTAATTTACCTGGAAGAATTGTGAACTATGTAAAGCATTTGGCTGTAGTAAGATAATAAACGTAAAACTACAATAAACACCACCCCAAAAGAAAATCTGTTGGTAAGTTGAAGGGAAAAGAGTGCTAAATAAACTGGAAGAGTTTATTACTTGGGCAATAATAACAATTTCTAGATTTTTTTAAACATTACAGTCTACACCTTGGTAGAGTGTAAACCAATCCCTGGATTATAAGCAAAATTCAGTCATCGTCCTCAAAATATTCCAATTTTGCCCTCACACTGCTCAATCTATTTTCTTATTAATCCAAATATTTCTGAATTTTTTGTAATGGTTTGAGTTTGGGGGCTCATAAAGACCTAAGTAACCCTCTCCAGAGCTGCACATGGTCCTATGGATAATAAATTTGCTAGTTTTGGTACCACACAATTAATAAAGTAATCAATCAAAGGCAAAAGACTGTAAGGTTCCCCTACTTAATTAAAAAATATGGTGTTCAAAAGCAGTTTTGTAAAGATATCGAATCTCAAAGTGAAGTTCCACCACAGCAGTTCCAGTGAGGGGCTTTTTACAGCTGTGATATGCATTGTTTATATACCATTCCTTATTTTTTTTGCCTGCTCAACTCTTAGGTCTGGTGGATAAAATTAATGTGCACAATACCAATGCATTGCTCCTTAGAGGAAGATATTAGATGGACAACATGAAGAATATCACACATTCCTGAGGGAGTGACACTCTTGACTATTTTCTATTGCTACCTTTTCCAACAGAGCAGGCACTTGGCCTCTAAACATCATCATAGTAAAAAAAAAAAATTAAAAAATACACAAAATTAAGAAGAAATAGACTTCCCATGTCCCTGTCAGATATATTAACACAAAAATTATTATTCTGTCAAAATGCAGGCAAGGAAGGAAAGAACAATGCAAACAAAAATGTGCCAAGTACTGCTTCCACTACATTACAACTGTTATTGATGTCAGGGAACACAAAGAGTAAAATCTCTTTCATTGCTGAATGTTTCAGCAAACACTACCCTTACTCAGTGCACAGATTACTATCCCAAAATAGGGGAAAAAAATAAAAATTAAGGAAATCTGTGTAAAATATGCAGGACTAAATTTACTCCTTACCCCAAAAGAAAGCAAAATATCTAGTGACAGATTATTTTAACAGCCAGATCAGAATGAAAAATTAGTCATCAGAGAAATAACAGGATTTCAAAGGATGTAATTTCTGATGCTCACAACTAACAGGAAAATTGTATGACCAGGCAGTAATCCTGCCATAAGATGCATGGAAAGACTACATGAACATTAAGAAAATCCTCTCCTATGTTTGAAGAGACCAGGGTAGGAACATCTCTTTTCACAGCTTCACTGGATATTTTAAGTAGAGCTAGCAACACTGAGTGCTTAGCTTCACCAAGGAGAAAGAGCACAGGGATTTCTGTGTATGAAATCTTACTGATGATTCTTAGCACTGGGTTATCTAAAATTTGGCTGGCTGTTACAGGTACTTGACTGTGTCAGACTTACATACAGACCTAAATATATTATAAAGCTACTGCCTACTGCAGTTATTTTATATTTGGATTGAAAATATATTGGAACTATCATAGCAAGTTCTGGAAAGGGAGAACAGAAAAGCCTTTAAGGATAATTACAGCAGCGTGGGATTTCACAGTACTCCCATTTTTTTTCTGGGTCAGTTGTGAAGCACCAAACACCATTTATATCTCCATCAGGATTCCTGCAATACTGTAACAATTACAAAAAAACAGAGAATGAAGACTCCAAATGTTAGACACAGAATGAAGAGGTCTGTAAATTCATGTTTTTTAAAAAAGTATTAAACTAACATTTTGCATTATTTTCCCCAACTACTTTTCCATTGAATGTGAAATACTTTCTATTTCCTCTTTTCACAAAATTATTTCTTTATGATATCTCAGAACCATTAAGTGAAATTAGAAAAATGTTATATCGATTTCTTCATCCACCAAGAGTATTCATAGCTTTAGTGCTTTTTGAGACCTCATGTGATGTAAAGTTTAACTTATCATCTTAAGTGCTTTGCACTAAATTATTTAGTGTTAGCCTAATCCATCTTTCCCTAAAGTCAGTGAGACCAAGTTAGGTTAACTTTGAGAATTTGCCAGAAACCTGTTTGTGACAAATAGCAAAAGGCATCACTTTGGGGTTAGCAGAAGTCGCAGAAGTCACAGAATCTGTGCAGCATTTCTTTCATGCTGCTTGTCTGTCAGTGCCAATCCCATGGTGTACCTCTGTGCTTTAAGTACCAACATCCTAAGTAATGTAAAATGCATCCTTCCTTCTTCAACACTTGACTATTAACCTGATAACTTCCAGATATGCTTAAACTGGTTTGATTAAACACAAAGTGTTCACTGAAGGGTCATGGAGAAAGCAGACAATGTTCAATAACACCAGTGGCATCAGCAGCTGTTTACATTTTTATCCAGGCCTGCTCTTGGATGAGTCACAGGAGTGAAATATCTGTGGCTATGAGGTGTCTGAGAACTCCACTCTTGACAAGTCCTGCCCCTTCCAGTTTTTGCTACTGTGCCACGATAATCTTTACCATTACCATTAATGCAGTCTGTGAAAAAAGAGGAAAAGGAAATTATTGTTATGTGCTGGTTCTCTACGTATTGGTGGTTAGCAGAAGCAAGCCAGATTAAGTACCTTTGGGACTTCTATACTCCCTAGTGCCTACAGCAGAAAGTAAGCTAAAAATGTACCCTGTGATGTGATCTCTTGGTTTGTCAAGATGGATGTCTTCCTGGATGTACAGAGTAACAGAATTGGAAAAAAAAATCAAGGAACTTAAGGCTAAACATTTTGTGTAACACATTGCAAATACTTGAAAAGACTCCTTAGTTCTTGCTGAGTTGGGATCACTAAGCACTTCCATGAGAGGACCATATTTCAGCAGCTCATTTGACTGAAAGAGCAACTTTTGCTTCCAAGGACATTGCTTCAGGTACTTTCTTTCTTCTGCATGTGAATAAGAAGAGTACAGAGCTCCATTTAGGAATGTACCTTTTATGCAACGCTGCCACCTTCCCTTGCAAAATAAATAATCTGTGGAAAGATCTACTATACTTTCAGAAATGCCATACACTGTGACCAATATGGACCATTAATTAAGGACACAACAAAGAAGGGCAAAGCAAAAAATAATTTCTCTCAGAGTATACATTTTGCAAAAAATGACTGCCTGTGAACAATACAAGCAGCTAAGGTCACCCTCCTGAAAACATAAAGCACAGCACAAGCGAAATCCCTATAGTAACAACATTCACTGTGACTGTATTTCAAGAGCACACAGCTGCAGAATACTAGAATTGTTGTTTATTTGCCTCTTCTTCCCCCTAAGTGAAAAAGATGTCCTTGAGAATGCACTGTAAATTGACAAAGGCTACAGGAAGTGAACTAACTAAAGAGCTCTTGCTGCACAATTCAACAGCACAGATCTGAAAGCTGCAGCAGCGAGGTAAATGTTACATTGCAGCCCTAGTCAATGTCCTGGTTTCATCTCAGACAGAGTTAATTTTCTTCTTAGTAGCTGGTACAGTGCTGTGGTTTAGATTTAGTATGAAAATAATGTTGATAACACACTTATATTTTGGTTGTTGCTAAGTAGTGCTTACCCGAAGTCAAGGACTTTCCAGTTTCCCATTTTCTGCCAGTGAGGAAGTGCACAAGAAGCTGGGAGGGAGCATGGCCAGGACAGATGACCCCAACTGGCCACAGGAATATTCCATACCACAGAACAACATGCTTAGTATCAAAACTAGAGGGACTCACTAATTGCTGCTGCTCAGGAACAGGAGGGACATTGGTCAGCAGGTGGTGAGCAATTGTATGGTGCATCACTGCAGTTTCTTGGGTTTTATTCCTCTCTGACATTTATTATTATTATTGTTATTGATATTGTTATTTTGTTGCAATTATTAAACTGTTCTTATCTCAGCCCTTGAGTTTTACTTTTTTTTTCTTTTCCTCCCCACCAAGGAAGGGATGGGGGAATGAGTGAGCAGATGCGTGGTATTTAGTTCCTGTCTATGGTTAAACCACAACATTCAAGAATTACTTTGATACATTACTATTTCCTTTACCGAAGGAGTCTAGAGGAGGGGACACTTATAGCCAGCTGTTACCAGATGTGGTGGGTGTCGTCAGGCCAACATCTTGTGCTATCCTTGCGGGTGGGTCATTTGGTGTAGGCTCCTCTGTATGATCATCACACCTCTTGAGATTGCAGTACTCCCATAGGGTGCTGGGGTCGGTGGTGAAACACCATGGGCTGTTGTCATTATCTGGGTTTCTACAATAGTTTTCCTTCAAATCCCTGCAAAAATAAAGTCAATAGTCATGCTGCATAAGAGTGAAAGTAAGCATAGGTATATCTTGACAAAAAGATGTGGATCTGTGCTATGTAGGGATAAATATATTTGGGGTTTTTTTACTTATTGCAGATACATTATCAGCAAACATATTTATGGCTGTGATGCTAGTGAAGAGTTATATTTCACATGTTCATTAGAGTCATGAATATATTTATGCATAAGGAAACATAATTCAACTACTGGCTTATATTCTGGCTGTAATATTTCCATGTGCTGAGTACCTAAATAAATGCCCAATATGCCAATAATTTAATTTCTAAATATATATGTATAAGCATACACAATTGTGTGAATGTGTGAATCAGTAATAAATATGCAGGAAAATTTGTACTGGGCACATATGCTTTTCCAAATTTATTTTTTTTAAAACCAAAGGGTTCTTTCTCATATTTACAAGAAAAGTTAGTAAATGTTTATGCAATTGATCCCCTCTCACATCCCCCAAACCCCATGTCTACTGAATTCAGTGGGACCACTACCTGCCTGTGCTTGCTGGAGCAGAGGGAAGCAGAATTTTTCTCTTAAACAATTTGCAGAGTTTCAGTATTTCCCCATTCTGAATCATAGCACAGTTATAGAATAAACAAGAACTGAATTTTTTTTTTTCTAAACACGTGAATTCCACATTTTCACAGCTTAAAAGTTGTTTTTGAAAGGCATCATCCCCTCTGAGGGTGTTCCAGTTTCAAAACACCAGGATTTTGATGCCTAAATATAACTGAACATTTCAAATTATTTTGGGTGATAGCATAGAAAAGGTAAAAAAAAAAAAAGACTATCAACCTTCCTGCTTATACTCGTAATCTACCAAGCATGATGGATTTTTGCACAATTGAAATTATGTTGCTTTCCTACCCTTATTAAAAACTGGCACATTAGTGACTATGATTAGCTCATCACTGACCCAGTCACTGCAGGTACAGTTTTGCTAGCTTGACGAACACAGGTCAAGGGAGAAAATTCAGTGTATGCAATTCTGGGTGCCCAATTCCAACAGTAAACAATACTTTGATGGTATTTCAAAGCATAATATATCTGACAGTGTGCTTTGCATCATAAATGCTTTGCTCCACTCAGATTAAATAATTCATAAACAAAACATATTTCAACAGGTGCCCAGACTCTGGATACAAGTCTCCTGGTGTTGGTTGCAGAGCTCAGATTTAGGAGTAAAGAGACACAGGTATATTTTACTCAGAATTTAGGTAACTAGAAAACACAGTTTTTAAAAATGAGACTAACAGAAAATGTTTCAGTGTCTTGGAAAAATTGTCTTTTATAGATACAATCTCTAGCAGTCTTTTAAAGCATAGATGTGCAAAGATAATACAACGAGCAATAATTGTCAGAAAAAGCGAGAAGAGGTGAGATAAACATACGCGTCTGGGAATCTGTCCGGAGTTTTTTCATGCCTGTGTGGGAACATGGAGTTCCAGGCCTGGCATTTTTTTCCTGATGCAGTGATAGAAGTTGTGCCACGATAACTCTGGCCTTTGTCTTGGTAGCACTCCTCTGTTATGGCAGTGTGTATAGGTACATCTGCAGCAAATAACAGAAACCGATCTTTTGCATCATAGTTTTATCTTCTTACTGAGTAGGCATAAGAAAGCAACAAGTACACAGGATGGCAAAAATGAATGACTCATTTATACAGTTATCATCCAGTCAGATCATCACAGCCAGCAGCAGACTGGCATTTTCAAAGATATTTAGAAAACTTCCACAGTTTTAATATCATATGTTAGATGTTGGTCAGTGAATGGTTCACCATTCAGTTTTGTTTTGGTATATGTGACCATGTTAGAGTTAAAGACAAGAAAGTTCACACAAAAAATCCTTGAAGATTAGATGCTGGTGATTTTGCCCATGATAAATTTCTCAAACAGACTGTATGTTAGACTTCAATCTCTCTATTATCCTTTAGATTAAGACTTTCTTGTTATTTTTTGTGCTTAAATGAATGAATGTTTCAGTGTGATTTTTATTACTTTGGATGTTCATGTCCTCTCTTTTGTGGCTACTTTCAAAAAATGGGAGCTCCTTTTATTAACAGTTTTTCATCTCTTTAAACCTGATTTTCTTTTTCAATGAACTTGCTGTAATGTCCCTACCTTTGAAAAAAAATACAAGCAAATAGACCTTTTTCATCCTGTTGGGTCAGCTGATGATTTACACCCTTCACTATATTTCCTTAACCATTGAAAGTTCAGTATTTGGCAGGTTTTGCAACAGGCCAGGCAGACAAACATTAAGAACAGTGACAAAGTGACTGAAAAAACATTTAATACATTTAAAACAAGAAACAATAAATCTCTCACTGTTTTAAAGTCCTTATGTCAAGTACATTCCACTATTCATACCAGTAATCTCTTCTCTCCCATCACAGGGAGGAATTGTGCAATATTCCCATCTAATGGTGCCGTTGATGGTGTAGCACCAAGGCCTCTTCTCTCCATCAGGGTTTCTACAGTAGTTTTCCTCTAAGCCCCTGAAACAGAAACACTGGCTTTAAACTACTCACAGAAATGCAGAAGAGTTGTGTGCATGACTCTTAACAACTACTGCATGCAGAATTCAACTAAGTGGTTTTATTTATTTTTTTGGAGATTAATTACTTCATACATCATTGTTTTGGAACTAAATGGTCTTTGAATTTACAGTCTAAAGGCTGATGATATATGAAGAACTTTTTCAATGCTCACACTCTTTGCTCTTGTTATTGAAGCCAAGATACAGCAGTAAAAGCTGACTTCAAAACACATGCCATTGGTGTACCTGACATTACGGTAAGAACCAGGCAAGGCTGGATGTGACAGACTGATCGTGGAAGTGTGTGCATAGGAGAACCAGTGCATGCTGCTGTCTGCCCTGTGATAGTGGACAGGGGTCACATGCCCAGGAAAACTTGCAGTATCAAAATAAAGAGGTATAAGCCCAGTCCCAGCTACCCTTGCACATCAGTAATGCTCTGCAAACACAGCTCCTTTGACCTTGGAACACAGGGATGTGTTGGAGCCTGTTGACCTTGGAGCATCACTCTACAGAAGAGCAATGTGCCAAATGTGGGCCAAATGTGCCAATACACAGCCAAGGGATTTTTTAACACAAAAGTAGCAACTACTTATAACTCTGCATTGGGATGTGGAGAAGATAGGTGATATAAATACATGAGAATAAAGAGGGATGCAGAAAAAAAGGAAAAGTAAGACCTGAACAGAAGTAATGAGCACTGAAAAACAGCAAGAGAATAGATTATCAACATAAATGAAAAAACCCAGGATTGATAAGGCAGGACTATGTTCTTTGCTATTTGTTACAGTGATGAGGCTCAGCGTACTTGCAGGGATATTTGTCAGGAATCCAGCCATGTTTGTGAGGAAACTGTGTGTTCCAGTGTTGACAGGCATTTCCTGATTCAGTGATGGCTATCCTTCCTCGATAGTCTTCTCCTTTCCCTGAAAGACACTGGGACCCTGGGCCAGAAACTGGTGGGCCTGTATCTGTAACAAGAAAAGAAAACAAAAACGAAGGAATGGGAAGGGAAGGGAAATGCTGTTATATAGTACTCTCAAAAATATATAAAACCCCTTTGTTTTCTGTAATGTCGAAAATGCATTTTTTTTCTTTCAGCAAAGGTGACCGTGGTTAAAGCCATGTCAAAAACAAAGGGTACATTTTTATGAGCAGTTGGACAGCCAGATGGATATCTTGTGTCTGCCCTTTTACAGCAGCCAGTAAATAAGTTTGCTGGGTCGAGCCAGACTTTGTGCCTGCAGTCCTCTGAGAGCAGAAGAGAAAATGTAGTAAGTAGTCCTGTATAGTCTTGTAAAACCACGTGAAAAGAATATCATACACAAAGCTGAGGTGGAAGGGCCAAACAGAGATTTTGAGGGAAAGCAAAGCAGTCTTCAGAGCTGAGCCTCTGGAGTCAGTGACTTGGGAAAGTATAGCAGAAGGAAGAGTGAAAGAAAGAAGGTGAAGTAATCTGGTTTACAGGAAACAGCAAAGAAAGTAAGAATGATGATCAGAGGCATAGAACATGCAGAGGGCAAACAGAAAATGAATTTACAGCACATACCTAATACATACACTTTGTATACAGAATTTCCCAAGGAGACGAGAGTGACCCTAAAAGGTTGGCATGTTCCTTAACTTTAAGTTTTAAGCACAATGGAAATGCTAGTTAACTTTCACAATTTATCATACAGAAGTCTATAAATAGTTATTCTGCCATCTGTAATTGAACATGCTGAAGAGAACTACATCTAGCAAAAACATGCCACTGTTTAGAGTACTGGCAAGTGCAGATGCATAAAAATGCCTTCTTCCCCCCTCAGCTCCCCCCCTCAAAGTGTCATCCAGTTCTGCAAACAGCATTGCTACTCTACTTATTCAGTGCTTTGGAAATATCCAGATTTAGTGTGCTCAGCTTAATGGGTTGAACTTGCTCACTGATAAGTCAGGTTTTTCTCCAGGGCCTGAACCTGTTTCTCAGGATTCACCCCCTGCTAATAAAAAGGCAGTTCTGGCTGTGCTGGCCAGACTCAGGTAAAACATCACAGTATGGCCTCATAGTAATTTAGATGTTTTTCATGAGTTAACAGATCAGCAGAAAATGATCACCTGATTTAACCTGAATGCCCTGTCTCTCAGGTAAATTTAAATTCTCAGGTAAGTTGAAAAGTAAAGTGGTAAAAGGCAAATCATGTTTTCCCCTAATATCTTTGGCATTATTTCATTTTATGACACCTACATCCTCACTGAACTTATGTGCTTTTACATAACAAAGTTAGTGAGCAATTCCATGTATTCGTGTGCCCTTTCACTGCTTCACATAGGTATCCTCAGGTTACTCAGAGCTGAGATTTCCTGTCTTTTCCCTCACTGAATAATCTTAATGATAAGAACTACCCTCTGGAGTGATCTCAGGAAATCAGACTCACTGCAACGAGAAATTTTGCAATATTCCCAGCGTTTAGTCGGGCTGGTAGTGAAACACCAGGGCCGAAGTTCACCATCAGGATTGCGGCAATAATTCATCTTTAGATCCTTCTCTGGATAGCTGCACATTGAAAATGAAAGAAAAGCTTGTGAGTCAGCTATGGCCAGCTGCAGCACTTAGGTTGAGTCTCCCGACACCGCGGGAATGAATTCGATGCCGAGTGTGACTCACTGTTTCGTGGTAAATCCATGCATATGAGGCTCTTGGGCATCCCAGCGCTGGCATTCAAGCCCAGACTCTGTTTTCGACACTTCTCCATGGTAGTTCTCACCATTACACTGCATGCACTCCACTGTAGGTCCTAAGCAGAAAGAAAACAAAGCAAGGAAGGCACCGGACCATGAATTCAAATCCTGATCTATTCACAGAAGATTATGCTAAAAGGAAAAGAGGGGTTTGCTCCAGCTAATGATGGAAGAAATTCAGAACCTTAGCCAAATTAATAATGATTTGGGAGTATGTGTCATTTGGAGAGAGAAATTTGTCACCTACCTGTATGTACTGATAGAGCAACAGGAGTTTAGTATGTAACACAGCACTTGGGTCAATCTTTGTTCTTGTTAAAATTAAATAAATTGTTGGGGTAAGAGCAGGACAATATCAACAAATGATTAAAAAAAATCAGTTCTTCCATATTTACAAAATTACTTTGATAACTCAAGGCAATTAGGAAAAAATCTCTGTGTTTAGAATTCCTTAAATGCAGTTTGATTTAAATTCTCATTTGAAAGCAATCTACAGTAATAAAGCACAAGCAAGTAGCAGGAATAGTATTACCTATGCAAACTACCTGCTTAAATTCCTCCTCTGAAAAGTAAATATACCTTCACCAGTGTGTGTGACCTGGTCCTCACAATCTGAGATGTTACAGTAATCATATCTGATAGCAGGATCTGTTGTGTAACACCAGGGTCCACGTTCATCCCCATCAGGATTTCTGCAGTAGTTTTCCTCCAACCCTGCAGTGGGGTATTTTTCAGGTGTATAACTGTAATAGTATTAAAATTCTCTTTTAATACCAGTAATTTAGTGGGGAAGAAGGGAAATGTCCAACTTGCTCATCTAGATGTGAGTTTTATTCATTCACAGAAAAAAAGGAGTGAAGCAGATTCCCTGTTGTAAGCCATAAACGAAAACTGAAAAAACATTCCATAACCATCATTATTAGTAGCTTTCTCCCTGAGTCCCGGTTACCAATAAGGAGTGAGCTTACCACCTACAAGGACTATGACAGTCTCAAAGGACACTTGTCTTTAATACGTGCATCCAGTTGACCTAATCTACTCACTACGACCTGTGGCTCTGTCATGTATTTGTCCCAATGGAGCTACTTTAAAAGTTGTGTATTTCTAGAGACTGTTCACCAAACACCAGATCATGAAGAGATCTGAAGCAGGTGACACTAGGCTTCTTCCTACAGTAGTCTTCCCAGAGAAGACTAAATGGCTTTTAAACAATCTGAACAAGTGTAATCAAGTTTCATTAGAAAAACAACAAAAAGATTTTAATCAAACTCCAGCATAGATCAGAGGAAATAGGACCTCTGCTTCCCCTCTTGCTTCAGTAAGCCCAGTGGCACCCAGCACTGAGAAAACTCTACCTGGCCAGGTACATTTGGCTCTTGCATACTTTTCTTAATATTTTTTCTTGACTGTCTGTATGGCAGGCAGGGGGTCATAGAGCCAGACAGATGTCACTGCTTTTTTTATTTTGCACATAATAGAGAACAACGCAGTTATGATCCCACTGTCAACAACAGCAAAATTTTCATCATGTGTTCATAGAAGGAGCATTTCATCTGCTTAAGGCACCTCACATTTAGACAAAACTTCTCTAGCTGACAATGAATTCTTTCCTTATGCAGGTCATTGCAGTTCTTTGCCAGTAGAGTTAAAAGTAACAAGACAGATGAAGATAAAGCTGTCTCAAAAAGTCACTGGACAAGCAGATTTGGTAACTTGCACTATAAGGCTATTTATACACATGAAGTTGGGGAAGCTTGCAAGAGGGTCAGAACAACACAAAGACATATAAATAAGGACATACTTTGGTTTGTGAGGTATTTTTTCTGCCCACTTCTGACATGGAATACCCTTCCAAGTCCTGGCTTCTGTTCCTCTGTAGTCCTTCCCAATGCCTCTTTTACATTCTAGAAGGTAAACTAAAATGGAATTGGCTTTGTTAATTTAATGGTGTTACAACATTACATGTCTTGAAATTGAAAATCTGATATAACTGGAGTTCAGCAGTCCATGATGAGCCATGCTTTACCCTATATAAAACATTTAAAACAAATTAGTTACGAACAAAAGAGGAAAATTGCTGAAGCATTTTTACAAAGCTAACAAAATCTAGTCAAGAAAACAGCTGTATCAAGTTACAGTTGGTTTTGACATGGAAAAACTGCATACTTATACTACCAAAATATTGGGATAAATAGGAATATCTTTCACCATCAGCTGGAGATTATTTGAAAGGCATTTTTCATAAGCACATTTGCAGCATGGGTGTCATGCAAATATTCCTTCAAGGCAGAAAATATTTAGTTATCAAAATACACTTGTCACATAAATGACCCCCTCTTAGCTTCAGACTCCTAGGTACTTTCTAGTGGGATTCCAAGACTGAGAGAATGCAAATCATGTTGATGATGCTTTTATTGTCAATGGACATTGAAAAGTCTCAAATTATTGAAGGCAGTGATCTTGAATTCTCCTTACAACAATTTGCTTGCACAAGAAGAATCTCTCTAACCCCCAAAACATAAAATAGAAATGTTAGACCAAAGACAAGGTACTAATCTGATAGGAAAAACTGAGTCTTGTTTGAACACCTTGCAATAGTTATTGCCATCACAGTCTGTGGCTGAGACTACAAATGTCTGTGCTGCGTGTCTTGCCAAAGGGGAGCTTCTGCCTGATTTGTCAGGGTACTGCTGGAAGGACCAAAAGTCTAGTCACTGTAACTTCAACTGATACCCAGGTGCCAGCATGTCCATCTCTGGCCAATAGCCTTGCCCACGGACTTTCTGATGTTGCCAGGTTCCTCCTAGATTATTTTAGTCTGTCTAAATAATAAAGCTGGACACATCTGACACCTGGGCAGAGGGGGTGAAGATTGTATGGCTGGGTCAGGAAGGAAGACAACCATGAATTTAGGCCTCAGTATCTCAGCCTTCTGGAACAGCATTTTTAGTAACGTGGCTTCTTCCCCTTTGGCCTCCAAATTCTCTCCTTTTCCTGTCCTGTACAGGAGTTGGCTTTGCTCACCTATAACCCCTGATAGTCTGTGTTCCTCAAAGGAAGGATGGGATCAAAAGCCAAACTATATGTCAAGATAAAATTAAGGTTTGACTGGGGAAAATGCTCTGCAAAGAAGGAGATGTCTCTGAGTCCTTCACAAATGTTTCAGTGACTAAGTGCCAAAGCTTTGATTATTAACCCTACAAGAAGGTAAGCATCGCAGGTGACCATTCAGCTAGTAAAAATGCCATGGCTCTTAAACTCTGAGAGGCCAATAGGAACCAAAGGAAAATGCACTTTTGAAGGTGAGGGTGAAAAATCTGACTCAACATTATGTAGTGAACAGAGTCCACCTTGTGAATTATTCCAATTAGCAAGGAGGTTGTACTCAGAGGAAGATTCCTCATACATGGTTTTGCCATTAACATACAGAAAGTAAAGCTGTAACTGCCAGACACATGTCCATGCACTTGCCTTTGTAACCCTGGACAATCCAGAGTGTGGTCTGTATACAGATCCTGAAATATCTGTGGTGGGGTAAAATGAAAGTGCCTAAAATTAGGTTGCCAAGCACAAGAAGACAAAGTATTACACTCACAAATGGATGAACCTTTTTGTTTTAAAGTAGATGTTTTACACAGGTATTAATCCAATTCCAAGGAAAATAAACTCTAACAAAGATTGACGCCAGAGTAGCTGTTATGAACTCTAAGTTTCGAGTCAGGTAGAGGTGAGATTGTACAGTCATCATGCACCTAAGGGAGTGGCAGAGCCACAGAATTGTCCTTGAGATTGCTGTTTCCCATCAGACCAAATTCCATCATAGCTCAGCAGAAAGGAGTTTTACAGCAGCTGTTTCCTGGGGCTGAGGAGTCATAGTGGGGACAGAAAACTTTTCTGATGCTTAAGGAAAGTAAATATCTTTATTTACAAATTCAGGTTCAGGCTGGGTGATGCTGTGATTAGTTGCTTCTAGGAAGCTGAGTCTCACTTCTAACAGCTTTCTGTGAAATATCTCTGGTTTGAGGTGAATTGGGGACACAACAGGTACAAAATGCTCCTGTTTGGATTATCCAGAGACCTCACAACAATGCTGTCAGTGGTAGCCATGAGTTTCAGAAGGAATGAGTTAGTCCTGTATTCCTGCTAGCAAAAAAGAGAAGGAAGATGACTGTACACTCTTGTACCCTGCTGTAACAGGCACCTCCAGGCTGATGAGCTGGTCCCTTGGTGTGAGGAGCAAGATACAGTATCTCCTCCTGCAGTGGACTCATGTGGTGACATTTCCTTTAGTCATGGATATGGCCAGAAAGGAAAAGCTCTGCTTTGAAGAGGATTAGGAGACAGGGGACCAGACCTATATCTCACCCTACAGATTCAACTAAGGCTAAAATGTAAACAAGACAAATCTATCCTGAAGCATGAGAGGGTGCCAAGGTAGGACTTTTTTTTCTGCAGGAAGAGGTGGCTACAATGGGCCTATGAGCAGCAAAGCTGAAGGTTCTGTCCAAGATTGCACGTGTTGAGGAAGGCCACTGGGATGAACACTGAGGCTGGAGACATCAGGCCTGTCTTCCATGGAATAGCTTTGGAGGAGGTAAAAACTTGCATAACCAAGAACTCCACTATTTCCATGAATCAGAGGACTGCAAACAATTAAAGGGCAGAGAAATGCAATGTTTGCAGTGTTTATTCTGCCTGGTACCAATATTATATGACTAAATATAAATTCAAGTATTAATGAGTCTTGATGCTACAAGTGGAATTCTCTAACAGTTTCAGTTCATAATAGGTGCAGGCCCACCTCACTGAAACTGTCACCACTTGCAGCAGTTTGCTCCAGTGCTGCAGAAGAGAACACAAGGATGAAGTTAAAATAGGCTTAATGAGTAAATTTGTAGCATCTTACTGTATACATACTTCTCTTTTCATAAAGAACTGCATCCACGCTGGCAAACATCACTGTCATTTTAGCATTTTCAGCCAGTGTTAAGCACTGTAGCTTTTTCCTGGTGAATAGGAAAGCCCTGTTGAAATTGAAATGGAAGCAATATTGGCATAGAAGGCAATATTTTAAATTCAATTCAAATTATTCAACTCATAATTATTTTTCTATACATTATTCATTAATAGCACTGTCTTGTATCCATTTATATCTTTCAGTTACTGCACTCAGTATTTGAGACACTGAGTAAGAGACTGTTTTCTGTTCCTCTGAAGTGGCTTACTCATTCAGGACATACAACTATGTGAATAAGTTTTTGTGTGGGAAGTAAGTTGCTGCATTGGCAAAATTTTATCAACAGCATCCTAGCTGCTCAGGTTAGCATCTTTTCCCACAATGGATTTGAACCATTTCTTCTTCTTTTGTGAAACAAGCCAGCATCCAGCAAAAGAGGCACAAACAGCTCTCCACATAATGTTGGATAACACCAGGAATTTGAAAACATACTATACAATAAGAAACACATTGTAAATCCACTCTTTAATTGATCTTATGGTAATTTATGAGTGGAGATAAACCACAAGCTAAAGGTAATGGCATGGGAGACACTGCCATAGGCAGAGCTGCAACAGAATGAGGATGTGAGCAACTGTAGGAAAATATCATTGATATGCAGACATCCACAATGACACACTTTTAAGATTCAACAGGAATTACCTGCAATTAAAACTTCTTTCTGCTTCACATTTCTCTGCACATTCTTTTTCATTATCTGTTTGGTAAGACCGTTTATTTCCAGTAAGTATCCAAACACCATCTGTTCTTCGATAGTCATCCAGTATATCTCCTTTCACTACAATGGAAGGAAAGGAAAAGGAATCAGACATTAAAAATGGGAATTCTGCGGTCAAGAAGATCTGTGAAATTGAGTGTCATTTTCTGTGTAGCTTGGACAGGTGTAATTTTAGGTAAAAGATGATAAACTAATGTAACTTCTGTCTCCTGACACAATCACAGTTGTATTACTGTAACATGACATAGGAAAACAACTAGAGAAAAAACATGTAGAGAAGAAGTTAAGAACAAGAAATATGGAGTAAGAGTGAGGGGGAACAGAGAGAGAGACTTAGTGGTGTCAGCATCAGTCAGTGAAAGAGGAAGGGAAGTAATGCCAATATCCAAGCTTTGAAAAAGCATGAATCAGGTGAATGTGAGTTTATGATGTGCCATGTAGATTGTGCAATCACTACAGTTTTAGTGGTCACTGACTAGTTGTTTGTCCCAAGATGCCTTTCCCTAGAGCAAGAAACCACAATCATAAAATTGCTAAAGAGCCTTTTACAATGGCCACCATTATTTAATTGTAATGGGTTGAGCAGACTTACTAATGAAATTGTCAAGCTGCATCTCTGTTGCAACAAATCAATCCAAGATTTTAAATTAGTAAATTATTAGTTTTATTATATACGAAAGCTACATATGCTTAAGATGTATACGAGGTACCTGCTAATACATTTAACACAGCTCTAAAATATTGTTCACAATGAGTTTTGCCATCTAATTGATTTTTTTTTATTCCTATGTGTGTAAAGGTTCTGTTTCTAATTTCTACAAGAGTTTATTTCCACCTCCAACATCAGGTTACAAAAGTGACACAGTTTAATTATTTCATTTTTTTCCAGCTAGATTATTATGAATAGATACAGGAAATTAATAATTTTGTACAGTATTCTCACAGGTGATGTTGTGAATCTTTCATTTATGCACTTATATTAGGTTCAATTCACTACAGCATCACTGCAGGGTAATTAATTTCTGTGACATATAAGTCATCCATCACCTACCTCCATATGACATTCATATGAAATAAAAGCCACTTGGGCCACTAATGAAAGTAAGATGATTCATTGCCTGAGAGCATCTTCTCTGCTTGTTTGCAGAATTGGCTCAATGCTATAAAAACCCTGTGTCTTAAGAAACCCCTGGCACTGAAACCACCCATTACCTACTGTTGCAGCAGGACTATGTGGAGCATCAATAGCCAAATCTACTAATTTCTCATGGATTCACTAAACAAGCACTTCCTCTCCTGAATTTTTTCCTAAGTTAACTGAGGCCAGTGTTCCAGAATTACAGGGGACTAGAACAGGAAAATACTACTTTCCAAACTTAAATGACACATCTTAAAACTCCGTTTGTCCAAAGATCTCTACTTTGGATACTATTCATTTTCAGTGGCCATAAAAAATTATTACAGTAGCTTTAGAATGAATACATGAGCTTTTGGAGGACCTGCATAAACTAAAAGGAAATACAGATTGGTAAAAGTTTAGACAACAGAAAAAGGGAAGGTGAAAAGGTAACACTAGTTGCCTGAAAAATATGGCAAAGGGAAAAATTTGGAAAGAATAAAATATTACATAAATAATGCATCAGGGAAAGTATTTGGCTAACCAAAGTCCAAGTCTTTATAAAGCCAGACATGACACATTAAAATTGAACAGAATATTCAAATATATGTGAACAAAGCAGTTTCTTCTTTTATATATTCTTCTTCTTATATATATGTATCTTTCCAGACTTGACCAGTACTGATCCAGAAGACCTAGGAATTGATTTTAATGCAGTTGTGGACCATCACTTTGGAGCAAGTCAGAGAGAGTGGATAACAATGAGCAAATAAAAAAAACCTGCTTAATCAGTTGCCTTTTACAACCCAGCAAAATCACACAATGGTATGTTCCTGTTATTCTGACCTTAAAAGTTTCAGCTATTAGAAAGGCATACAAACTTTACTGATATGTATTTTACAGTACTTTTAAAAGTCTTTCAAATGCCATACAATTATATGCAATTTTAAAGTAGTAAAGGATATGATATATGATTGAAATATGGTTGAAATGTAAACTACAAGTGGAATGGTCATTTACAGAATTTGTAGATAAGCTTGAAATTCATGTATGACCATTAGTGGAACACCTACCTCCTTTTGAAGCTGTAAAAAAGTATTCTAGACATATTCTTGGAAAAGGTGATTTAGGTTATTCAAGAGTAAGTTCCTACCTTCTGCCCTCAGCAAAACAAGCAAGAACATTTTATTGCAAGTGTTTGACAACAGAAAATATGAAATTTCTGGAATATAAAGGAACTTGAGAATTTTTCTTTTTTTTTTTAATATTTTATTTCAAAGCTTTAAAACTCCTAGCATAAAGGGTCAAAATCAGTATCACTGTGCTTAGCAATGCTTGGCAGTAAAAATAGCTTTAGCTTTAGCATATGATCCAATGCCTGTGAAATTAGAAATAATCTTCTCAGTGACTGCTATGGGTTTTGTACCACCTTGGACGGGCTGTTTCCCAATGGTGCCCTCATCTCTGGCCATGGGGCAAGTTTGAAGGGAGCCATTAGTTGCCCATGCAGACACCAAGGCTGCCGCTCTTCTGGTGTCTCTAATGAACACAGCCCTGGAGCAACTACAGCTCTTGCTTTATTCAGCAGCAGCTTTTGGTGGCCAGCAAGCCCTGACTCCATCACTGTCCAGGGAAGTGGTGACACCAGGGTTTGGGGACCTACCTTTACCACATGGAACTTGCAAGTGTTTGGGCCCCAGTCTCACCCAGGCAAGCAGAATGCAAAGGAGTCTTACCTGAGCTGAAAAAAAACAGAAAGAGAAAGGCAGCTTTGCTAATCCACATTTTGGCCCCACTAGTGGGTGCTGGAAGTTGTGTGTGTCGGTGCACAAAGTTTTATTGACTCGCACTGGAGTGAGGCAGCATCAAACAAACAGGACAGGAGGATTAAGTTAATCATTCTCCCATGCTGTT
>JAWWEV010000115.1:58402633-58428833 GCA_035583235.1 Hafferia zeledoni
ATAACTTTTATTAATACAAGTATGTGACAATGACTATATGGGTTGCTTAGTTGGTGATAACATTTAGCTGCAGGATTGTGTTTAACTGATGCCAAAAAAAACCCAAAAGAAACTGGCACAAAACACATTCTACAGGCAACTCCAGCAGTATACCCCTCCCATGACAAGCTTAACTAACAGAGGATTACTAATTCGAAACACAACAGCTCAACACCACATTTAAACACACTCAGTAAGCCAAAGGAAAAGCAACAGGAAGGGTTAACAGTTTCCCACTAACATGTATACACCCAGTGAACTATAACAAATCACAATTAGTAAGGCATAGGAAAATAGAGTAAGAATTTGGTTGCTTACCCCTGCAATGTCTGATGGAGTGGGGAGGGAGACAGATAGCTCGTAGGTTGCCCTCCCAAAGGTGGTGGAAATATTCTCCCCAGTTTTTGCTCAAGCCCAATCTCTTTTATACATTTTTTTCCCTTTAGGTAGGTTGAGTGACCATAGTCAATACTTTGGGGGTGATAGACAGATGCCTGAGGGGTGTCTCCTAGGGTCTCTGCAGGGTGGAAAGGCCATGTTATTTCCATAACATTCCATTCTTCGGTAACCCCATCAATAAGCACTTTTCAGGGAGACACTGTCCTGTCAGCAACCCTCCAGGGGGTTGAGGCATTTCCCGCAACTCATCAAGACCTTATCAGGGTGATCACCCCACAGATGGATACTGGGAGCTTCAAGAGCAGCTGGAACATATGGTGTCAAAGAGAAATGTCTCACTTGGCAGTTTGGTTTGCTGTGTTTGACCTGCATTTCAAAGTAAATAGCAGATTCTGTACAGAGTTGTTATGATTTACCCTCAGACGTATAATAAAAAAGTAAATGCTAGAGCGAGTTTTCATTGGGACATTATTAGTAATCCCTGTTAAAACACAATGGAGAGAAGCAAAGAACTTTTGATTTCATTCAACACCTTTTGTAAACATTTCCACATCTCTGTCTATATCAGCAGTCCTCAGCTCTCAAGCTAGGAGCTTCCAGAAACATTGTGAAGTGTTAACAGAGCCAGTGGAATCCGTCACACCAGCTGGAAGAGGCACACTGAGGATCTGGTGAGTAGGAAGGAGCCAGAAATTTAGCTGGAATAGCTCTGTGGTTTCAGGGCTGTGGCACAGACTTTGGATTTTAAGGCATTCTGGGCTACTGCTGGCTCCAGTTTAGGAGGGAAGAACCAGTTACAAAGGAAAAATAAGGAAGAGTTTAGTTGTAGTTTGGTGCATGAAGACTGTGCTAAGGATACCAGCACTCCCTGGATGCCCAATGCCAACATGGGCAGGATGGGAACACAGAAGGAATGAGCAGTGGTCTCTGATAGCAATCTCACGGGCTTTGTGCACCAAAGGGCACCATCACCTTGTCCGCATGGGAGCTACTTCCTTTGAGGGCCCCTCTGCTCTCCACCACTACAATAATTCAGGAGTTTTGCTTTCCTCATGTTCTCAGGTCTCTTCTGTTCCTCATTCAGCCATCCCAGAGTTTCCATAGTTCCCAAATTCCATCCTTCCAGGCCTCCTTAAAAATAGCAGAAGGGCCCCAAAGTATGCCACAATGACAGTCAGAGAAATTTGGAAAGCAGAGTTTGTGTAAAAATATTTACTATGTGAACACCCTTCTGCTGGTCTTCATAGGAATTGAAGTAAGTGACCAAGGGGGAAATTTGAAACCAAAGCTTCTAACTGAACCAACAATTAAATAGAAAATCAACATGCCCTGTAATGACAACAGAAAAACTATGTCAAAAGCACAAGCTTTCACTGTCTTTATGGCTTTACAATCATTTTTTCCAATTTGTTCAAGTATGTATTAATTGTATAAAAAACACAGAAAGATGACTCTGGTCCTCTGCTGACAGCTTAAACAACTACTCTTTAGTTCAGAGGTTTGACTCACTACTTATTGTCAGTTCTGGCTGTTAGTCACTTACTGTGATGTAGCAAAGTTGGAAAATAAGAAGTTAAGTCAGTCCTTTAGTCCAATAATTGTCTCTAGCTGAGATCATAAGAATATGAAAACTTGGCTGTAATATATTTTATTTTTTCAGCCATTTCAGTATTCTGAGATAATTTATCGTAGAAAAAAGTGTATATGCTTTTTTTTTTTTTAATAGACAAGTAACCACTTTTGAAATAAACAACTGTGAATTGAAAAGTGTATATGCTTGATTCTTTTCACTTAGTTTTTGACATGCCTTTCTAATTTTATGTAACTGGCATGGTAAGAATGATACTATGGCTGAGGTAGAGTTAGTACTGTCAGATAATGTGATAGACAAGCTACTGCAGAGCTTTACTATTACATCACAGAGATAGTTACAGCAATGTAGGAGAAAGCCATTCTTGTCCCAAGAAAGTCACTGCTTGGCACCAGTGAAAGCTGCTCTGATGCTATGTGAAAGCCCACTTTAGTGGTTGCAGGTACATGGACTGTCCATAAAAAGGAATATTAGGTATTGCTCAGAAGAGACTCCCGAGGCTATGAGATAACTTCAAAGAGAACTAACAAAATTTTCACCCAAAACAATGAATGGCATAGATTTAAGTGGTCAGATTTAAAAGGTGGAGGGTAGTAAAAAATATGGAGTACTTCCTCCTTAATTCCAAAAAGTGAGGAATGCCTTATCAAACAAAAAATTCTCCCATGGCAAATATTTAGCCATATGTACATAGGTACAGTATGAACGTAGATGAGAGAGGGAGAATATGAAGGAGAATGCAGTTTGGCTAAATAGCCTGTCAAAGACTTGGCATCCTTTGGGATATTTGTCCAAAATTTCATGGTTTTAAGCTGTTGTAAATTGGAGAGAATACAGTTTTGTGAGAAATATGTAAACAGGCCAGTATGACACTCATTGTATGAATGGATAACTCATTTTAAGACAGAGTCAAAAGCTGTAATGCAGTTATTGCTCAACTTACATGTTCAACTGCTGCCAGTATCATTGAATGAAAACACAGTTTAATATATCACAATATCCAGCTACTGGCTTGGTGACTGCTTCAGGTCAAAGATTCAATCGCTTCCTCCTTATAGTTTAACAGAACCCACGTTTGAGGCTCAATCTGCCAAGTGACCTTCAACAAATTACTTCAGTGTGCCACAATTTCCATACCAATTAAATAAGGCACAATACTTGCAATTCTTAGCAAAGTGCTTTCAAAGCAACTGACCAAATTTCTAAAAACTGCTCAAGTGCCATTGATTGTATATGTTTACTTGAATGCATCACTTGGCATGATAATATTATTAGACCATTATTTCTGTGTAAACCCATACATTCTTTCACCCAAACTCTTCATTTAATGAGTACATTCATGTAAATTACTGCAGTTGTCTCTCTGGTACCTTTTTGAAACTCAGGAATGATGCAGAGTATGCTGCTCTCTCACATCACTATTTTTCAAGCCATCTGTATTTCTCAACTTAATATTCTTTTAAACTAGTTTCCGGCGCAGAGCGCGAAGGGGCCTAACAGAGAAATACTGATGTAGCTACAACAGGCTACTTAGGATGCTAGCCCTTTTCCCCATCCCTCTCACATTTCTGCTGGAAGCCTAGCAGACTTCGTAGATTGGAAGACACATGCACTTTTCAACTACTGCTGTGCACAATCCATCAACTCAGAACAAATTCCCCATTGCTGCTATTAAAGCCAAGCCTCCAAGCTAAATCTGAACAGTTAATACCTTCTTTTTCTGTGAACTCTGCAACAAGTTGTTAAGGAAAAACTAAGGCACAACATGTAAATATTGTGATGTTCATCAGTGAATTTATTGGCTAAGTATTTTTTATATTCATTGGAATCATAGGATATTCATATTATGACAAGGTAACTCAGGCTGGAATGGACCTCAGGAGATTTCTACTCCCATCTCCTGCTCAGAGCAGGATCAGCTGTAAAATCAGACAAGGTTTCTTAGGGATTTATCTTTTTGGGCTATGGAGAAGACACAGTCCCACTGGGCAAATTGTTCCAGTGTTCGAATGTCCTCATGTTTAAAAAAGTTTTCCCATACATCCATTCTGAACCATTCTTGCTTCAGCTTTTATTTTCTGTCCTCCACTATGCAGCATTGTCTGCAGATTCTGTCTCCATTTTGTTTTTAACTTGATCATGGCAAGGGCAAGGCTGCTGTTAGGGCTCCCCAAAGCTTTCTCTCTTGCAGGTTGAACAAGCCCAGTTCTGCTCCTTCAGCTGCTTTTCACAAGGCAAGTGTCCCAGCCTCTTGACCGTCCAGGTTGCCCTCTGCTGAACTTGCTCAAGTTTTAAAATGGAGGGCCTTGAAACTGGACACAGCCTTCCAGATTTCATCTCATGAGCAGAGATCTCACGAGTGCTGAGCAAAGGGGGCTAGCTACTTCTCTTGATCCTATTAGCATAGCTCGGGAAGCTGTTGGTTTTCTTTATGGCCAGGGCATGCTGCTGCCTCATATCCAGTCCACTGTCTGATAATACTCCTTTTTTGCAGAGCCCTTTCACCACTTCTGTTTAGACTCCCTACTGCCCAAAATTGGTCTTACGTTCAAAAAGCCAAATTCCTCTCAATGATCAGCTGTACAACTAAATATTGATATGTGGAAACCATCTGCTCCTCTCCAAACCTTTCCACCACACTGGCAGGACTCAACACCACCTGGGTCTCCATATCTTTGACCCTCATGCCCATAGCTGTCCAGTCACCCTCGACAGGTTCAAAGTTCCTGCTCCAGATGTATTAGTGCTGCCAATGTAATTAAGGAGCAAGAGAAATAGCATATGGGTCAGACAAGCCTTGGCAGTTTCTTTGCAGCATGCTGGATCTGAGCTTTCAGCAAACACTAGATTTCCTAGACAGAAAGTTGTGTCAGCATATTGGGCCTTCTGTACGTGTAGAGGCAAATCCTACATGACTGTCAGTTATGGCTTCCCCTTGGTGCTAATGCAGGGCTCACCAGGAGGCTGTGTTGTTTCCTCAGGGATGGCTTTCTTTACCTTGCCTGCTACCAGCATTCTGAGACAGTTTAGCAGCTGCCAATCTGCCATCCTCCCTGCAGGAGGAGTCACAAGATACCTCCCTTTTCCAGGCTGGTATTCTTCACTCCTCCATTTAACCCCTACAACTGACTATGATCCCTGACTGCTTGCCCTCCATGCAATTACAAGTTCAAGATCTTTTTTATGCTCCCTGATGCTGTGCAGTTTGTCCCCTTTCTTGCACAGCTTCCTGTCTTGGCAAAATATTTCCTCATTTAGTGCACACCTTGTGCAGGCAAGGCACTGTTTTCTCCTGCTCCAGGCTTTGGGAGACACACCAGCCATGCTCTGCAGTTTGAGATTTGGAGAGCTTTATCCTCCCACTGGAGCTGTTACTTGAATAGAGGCCTCTGCTGTGCCATGGGTAGTTGCTCTATTTGGTACCGGGAACTGTGCCCTGTGGCGCAACACTGCCGATGATGAGTCCCACGTGGCCTTCCACAGATTTCTGGTCCCCTTCCATGTGCCTTTCTGAGCAAACTGCTGCTTCTGAGATCCATGCCCTGGGATCTGTGTTTATGACAGATTCATATCTTCTACTTTCCAACAGCAGCTGGTTTTAGAGAATCTATATGGCATTTTTAGCATCTCAGGTGTTTCATTCTTAAATCCTTAAGACCCCTTGAGTGGAGAGTATAAGGGTTTAGATATGAAAATCTTTAATAATTATGATGTTACTTAAATGCAAAGTTGTCAGGAAGTTCCACAAAACATCACTTTTCCTTTCTGTGGACTTAAAAAATATTTCAGCCACCCAAACGAGAAACTACATTTTAAAAGTTTTACCTATAAGGTCATGCCATGTCCTTCAATACACACATACTGCTCCCACTGCAATGAAAACATTGCATGCACACTGACCGGTAGGCTTCAGGCTTAAAGACCGACACCCTGTTTAGACTAAGACAGATATTGTAGAAACTGATAGGGTAAAAATGTGACCAAATATATTTTTTGTATCTTTTTATAGTGCTTATGTAATTTTCTGGGCAAAAGGGTCAAAACAAAATAAAACTCAAAATTTCAAAGATCTGCAAATGAAATAAAAAATAAAATAAAATAAAATAAAAAATTAAAATAAAATAAAATAAAATAAAATAAAATAAAATAAAATAAAATAAAATAAAATAAAATAAAATAAATAAATACCAAAACTCCTAAATTGTAACAAACTACTATGAGATGGAAAAATATAGTAAGAAAAATATTTCTGATCCAGAATGTCAAATAGTCTCTCACAGATGCCAAGGAGGAAAAAAGATTTTAAATAAAAGAAGAATCTTCTTTAAAATAAATTGGAATAATAATCTGAAAGAATAATAATACAGCACGTAGGGCCTAAGGTTAACTAAACTATACCACGTGAAAGGTTATGAAAAGACTGTGAAAGAGGAACAGAGTTTGACAGGGGCATGTGCGATTCTCGTTGCTATTGATAGAATTTGTACATATATCAGAGACAATGTGGTTCATTCTATATAGCACCATTAATAAATAATGAGAAAAGGTCCAGAAAAAGGAGGAACAATGATTTACCATTACCACACCTTCAGCCCTCTGACTTCACTGGTAGGCATTGCCTTATCCAGTTTACATGGGACTAAAGATCTGAGTAATGAGACTCCTATTTTTTGCATACCATTAGGAAGCACGTCTGGAGTCATGAATTGTCCATGACAGATAAAACCATTGCCAAAACATCCTCTCAGGTTTCAGAATTAACTGAGGCTTCAATTCACATAAAAACTACTTAAAGTAGGGGGAGTGGTCCCAGACAACAAAGTGTGAGTATCTGCTATCTATTTCTTGCCACTAAAGTATTAAAAACTTGAATTGGAACATTCAACAGTTTTGAATTTATTATTCTGACATATTTTGTCCAAAGCAAAGTATTTGAGGACTTTAGTGGAGTTTTAGTTCTTCACATGTGAGTATCACCTTGACATCTTGTCCCAGCGCGGGATGAAAAATATTTCAAAATCTCGAAATTTTTCATTGAACTGGAGTTAGGTTTGCCAGCTTGCACTAGCTAGCACAAAAGCTATTTCAAAAGAAAATGCAACTATTTGACCTAAGTAGGGACAAGAACACAAATTTTAGAACACAAAGGGCTAAAGTAAACTTCAGCTGTTGTTTTTAACAACAAACAAATATTTCTGTAGTCACAGTGGACGCTGTTTGCACTTACTGAGCTCAGAAGTGCATTGGATGCAGTGCTTGGAATTGTTCCTGCTTGTGGGTTCATTGCGGGAGGGAGGGAGGCAGGAAGGAGCCCTGTGAAGGGCCATGACATCTTATATCTCCAAAATCACCATCATACAAAATGAAAACTTTTGCCCTAGGGAAGATCAGCTGCTTGTTGAGTTTAAGGAGATTTTTGGGGCAATGCTGCACACAAATGAACTGTTGGAAACATTTGTACTTAACAACTGCATTGTACTTAACACAGCTTCAGGCTCAGGAGAAGGAGATGGTGCCTTTCCCAGGACCCCAAATGTGCTAATAGAGCTTAATGGCCTTGATTGGCCTCACCTGGGGACTTCACTCAGGAGCCCCCATCTAAGCATAAACCATGCCAGGACATCCTGGCTAGCTCTGACTGATCCCTTTTCCCTCCCTGAAGCTGTCAGAGGGTAGGTGTTTTTAATCTCACAGTACCCTTGTATTTTGTATATACCTGAAGGGATTCACTGTGAAACCTGAGAATAGAAGTCTTGTAATGCATCATACTATGAGCTTTTTAGGATGGTTTTGTCAAAAAGCAAGTTATGTGTGCAATGATGCACTTGTGCTGATAAAGGTCAACATGTTAAGTGACAATAATCAAGTAACACAGCACTGTGAGATTTCAGTGCAATTCACCAAGTTTTCTTAAGTTTGTGAGCTGTGATATTTCTAAGTCAGAGAATTAGCATTATTACTATAAAAGGCTATTTCATATTGCTACTGTGTCTGGTTATTGAGGCACATTACAAAATAATAATGAGCAGCTTTTTCTATTACCTAGTGAAACTGTTACTGCACATAGCACTACTACCTTTTTTTTTGTTTGTTTTGAAAAAGCAACCTCAGTAGATGGTTTTAAAGTTACTTACTCTATCTGAAATCCTGAAAATGGAGCAGAGTAGCTTATCGGCAGAAGAAAATACATGAAGCAAAATACTTGATGCTTTTGACTTCCTGCCCAAAATTACTGAAAATAAGTAGTAAGAATTAAAAATCAGAATTAAAGTATTACTGTACCTGTTTCTTTTTCAGTTCCTAGGTTGCAATTGTATAATCACTATAGATAGAAAGATATGGCTAATCTCATGGTTTTGAAACTCTACTTGAAAGTACCAGTGGGCATAAAAGATGACCTATTTTTCTTCTCCAACAGTTATTTTTCCCATTAGCAACTCAGACTAAGCTATACAGCTTCAAGCTATAAAATCTAGTTCTAGGTGTACATAGCTAAAATTTACCACCTGCTTGTCAAAGTGGAGCATGAAACTTTGTAACTCATGACAATAAAATATGGGACAAGTATTAGCAACATGTATCCGCTGCTGTTTGTTTACTCGAAATGGGCAATACCAGACTTAAGTTAACACAAATGTGCTCCAGCTAACTTATAGGGGTAGCAAATAATTCTGCCTTGCTGGAAGTATTTGAAATGAGAGTTCTATTGCATTATGGAAATTACTAAGAGTTAGTCTAACTTTGCTCACCGAAATCAGTTCCTTGAGAACAAGAAATCCCAAACATGAAATTTTCTCTAGAAGTCAGATTTAGGATATAGCCAGAGACATCCTTCCCAGTGAAGCACAGGGCTGAAAAGCTAAGCTTGCTGCTAGAGCTTGAAGACTGGGCAGAGGCTGGAGCTGGCAAGAGGGCTTTGTCTGGCTACATCTGGCATGGTGTATGGGTTATTGGCCTGCAGTTAAGGCCAGGGTTTGGGTCTGATTGTGTCAGGTCTTGAGTTAATGACAGTAGGGACTGAAAACCTATGTTTATCCTAGGAAATTGCAAGGAATCTGGTGCTGATGCAAGCAGCAGCAATGAAATATTGATGGCAGATTATGCTGTAGATAGCTACAGGGAGTATTATGCTTAGGATTTAAGGCAGCAGAGCTCTTTTTGGCTTGCTTTGCTTCACTGTGTGAGGTTTAAGTCTCCACAGTAGCTTTCCAATTTCCCTTTAATAAACTACTTGTGACGTTGTCTTTTGTCTTTCACTTAGTAGGAATGCAAAGTTGTCAAAATATGAAGATCATGGGTGCAAATACATCACTAGTTCATCTTTGGAGACAGCTAAAGAGAAATCCTCATAAACTTGTTTATGAAGATTTTGTAAAATCAAACAATGGATGAACTTGCACCTATAACCTGTTAAAGAAAAAAGTGCAATGTGACAAAACTGATATGAAAAATTTTACAAGTAAAGGGAGTGGCAAGACAATATGGGACTGATTCACTATTGCTTGTTAGTCTCCAGTGTCAATGAGGGCCTAGTCCCACCTCACGCAGAGGGCAGAAACAAAGTCATTATACTTAGTTTTTAGCTGAAAATATTTGATGTGTGCATTAAATCTGCAATGCTTTCTCCAAGGTGTTAGTTTTCCATGTCTTGTTCCATGACAAGAAAGGAGGAAGAAAGAAACGAACTCAAGCCCAACGTGAAAACCCAGAATAAAACACAGGAAAATCAGCCAGCTTTGTAAAATTTCTGCAAGCTACTCTCTACAGTACAGTGCAGAAGTCTACTATAATGCACTTTAAAAGAAAAAAGTTTTACTTGAAGTTTTATTCAACTTTTCTATTTGGTGCATTTTGAAAGTAGTAAATGGAAATTGTTATGATAATCATGAGAAAACAGGACACAAATTTATTCTTGATTATCCTAAATTGATCAACACACCTTTGTTCAGAAAATAATAACATAGCACTTGAGGAGAACAGTTGGCATTTAAACAAAAGCTGAATGCATGTAAAACAATGTTTTAAATTGGTAAAAAGGTGGCAATTCTTTTTGCTTGATTGCCGCACATAGAAGTTGGAAATAAATTGCATTTATGATCAAAAAGGCATTGTATTTTTTAATTATTGTTCATACAGAACTCTAGGAACCCAAGAGAAGCAATGCTGGTTTCTTAACTTGAACTATTTCCTACTTCCTCTGAATAGGAGCATTACTTTTATGATTTTAATCTTCCATTCAGATTATAACAGATTATTTGCTTTTATTTCAATACATTGCAAAGATTACATTACAAAGAATAGATTACAACATTTTGAGAAAATCAAAGAAATCACAAAAATATACATAGTGTCATTTGGATGCTCTGTTTGGAATGTATCTTTTCTGGTTAGTTAGCAGAATCAAGACTTGAAACTAGGGGATAGAAATTGTGGCCCAGTTGTTGGAAAAGCTGCATTCCCAGACATGGCCTACCTGAGTAAGAACTACTAATCGGAGTAACAGTAAGAAAACCCACCTGAGTGTAAATATGTCCTTGCATATTTCCTGTAATCTTTAATCTTGGTAGTTATTTTAATAGATAAATTTCAACTTTTCTGTTAGTGAAATGCCAATTGTTGACTAAAAGGCTGCCTGTTACTGGACAGTTCTAAAGATATTTTAATACTTCATTTATCAACAAAGAAAGGTATGTTTGTACGGGCTTTTCTGTGTAAATGAGTATGATAGGTAAGTTTTTTGAACTTATGCACACAAGATCATTTCACTACATAATTTTTGTATATTACATGTATTTCAGGACTAGTTATTGTATAACAATTACATGATATCTAAGAGTGCACTTTTCTATTGGCTCTTTGTAATAACTATATGTACTCATGAATGAGAAAATTATGGAGTTAAGAGTATGCTTGTGTTAGGTGCATCTGAATCACAGCTAGTCTTATTCCAAAAATGACATCTTAGCAAAAATGAAAATTTTCCCTTCTGCTACAAAAGTTTGTGGTTCTGTGCATGTCAAATATATGGGCTCCAAACCAAACTTGCCACTCAGTTCATTCTGCTCTTCTCTGTCTCCCCTCTACTTTTTCTAAGCCATCATGTGGAGCGTTTCCATCTTCTACACCAGGGAGTAAAAGAAAGACAAAGAAAATTATTCTATCAGTCATTGGTTAAGAAAAAAATCAGAACTCCCCCAGGCAGCTGGACTCTTTATTTCTGCCCTTCTGGCTTTGAGACCAATCCAGGCTCCTGAAGTGGTAAGGAGAGAGTGTGGCCTGTCTTCTGAGGCTGTGCTGTCACCATCAAGATGTGCAGCAGGAGCCTGGCCTGAGGCTAAGAATGCTCTTTCAAGCAGCTTGGAGAGACACTGGAACAGGCACCACAGTTTCAGCTGAAACCCACCAAATCATTAAAATACTGTAACAGTCAGCAGTGCAGTTAACAGCAGGTTAAACTGCTATCCCTTACTGGTCTTGGACCAGCATGAGGCTTGTATGATTGAGCACAAAGCCTATGAAGTGTCTGACTAAATGTGAGAATATTACCAATTAAATCAGTCTGAGACAAGGGCTCAAGACATCAATGTTTCTGTCATCCAAGTTGCCTTATGTCTTAGCTGAGAAAAATGAAGGTGAAAACATTAGAAAAATAGAAGTTCTTTAAAGTCTTTTAACTGAAAAGAGATAAATTCATAAAGATACAACCAAAGTAATGTTTAAGGGAACAAGGTATTTTTCTGTGAACAACTCCTCCCTCTCTTTATTTCTAATATATTTTTACATTTCTGCTACTAAAAAAAATGAGCAGTGCATTTATTGAAAAAGTCTGATTTTATCAGAGAGAGAAACTTAAGTCTGAAGCAAGCAAATGCTCTCAGCTGCAAACCACTTACATGATTATTAAGTTCCACAGCATGTCTGGGTCACTGGAACAATGGTACATACTAGGGGACAATTTAGTCCTCCTGTAAGTCTAAGAAATATGGTGATATGTTGAGTATGCATCAATCCTTTTGTGTTTTTTTTTTCTTAAAAAGCAAAGAGGACTGTGAAATTGAACTATCTCAGTCATTTAGGGTTGACAGATAATTCACTCAAAAGATACAAAATTCAATGCATTTTTTCATTTTTACATAAGGGATCTGACAAATTTTCCTTTTTATGGTGCCTCTACAAGAGATGAGGCCAACTCTCTTACTACACAAACAGAGCTTTGTGTAGTTACAGTGCAGTGGTTACAAGAGGGCAAGGTATGCCTTTGAAGTTCTTTTTCCAGCAAATAGTAATGTGTCTATCAAATAGTAAAAAGGAAAATAATATTCAGCTACCTTGAAAATATCTCAGCATTCAGACTTTTTTTCGTGTAAGAGAAATATTAGTTTCATATTACAATTAACTTAAGTCTGTAATTGTGATTCAGCCATATGTACAAATTGATGCTTTTTAAGAAATTAACATGTAGAAGACTAATTCTGTAAAACCAGCAAGAAAGTCTCTCAGTTTACTTGAACCAGCAGAATTTGACCCAAATTATTATTTGCCTCTAACATGGATCTTGTGTTGCTGAAGTGTATGAAAAGAACTTCCAAATCAGCAACCCACAACTATAATTTGCCAGTATGTGGCTTCATATCAGAGGCTGCAATGAAGTGTTTGTTTTTATTCTGTGAAATATGGATGTCTCCCACAAAACACAGAATTGCATACTAATATAAACTTGGAGTAAAATTATCAAAAGGAGCATATTTGTTAGTGTCAGAAAATGAAACAAAACAGAAAATCTTCAGAAATTTTCTTAGATAGATTATTCTTATACTCACAATATTTAAGACCTGAAAGGACCACTAGATCATCTAATCTGATCTTAACTATGGAGGTAAGGGGCCTTTAGATTTTATCCAGGCACCTGTACATAAATCTGTACATAAAATATTTCTGTTCTCAGATGATTAAGCTGCATGTCCCAAGCAAAGACAAGGGCTTGACTCTCAGAAGTGACAGATGCTAGCTAAGCCAGGATGAATGATCTCAGCAGGCAAACCATATCGGTAACTGCTCAAGGATGCAAAAGTTCTTGTCAACCTAAGCCAGAGACAAAATTTCTTCCCCTTTCCAAAGGTAAGTGTTAGTATGAGCCTAGTAAACACCTCAGTCTTGAAAGTACCTCAGCACAACTTTCTTTCTAATAAACAGAATTAGTCCTACCTTGTAACTCTTCTGTAGTTCTGTTTTTGTGATCCTTCTTTGAACTGTCTCTAGGAACTTCCAAGGCTGGGCAAGGACAAATACAAAAGCATAGGGGAAAGATTAAAAGTGTTGTTTGGAAATTACCTAACTATAAGTTTAGCAGCAGCTCCTATTGGAAAAAAAAAAAATGTATCATGGAATGAATAATCAACCCACAGCATGACTGAAGTAACACTCATCACAGTTGTGTTGAAAATAATTTGAGTCATATCATAGTTTCTTTTTGTGAAAGACTAACATGCTTTGAGAAGTTAACATTTTGTGCATAAGGAAGAGACAACAGATACCATACACCAATCTTTTGTAGAGTTTCTGACACTTTTTTACATATCTAGTTTGCCTATGCAAACGTTACCTACTCTAGATGAAATATGCACATTGAAGGGATAAAACTGGTGGAAAACCTATTTAGAAGCAACTATCACTAATTCATTATCAATAAGGAAGGCTGTATCAATGTGACATTTGCAGAACTCTGCCCTGGGGCTGATACCATTTGATGCATTAGTTCTTGAACTGTGCTGTAAAGAGGAACCTTTTTAAACTGGCAGTTATACCAGTCTGTGAGGAACTGCAAGTGTTTTGGGCAAAGGGGTTATAATTCAAAGAGATCTTGACAAACAGGAAATAAATCTGAAAAAGGAGACTGCAATTCAGTAAGGACATGTGCAAGATGTAGAAGCACAGCAATAAGTATGCATATAAATTGGGGAATGTTTAGCTGGCAGCTGTGCTGAAAAGGATCTGAAACTACAGGGTCAACAAGCTGTATGTGAGTCAATAGTATCAATGCCATGGGTAAAAAGCACACGACTGTCATGCAGAAGATTGGTATGGCTGTTACTTTAATTTTTTCAACTCTAAGCCCTTAGTTGCAATACTGTGTTTAATTCAGGCACATTTTAAAAGAGATTTGGACCAACTCCAAAGTCTAACAAGAATCAATAAGCATGGCTGAAAGTCTCTAACACACTATCTATGAGGAAAGATGAAAAGCATTGAGATTGTTTGGGCTTGAGAAAAGACTGAGTGAAAAAATTTGTTTTACTATTCAAATTCTGAAGAATGCTCCTCTTGACTGATGCAAAGAGGAAGACAATAATCTGCTCTCTTGGCAGGGAATAGGGGTAATATGGATGACAGCAAAAGAGGCCTTACTAGCAGAGACAGACATGCAAATGCCCCACTCTACTCAGTGCGTGCCCAGCTGCACCTGCAGTACAGTTCTGGTCCCCAAAATTCCAGAAAGATATGGAGAGCCTAGAGAGTCCAAAGAAGGGCCACAAAGATGATCAAAGACTGAAGGTGTTAGGTCTTTTCTCCATGGAGAAGAGAAGGCTCAGAGAGAACTCATCAAAGTATTCCAGTACTTAAAAGGTGGCTACACAGAGGCCAAAGGGTCTCTCTTCACAAGAAGCCACATGGAGAAGACAAAGGGCAATGACTACAGGTTGTAGTGGGAGAGGTTTAATCTCCATATAAGACAGAAATTGTAAAAACAGTCAATCACTGGAACAGCCTTTCACAGTGCAGAAGCCCCATCACTGGGGATTTTCAAGATGTGACTGGATAGTGTGTTAGATACACCCATCTAAGTAGATTGCATTTCACATGAAAAGTTGGACCAGATTATCTTTTAAGGTTTTTTCCACCATTTTTTGTTCTTTAAATTTTCTCAGACCACAGGTAACACCACAGCAGGACATAGTGGGTGAAGAGGCTGTGGAAACTTTAGCTTTGGAAGATTTTTACGAACAGTCTATAATGATGTGCGTATGGTTTGCCTTGTATTAAAAAGGCCAAAGAGATTGCAGATCAATTCAGAGTCCTGTGTTCTATGATCTGGGGCCAGCACAGCAAATAGACTTTTCCTTCCACAGCTCATTTGATTAGTACCAGCTGCTGCAACAACTAAAAGTGATAAGTAGAATTAATTCAGTAAGCTAGGGTGAAAAAGGCAAGCTCTATCAGCTTATTAAAAAAACAAGTTTGGGCAGTGCAAACAAAAGATGAGAGCTATGAAACATCAGTATTACATAGTAATGCAAAGTACACCATACAAAGTACACTAAAAAGGATAGTGAGAAATGAAAGTAATTTCATAACCATTCACTAGTAACTAAACTTATACATTAAGTATATAAGAGTAAGGATTCAAGTGTACTTCAGCTTTATCCAGTAATGCAGAGAAGTGAGCTGCAGTGGGGAAATGGAAACCCAAAACCATTTAGACTAGAGAAGGTGATTCAATAAGCAGTACATGAAAGCTGCAGAGAGTTGGGGTAATAGAAAAATAATCTTTTAATCATGTGAACATCTGCAGGCCCAAGTAAGAGAAATGACCAAGAGACCAGAGACATGAAAAAGTAGAATAATTGAACAAAGAACTGAAATGGACAATGATAGAAAATTACTGTGTCTGATAGGGCGAACCAGATTATATACAATCTTAGGAAAAGACTGCTAGTAATATAATGACCACAGGCATAGAACAGTTTGCAAAATTATAAAACATCTAGCAAGAAACCTTGCCCATCAAAATACCAAAGAGATAATAACAGTACCTATTAAGTGTTTCAGGAGTAAATCAAGTAACCTTGATCCTGTTATTTTCCAATACATGGGTATTATGCAATAGGTTTTCCATTTGACTGATTAATTTACCTGCATCTGAGATCTTTGCCCCTGATGTGGTCAGGATGCTGTGTCCTTGCTTTAAAAGGGCTTCTGGTAGTCACAGGAAACAAGTAGCAAAACGCATGTGTATTAAGTTCTGCATCCTGAAGCAAAAACTTCCTTCTATTCTCTTGAAGCAACAAGAAAGAGTAGCTGGCTTTAGATTACCTAACTTAGCAGCAAGAAGATACAGAAAGAACATAAGAAGCAACTGTATCAGTAGAGAAAACAAGTATTCCAAACACACAAAAAGGAGGGAACACTATGTTAAAGTACAAATTCTGTGTTCCAAGAGTAGACAGAGAAAGCCTTACAGAAAAACAGTGTAGAAGGAAAAGAAGAAGGTTCAACAACAATTCCCAGACTCCTGTTTTCAGAAACAAAATAACTTAGTTAATAAATGTAGAATGAAATGAGAAACAGGGAAAACTTTTTGCCAAAAATTTATTTCTAGATGATGTCTGTAATCAGAAGGTAACAGAATTGACACAGGCATGTAATTAGGAGATAGAAAATGTAGAACTGATAAAGTGGACATAGAAACAATGGCTAAAATAGATAGTCCTTATGCATCATGCCAGATAAAACACATATTAAAAAAGCCCTGTCAAGACAGGATTTTTAAAGATTTCTAGAGATGGCAATAAAATGTTGCAGAGCTAGTCAACACTGAAAATTGAATGGTATAAATGTATCTTCAGTCAATTCCTGCCTTCTTGCTCAACAGAAAAGGCAGAACAGAGACTGATCTTCTCTATAATGAATATCTAAACTGCAGGATTATTTTTAAACTAGGAGCATCTTCACAAGTAATTTGTATTCTTGCTGTGCACAAGAACACAGGAAGAGTAAGGAGAAGCATTTTATGAAAAATAGTGTTCCGTTCATTTTGCACTCAATCATCAAACCATTTAGATGTTTAATTAGTAATTTTCTTCACTAAGTTTCATTAATCTTAATGTCAACTTGCACTTTACAAACCTAATATGTAACTTTGAAAGAATGGTGCATTTAAGTAAGACAAATTAAAGCTGAAGCTTTTATTTTTGCTGGGCAGATACCAACACTGACTATAGCACAGTATGAGCACATCATCCTAACAGAGGCAGAATCACCAAATAACCCAGTGCAGAAATAAACTGCTCACTAGGTTGAATGCAGAATTTCAATAGAGAGCTAAGATGAGATTTCTTATGTTATTTAGTTCCAGATTGTTTCATGACAAAATGACATCCAGTCACAGAATCAAGAATCACAGAATCAACTAGTTTGGAAAAGACCTCTGAGAACATCTAATCCAACCTTTGACCGAACACCACTTTGTCTACCAGACCATGGCACTAAGTGCCATATTCAGTCTCTTCTTAAATACCTCCAGAGATGGTGACTCCACTACCTCCCTGCCAGCCCATTCCAATGCCCAATCACTCTCTCTGTAAAGAACTTCTTCCTAATGTCCAACCTAAACCTCCCCTAGTGTAGCTTAAGCCTGTGTCCTCTTGTCCTGTTGCTGGTTGCCTGGGAGAAAAGACCAATGCCCACCTTCAAACAACCTCCTTTCAGGTAGTTGTAGAGTGATAAAGTCTCCCCTGAGCCTCCCCTTCTCCAGGCTGAACAACCCCAGCTCTCTCAGCTGCTTCTCATAGGACCTGTGCTCAAGCCCCCTCACCAGCCTCATTGCCCTTCTTTGGACATGCTCCAACACCTCAATATCCTTTCTAAAAACCTTATCTTTCTTGGAGTTTGAATAAATTTTAAAAGTCACTACAAGTTATCTCACTTTTGACTCATACTTAGACATGCTGAATCAAGCACAAAGTGCTCTCTACAAAAACCAGCTCCTTCCTACACATCAGCCAAGTGTAACTCTTTCAACTGGATCACCTAGATTCCCCCTAGAAAGGCAGACTCTTGGACTTCAGTACAAGTCCAGAGTTGTGTTATCCCTTTGCTAATCAAAGAAGGATGAAAAAATTTAGTGGCTTTGATATAAAAATATAAATTGCACAAAAGTGTAATGTTTTTTATAAATATGGCCTGAAATTTTGTCATGAAGGCAAACTCCCATTGCTTCATGTGGCTCTCAGACACCTTCAGTTAAGAAAACTCCACAACAGGTCGATTAGAAACAAATAACAGCAAGGACACACAACATACACAACAGCATATTTGCAACGGAACTATTAAAGTACTTCCCCAGTTAAAAAATCACAACTCTTTTGCTGACAATAGTGATTCTTACTGAAGAAAGCAATGGGAGCATGGAAAGAAATGAACCTTAATAAAATACTGAAGAATAAAATATCCCAGTGAGATAAACAACGTTTAAAAAGACAGGCTTGAAGGCTTTGGAAAAAGTTATCAGAACCTACCAAAGGGCTATGAACTGAAATTTCCGAACCGACTTGATAAAAACCCAACACTTTAAAACAAAAGAAAGATACCAGATGAAGCGCATCAACAATTACATTCTGAAACAAAACAAGTACATTTTAAAGAATAAATTATTTTTCTGAAAAGGTTTGTGGCAAGTAGTCTACAAATAAAATACTGTTAATCATAGGATACAATAAGGATATTCAGAAGATTCATTAATCTTTATTAAAGCTTATTGTATAGCTAATAACACAAAAGGAAAGAAAATTAACTAAAACATATGCAAAGATGCACTAAACATACAAGTGGAACAATGGTATTTTGAACAAAAGCAACAATACTGCACTTACTTACAGACAAATTCTAGCTCCAATATTCAATATTTCCAGAACACATAAGAAAAATTAGACTTAATGATGTGCTGCTACACTGCCATCCTGTGGCGAGGTATCTGAAGTTTTCTGTGAATATACGAGTTTTCTAAATGATAACCTGCTTTCAAAAAGACAGCATTCATGTTCTGAAGACAGGACATCAGCAGAGGTTTAGCTATACCTCAGGAGATGTTGCTCAAGAAGTACTAATTCTACTGAAAACACAATAAATTTTTCTTCAGAAGGTTTATGACCTCATTGTCTGCAAAGATAATTTGAACCTATGGCTTCTGAAACCTAGTTTTCTGGCAGTTAAAAAAAAATAAATTACCTTATTCTTTTCATGTTGTAAAAATATAACAAATTATTATAAATAGATAATCTAGTATGTCAAACATATTGGTACACAATCTGAGATACAAGAGAGTATTGATGTGACGCTCCTAATACTTTCAGCCCATTTAAAATAAAAATTAAAATTACTTATTAAAAATTTAGAAGTCTTACATTTTATGTTAATACCAGATGATAGCATTGTGCCAGTTCATAGTTCTAGCCTTGGTCCAAGCCTCTGCATTAAGTTGACAACTAAGGCTTGATTTCCTTAACACATTTCAAAGTGCTAAACTGGAAACATGTTCAAATAGGACCAAAAAAGAAAAAAAAGTAGGTTTCTTTAAATGTTTTGTTGAATTTTAATATAAGAATTTTTTGGTCTGGACCTACAAGTAAAAAATGTAATAGCCTGTGAAATAAGTTTTCTGCATTACAGAATTTTAGTTTTCAAAGAGCTATCACCCACAAGAAGGCAACAGAACACAAGAAAAAGAAAATCCATACTCCAGAAAACACTTTGAGATGGTAACTATGGCTCAATAAAGTCAATGAGGATAAAGAACATTCTTAAATACAAGTAGAAGTTCTCTTCTGAGAAAGGACTGCTCATGTATTCCCCTAAACTAAGGGCACTCATTTTAGGATTAGGAGATGAGTCAGGATTTGATCTAACATGGAAATCATTTCAGCTCAAAAAGTTTCAGAAAAGCAGCCACAGAAACACAGATTGCCAAATAAACACAGACAATTTAGGGGCACACCAGTTTTCCAGCGTAGTCAGACCTTATGACTTATTTTAAAGCACTATAAATTGGGCATGCCAGATGCAATATTCTCAGGATGCAGAACATCTTGCACAAGTATTTTAAAGAAATTAGTGATTGACTTTAACTTCTGTGATGTTTCTTTTTTTATCACTATTATATAATTCTTGTTTCAGTTGCCCTATAAATTAGTCAAGCTTATGTTTCTATTTTGTACACTCAAGTGACACCTACAGGTTGCCCCTGCGTGTAACAGGTTTTATTCTTAGGCTCTGACAAGAACCTTGATCTATTCTTCATCATTCTGAAATTCAGAATACATCTGATAGCTACAAACTTTCTACCTGTACACTAAAATGTGCCATCATTGTTCATGTCCCTTTCTATTTCCTGCACATACCAAATGTAAGATGATGGGAAGCCTTTTATATGCAAGTCCCCTGCAACTGAAAAATCAGGTGAACACAGTGACCACATACTTTTCAATGCATTGAAAAGCTCCATGCACCCATAATTGCTGTTTTATCTTTTCTGAAAGTCTTGCCTTCCTCCTTCTAGCAGAATAGAAATTGCACACTCTTCTGTGCTTTTGGGCAGGATGTGTTGGGTTTAGAGTATGTTTTGTTTTCTTCGGTCTGTTACACAGGCTACCAAAGTACAGACAAAAATCATCCTGCTATTCTGGGGGCTGTATAGGTTTCCAGGCTGGATTTCTTAGGTGCTTCTCTTGACTTTCATTGCCTTTGCAACAACAAGTGAAGTCAAAATGTTGTGAAAAAAAAAATCACTGTTAGGAAATGATAAAAAAAAATAGATCCGTGACACTGACATTGGAATGCATACAGCAACATCTTTAGCTGTAAAGAAAGTATGATTAGCAACCTTAAGAACTTCTTAATATAAGCAAATAATGTTATACACTATGCAAAATAGATTGAAAGAATTGTAAGACACAGGACCTCATAAGGTGTTGCAGGGGGGAAAAAGTCTTCTTTAGACAGCATGTCAAACTTTGGCTTACAGTAACTTTCTATATGGAAAGTTCTTGTCTCCAGAATAGTGATTTTTAACTGTCCCAGGATGAAGGTACCAAATTTAACACAGACTTACTGGTTTTATCATGGAACCTATTCTTTATCAATAAGAGCTGCAGCATTTTCATCTGCCTACACCTCCAAAAAATCCAACTAAAAAAATCAGCTGAAGAGGTGAACTGTGTTCTCCTCTGACATAGAAAATGGGTCTGACCACTACTTGCTTATAGAACTCAGACTGCACAAATATCTTGTTTTTCATAGGCATAGTGGCTACAGAACTCTGTAAGACATTCTCATGAAACAAGTGTTCCTAGAAATTTAACACAAGTTTGTACTAGTATAGGAAAACCTGTTGATGTTGAGTGCCAGGTTTATTTAGAAGGCTTTGTGGCCCATAACTGCTGCTGACAGGTCAAAATTAGACATCAAATCTGCTTTTTATGTCAATGATAAAAAATGACTGGGTTTTTAACCATAACTGAGCCTCCCAGCTGTCACAGGCCACTGCTGTGGTTTAGGAAAGGTACTCCTCAATTTAGTGTTCCCACTGAAACTGCAAACCACACAAAACTCACTCACTCCTTCCCCCCACCTTTTGCCTCCTCTTCACTGCTGCAGCAGATTGGAGAGGAGAACTAGAGGCATAAAAGGCAAAGATGAGTTGAGGTAAGAACAATTTACTGGAAACAGCAATGAGATAATAAAAATAAACAGTAACAGCAACAACATTAATAACAAAAGTGTATAAAAGAAAGAGTGCAGAGCTCAACCCAACTGCAGCCATACCACCTCAACTGCTCCCTATGGCTCAGGACCAGCATTAACACACCATTATGCCTACTCTGTCCTCGCTTGACTGAAAGGCACCCCTTCTCTCCAGAAGACAGTCCCTTTGCCCCCATCCCCAGCAATGATGTGAGGTGGTATAGAATAGCTTCCATGTTCTAGCCATGACCCCTCCTGCTTACTACAAAAATTAACCCTGTCCTGGCTGGAACCAGGACACCCACTCACTCTGCCAGGCTCAGCATTTATCCAACCCCTAGGCAACTTCTGAGATCTTACAAATTTTAAGATTTTAAAAAGTAGGATCTTTCTTCAGTCTTCCTCTCAGAAAAGCCATTTGGCAACACCCTCAACATCTACCATCTAAGAATTACAACCCTACATACCCTGGGGCTTTATATGGTTGACACCAATCTGCATCTTAGTCCTGTGAGCCACAGATTCTCATTTAACCCCAATTCTATCCTCACAGGAAGCATAATTTCAAGGCTGGCAGCATTCTTCATAATTTACCATAAATCACTTTCCACTTCACCTTGTCTCGCTTTCCAGAAGCCCATTGGTTTGCCATACTCAGCAATATATTCTACTGTTCACGATATGTAGGTTTGTTGTTGCTGGGGTGGACAATGCTTAAGCAGCATTATACCAGATAATGGTAAAACTGAGCAAGGGAGCTCACAGTTTACTGTGCAAGTTGGGGTATTGAAAGCTTTTGGAGTGTGTCTTCATCAGTTACAGTCCTTTAACAGATTCTCAAGAAAATGTCTAGGTTTTGGTACAATTTGTCAGATTATAGCTGACATTAGGTATGGACCTATCTGTTTTTTGACCATTCACTTAAGAGTTAGACCTGATGATCCTTGTGGGTCTGTTCCAGCTCAGAATATTCTGTGATCCTGTGATTAACTGTACTAAGGCTGTTAGGACTGGTATTGACATTTAAAAACAAAGACATTGAAGAGGTAGTTTTTCTGCTGTATCCTGAACAATTTGTGGATGTAAAATAAGGCTTATCAAAGAGAGGTAACATAACACAGTAATCATAAATTGGCAGTCTCTTGGGGAACCATTTTGTCATTTTCTCTACATTGGAAGTTGGGGCCGGAATTTTGATTATTCAGAACCCTGACAGGCTACAGACATGACTAGAATGTTTAGCTTATGTCTATCTCTGAGACCATTTTAAGTGTCTTGGCTACTGTGAAAACTAGTCATCTAATTACACATCAAATATAAACCTAGCAAATAATGTCACAACCATACAACCTAGTTAGGAAAGAACATCTGGATTTCTGGTCCAATCTTCTCTTCAATCCATGCAAGGCCAGCCTTAAAGTGAGATCAAGTTGTTCAGGGCCATTATTTAATGGCGTCTGGTGCACTACCAAGGATGGAGATAAACGAGAATAGAGATAAACCAAAGATAAAAAAGAAGCACAAGAAATGCTGAGGAGTTGCTTTTTGTTTGTGTTATGCCAAGGCAACCCAGGACACCTACCTTATGAAAAAAGAAATACCCCTACCTATAAGATGAGTAATGTATGTAAGCATTTGAGAAAGGAAAGGACAGGTAAGTATCAGAAAGAGGTAATAGCATCTGTCACTAGTAATGTTTGAGAAACAAGGAACCAAGATTTCAGAATGTACATTCTTTTGGCAGCCAGTGTAATTCATTGACAGAATTTGAGGGACACTGTGCTTGGGAACTATGTCACAATCACAGGATGACAAGCAATAGTTCACCTCTAGATTGTAGAAATTGCTGTCAACCAAAGGCTTATTTTACCCAACTTGGCTCTGAAAAGATCTGACCACAGTCATCCAAGGCCCTGCATTAATTTCTCAAATACTCTAGTGCATGAAAGAACCATGGACAGTTTTAATCAACTTTTACACAGAAGAAATGAACGTACAGCTCTTCCATGACAGTAACAATGAGTTATTATTCCTAAGGGGGAAAAAAACTCCAAACTCAACACTGCTTAAGTTAGGTGCTAAATCAGACAAGAAATAAAGGTTTCACCAGGATCTGCACAGCTTAAGGACATTCATTTGTGCTGCCGTTTGCGGAAAGCCGATGTCCATTCCAAACACTTGGCAGACGCGCTCCTGACTCCAACAGAGCCCGTTACCCAGAGACGTCCTTCTTCCGCAAGCCGCTTCTAACAGTCTGAATCCAGCTATTTTGTAACTTTTGACACTTTTTTTTTCCAATGGACCACCATAAGGAACCCCTTGGGAGGGCTCCCGTTTCTAATGCTTTTCAGTCTTTTTTTTTTTTTTTTTCCCCCTAAATTCCAATCTCGCGCTTCCAGAAAGGTTTCCCTAAGCAGTTTATGACTCATTAGAGTCAAACACCCGTGCGCGCAGAGCCGGAACGCGGCTCCGCTGAGCCAACCGCCGGGACCTTCCCGTGTAAAACACGTTACCCCAGCCACGCTCACAGCCACATCCCGGCGCGGGGCAGCGCCGGTCCCGCCGCCCCGACAGACACCTGTGACCCCGACAGGCTCCCGCAGCTCCCCACCCCGCTTCCCTGCGCGCTTGCGCCGCGCGCCGTTTCCTTGGAAGCCGGGGTTGTTTTGGGCAGAGCCACCGGCGTGGCGCTGCGGGGGTGGAGCGGGAGCGATCTGACTGGCGGAGGGGCAGGCGGGGCACCCGCAAGCACCGCCCAGCCGGTCACGGCGCTGCCGCCGCCACCCCGGGAGCGCCGGGCCCGACGTGAGTGATGCCCCCGCGGGCAGCGGAGCCGCGCCCCGGGCAGGGAGGGCTGTGCGCGGCCGGGGTCCCGCCGGGCATGTGCCGCCGCCGCCCGCCGCGGTGCGCGCCCCAGCGCGGGTGGGGCTGGGTCCCGCCTCCCGCCGCTGTGCCCTCCCCCGGCTCCCCTGCCCGCCCCGGGCCGGGGGATCAGCCGGGGCGGGTGGCGCGCGCGGGCGGGCGGGGAGCGGGAGCGGGAAGCGGGAGGCGGGGAAGGGGGCAGCGGGGAAGGGGGCAGCGGGAGCGGGGGGCGGGCTGGGCGGCGGCCAGCGCGGGCCGGGAGCGCGGGGATGCGCGGGCGGCCTCGGCGCGCTCCGGGGAGCGGCGGGAGCGCGTCCCGCTGGTTGCAGCGCCGCGGTTGCGCTGGGTAACCCCGCGGGCTCACTGTGCGGCACGGGCGGCCTGGGCCGTGACTCGGAGCGGTGCCGCAGGAAGCCGTAATCCCTTAATTAGTGTTGTTCCTCCCCCTCTCTTTAAAAGCTTTGTAGTTCACTGGGGGGACGGTGCGTGGTCAGTGTGTACCCCGCGACACGTTCTCACTCAGCGCTGCTCCACGCCTGAGTCGTTGAGCTCCAAAGGGGGATGGCTCCCTCCCGGGAGGAATGTGCAGCCGCACATCACATGCCCATTAAATAATTCCATCGGTTATCCAGTTGTGCTGTGTGCTGGGAATGTTCCTTTATATCTTCTATATCTAACCCTATTCCATGCAAAGGAAACTGCCACACTGGAAATTAAAGTATTCGTGATGATCTCTCAGTAAAAACGTATTAGCATAATTATCAGATAAGGCAGAAACTTTAATAAACAATAAGTCAGCCGTATTTCCTTCCGTAGTACTGAAGTCCATAGTTTTGCCACCAGGGCAGACAGAACCTATTTGCAACTTTCTCTTGACTAAAGGTGCCAAATTTCTGGGGAAAAAAAAAAGCCAACTGAACAGTTCTGGAGCTGAACCTTCCTGATACTACTAGAAAACTGAGAGTACCACCAGCTTTTTACAACATCTTTTTAATTAGTGTGAACACAAAGTTTTTGCAGGCACGTCTGAACTAGTAGAAGATTTGTGGTTACTGCACTCTTAGTAGTGTTTATTTGATATGCAAGTACATAGGTGTTTACCTGGTGATAATAAAGCTGTCTATCAGTCGTCTGGATTAAATTTTCTTTACTACAACCAGGTTGTTTTTTGATGTCACATTTATCAGTAGTGAAGAGAAACAGATTCAGTTCAGTGTTATTTTGCTGTATAATTCTGAGTTGAAGCTCTTTCAGTTTTAAAGTAGTGATACCTACAGGTAGCTGAATTGTACCTACTAGTAAAACCTAAAATTTCCCACTATGATCTAAAAGATGAGAAGTTCTACTTGTTTTCAGCGACTGAAGTTTGTGCTCACTTTTTGTGACAAAATAAAAACAAAGAATTTAGTTTAGGAAAATCCTGAAGTGTGCAATTATATTTTGTCACCTCAGTTTCCTAAATGGTCCTAATTAGGTAGGAAATTTGTTGCTTCACATTATGTGGTACAGATTCTGTACATTCTGCTCATTATAGTATAGGTTTGATTTACATCTTTTTTCAGTGACCAGTAAAAGTGTTTTTGTGAACAGTGGCTTTTGTGGCATGCATGGCATGGAGAATTCCTCTATTACAGATGCAGAATATAGCAATTCAGTATTGTAAAACTTTTATAAATACATTTTATATGTATTTATAGATAAATATATGTATTATATATGTATATATGTATACATGGAATATTAGAGAAGAGCAAACTAGGTGATTTTGAGGAAAGTATATAGTGATTCTAGGCA
>JAWWEV010000115.1:58428933-58471182 GCA_035583235.1 Hafferia zeledoni
TGTATATATGTATACATGGAATATTAGAGAAGAGCAAACTAGGTGATTTTGAGGAAAGTATATAGTGATTCTAGGCATTGATTTGTTTCCCTGGTTGTTCCTGGTGGCTGGAATATGCCACTGTTCCAGGTATGTATTTTTGTCATTCCTGAATTGTCTTACATTTCCTAACATGAGAGATCCAATCTTATCAGGCAAAAAGGCATTTTACAAAACTAATGATAGCTGAGTTTATTCAGATTGGGGCACTATAGTTGCTGAACTTTGATATACGATTAAATCCCTCCTATTTCAAGGTGAGATTATACTAAGTAAACAGCTTTGATCTTACCCCTGTTGATTAATGATCTATATTTACATAAGTCTAATAGTTGCTTTAATGCACCGTGTCAAAGGTCATGAAACTCTAAATTGGAAATGTGTATTAAATAATAGCATATCATTAGAGGACTTTATCTCTTAATTTTATTGCCACAAGAGAATAGATATTTACTGAATAAATAGACACATTGGTGAATTTTGCAAATTAGGCATTCTGCAGACAGTGCAGGCAGCCATGAGGTGACCCTGGCCTTTGGAGAGCTGTTTGTTACATTATAAGCAAATGTATCTGCAAAATTAGTTTACCTATAGTGTGGTTGTTTTGGGGTGGTTTTTTGTGGTCTTATTTGTTTAACCTTTCACCATAAAATTATTTCCATACTTGGAACAGGTATGCACTTTACTAATTTTGTTTTTGTGTTCTATATTGTCTCTTGTAGTTTTTGTTTTCAGTGTAGGAGCCCTTGAGCGTTTCATTTGTTGTTTGTAATTAGTTTTGAAGGGCTAATTGAAATCACTCAACTAATCATAAGAGACTTTTCCATGTTCCTGTGGTCCTCAGTGAATGACTAAAGTGGTAGAATCTGATGTATTTTGTAAACATGTTTCTTTTTCTACTCTTCGAAATTACAAGAGTTTTCTAGCCTATTGTGTATTGACTACTTGAAGTAGCTCTTAATAACTGTAGTACTTTTAAAATACCCATTTAGTGTAACTAAGTGTAAATTGCAATAGCAGTTTTATTTTCCAGTGGTGTTTTCAGTTACCATTTCTTGTAATAAATGTTATTTTTAATTGTTACTGGTTTAGTTGTGACAGTAAAGCTTTGTGAGTCAAAACATGTTTCAGTTAGTGAAAATATTGCAGCCTCATCAGTGTCATGTTGAAGCATGTTACAGAACTAAACTTTTTTTTTTTCAATAAAGTCCCTTCTGGCCATCCTTGCTCATTTCAAATATCCTTAGAATGTTGGATAGGTAGTGTAAATTCTTTGCTTAAGACTAAACTAATGGCACCTGGCAACTGACTAGTCAGCACTTCTATAATCCCAAACCAACCTGAACAATTTTTTCTCTATTTTTCCTAATTTGGTTTGATTTGGTTATCCTGCAGAACACAGTACAGTGTGGAATGATCTGAAACCTGTGCAAGTAACACCGTGAAAGAAAGATGAGAGGCATGTGAGGGTATGGTAGTGCAGGTGTTTGGGGACCCAAGTACAGCCTCAGCTTTTCCCTGTGCTGGTAAGATGTGTGTGCCCAGGCAGTGATTTTTAGTGTTGAGGCCATGTCATATGTTTGGCTGCCTTTACTGCTATTAAACTCTCTCAGCCTTGAATCAGAGTACCTGCATGCAAACTGCCTGTTAATAATAATCCATAATAAATCCTAAATTGTATCTAGGCATAGTTGAGTGAGTGTTAAGTGGCTTGGACCAAACTGGTGTGAGAGTAATGCAACCATGTGGCCTGGCAGCATTCAATACTGTGTCTTAATTTGTCAGGATCAGCATAGTCTGGGTGTCCAGTCAGTAGGAGTTACTGTGTCTAACAGGAGGTATTGCCTATGGAAGACTTGGAGCTTTTGCCTGATGGGCTGTCAGGGTGATAGGTACAGAAGTTCATTGCATGGAAGGCTAAGGGGAACGTAACACCTTCATAGAAATCTAGATTTCATTAGTTCCACTGTTTACAAAACAGCTTTTTGTATTAAAGTTTTTTGTAAAACATTCTGAATTTTCTTGATGAAAAGATAAAGCTGTGTAATGCTTTTACTTGCCTTCAAGCTTTGTTTGGGTTGCATTTGTAGGCTTTTCTCCAGAACCAGGAGGGCCTAACATTTTTTTCTCTAGAGAAAGGAGTTTCATGTAATTGCTTGTTTGCTTATGAAAAATACAAATGCTTTATGTAAACATAAATATTTAGAGATGTGTAATAACATTAGATTTGCTGGCAGATACTAATCTTTGCTTTGGAAGCTGTCAGCTGACTACAATGTGACTTCCTCAATGAAGCTGTCAGGATGGGAACCTGATTAGAAAGGCTTCAATGTAAATGGCTTTATTGGACATTATTATTTAAATAAACTGTTGGGTTTCTTAGAAGAGTGGAAGACTACAGTGCTGGGTTATTTCGCTGTTGCCAGTTGTAGGGTGGTTTTTTATTTACTCTCACATAGTAAGTATCAAATAGATGCTAAGAATACTGAGCTGGGATTTGATGGCAGGAAGTTTCTAATACCTTAGACAAATAGGGAAATATTTATTTCTAAACTAAAACACTTGTACTTGATATTAATCAGCACACATTCAATTGTTAGCTTCAAGTCTGTGGACCAGTTATGTTAAGGAAAATTTTTAATTAATTTAATAGAATGGTGAATTCTGAGAAAGAAGCAGCTGGTTGAGCCACTTGTAACTGAGGACTGAAAATGCCAGCAGGTAAGAATACTTCCTGTTTAATTTCCAGTACTTATTTTATAGTTAGAACTACATGCAAATAATAGAAGTTACTTCTGTCTTATGTAAATCTTCAGTGCTGCATTGACTCCTTTTTGAGTGCATGATTATAGCTAATTTTCAAAGTGGTGGGGTTTTTTTTATTTTAAATTTGGGGGCTTTTGTAAAAATTGTAGTAACAATATTAAATATGTTGTAGCCGAGGATTCAACAGCCTTTTTCTTTACTGAATACTAAGCAAATTTGTTGGTAAACTTTCCCTGTTAAATAATTCTCATCCTTTGCCATTTTAAAGCATGATTATGCACTTTTTTAGCAATGGTGCTTATTGAGATAGTGAATTATACTCTAGATTTCTTTTTGCAGTTGAGAGTGAGGCCAAGGCAAAAACCAAAGTCCGCTTTGAGGAAATCTTCAGACGCCATGCTGGCCTAACAGACACAAAGAAATCAAAGAAAAAGAAGTTTGACTCTCAAGAGAGCATTGTGGTGAGTTAGAATAAACGCAAACTTTGTTTGGTTGCCTTTCTTAATGGAAAAAAGATCAGGAAAATGTGTTGTAGAAAGGAGATGTAAACATTTTTAAAAAACAAAGTATAAATTATGTTTCTACACATATCCCTTGTTTTTGATGTGGCTTTTATTATTTGTTTATGTACTAGCAATGCATCCTTGTAATTTGGAGGTATGTCAAAATTATATAGACTGTAATAATGGCAAAAAGATGGTGGCACATGCAGGCATGCACTCATTTTATGTCTGCCAGTACTTTCTTTTCCATTCCTGTTTTTCATAAAATTTTTAAGATTTTCAAATTCAGTATTGATTGTACTTGGAGTTAACTAGATATTTGAGGGCTAGTGGAATTATGGCTGTAAAAGTATTTGATTGTGAGAGTACTACATCTGTATAATACAGGTGTGTCTATCTAATACAGATGCGAATTGAGAACTGATGAGAAATGATGATAATATTAATTATTAACTTTATTCCATTTTCTACTTCTTTTTTTTCAATTTGATCTTGGTGATCACCATATTTCTGCATGTGCTGAGCTTTGTGTCTGAGTGGTTGTGTGTTTGTTTTTTGGGGTTTTTTCAAAGATTTTGACCTTCACTTGTGATTTGCAGATCAGGAAGGATTCTATCACCCTGACATTATGGTTAAATGACATTTTTGGTTGTGGCCTATCTGTCATTGAAAGAGCTTCAGAAATTCTTGTGAGTTATGGTTCAGATTGTAGTCTTTTCCTGAACAAGAGAATAAATGTTTAATATGAGTCCTATATATACTTGATTACTGACTTAGCAGATTTGGAATTTGAAAAGAAAGCAATTTGCTTAAGAGACATGTTCTGTTTTTCTATTTTTCTCCTGTTAGGTTTTATGTTTTCAATCTTTTTTCTTACAATTGTATCCTTACCAGGAGCTGGAAGTGAATGCTCCTTCTTTAATATTCATTTAAGACAAAGAAGTGGTATTTTACATAATATCAAAAGGTTACCTGTATTTATTATATATATTAAATATATTCAGAATAGTTATATTAAACTTAGTCTTGCTACTTTGTGATAGACTGACAATTTGAAGTTGAATTTTGTGTGGATTTTTTTTAATATTCCTTGAAGTATAAGGTATTTAGTCAATAGTCTATACAAAGAATCAATCTGATTTCTATAGTATAGCATAGAGAGTTAGACAGTGGATTCTTTCCTATTTTTTGGCATGTGTGTAAATACAAGACTAAATTCCTCAGGTTTACTTTTTTTTATGAAATCTGAATTCTTATTTCTGTATTTATAAGTATTTTTGAGAACATAATTGTATGTTCATATGCAATTAGATATTACTTGTAAATGTTTTATGGTAACTTTGATTTTAAAATTGGTTTCCGTTCCAGAAGTCTCTGATGTAAAACACTACTGTTTTGGAGTTACCTAGAAACACTTCCAATCACAGTGACCTGAATCAAAAGTTAGTGGTATGCAAGCAAATTAAGAAGGAATTTTAGGATCAGTGTGGAAGCCCAGCTTTATGGCTTTGTTGAAACTAGATTTTTACCAATCAAAGCACTAAGAAACTAAGAACTTGAGGAAAAATGTGTTGAAACTTATTAGGGACCATTTGGAGTATGTCCTTAAAGTGTGGCAAAGTTGCAGGAGCTCAGGCTGATATTTTCCATGCTGGGTACATTCAAGTAGAAATTTCTGTAAAAGCTTCAGCAAATAAACAGTCGTTTCTCTGTAAGAAATAAATATGTGTGGGAGTAGAAGAGGAGGTAGATTGAGGAGGTTGGCTGGTTTTGTTCCGGTTTTTTTCAGTTGATATGATTTAACTGTGTAGAATTTCACGTATCTTGAAGTAATGTGAAGTTTGTCAGTGGTGGTTGGCTTTGTGTCATGCAGTTGTCATAAATGGTCTCTCAGCTTGGATCAGAAACAGGTCATGACTGAAAGCATATTTCAACTTGATATGTTCCAGTCTGCTTCTTTCCTTTGTCTTTGCTCTAGCCTTTCTTAAGATTGATAAACCATTTCCTTTGTAGTCCACTGTTCCTTTGAAACCTGAGTTCTGGAGCTGCAGGAGTTTGCTGTGCTTTTAAATGACAGAAACAAGGATAAGGAGATTGCCTGCACTGATCTGTGTGCCCATTGCCTGGAGACCTCCCAGGACAGAAGGGAAGCAGCCTGGCTGGAAGAGGAAAAGTTGATGTCTGTAGGGCAGGATGAGTTAGAAGTCACAACTATTAGGAATGAGGGGCTTACAATGGAGGTGGAAAGAGACATCGGCTGTGGCCAGTGAAAGCTGCTTTGCTGTTCAATAGCCACATGGGCAAGAGTGTGAAGCCTAAAGGCTTGCTGAAGACACAAACAATTGAGACAGAGTCAGAAAGTGAGTTTGCTAGTATTCCTTCTAGAACAGTCACCTATTTGTTTTTTACCAGTTGTGCCTGCTATTACAAGTTGTTAGAATGAGGCAAGCCTCAGATCAGGCAGTATCCAGACCATTTTGCCCAGCTACTTCCAGTCTGTCTAAAGTCAGCAGGAAAATTATTAAGTTTATTTGGTTCAATCTAAATTTTATGCTAGAAAAGAGCATGTTTATCTCTGAAAATGTCAGTGAAATTTTCTACCAGATGAAAATCTAGACACTGTTATGGAGGCAAAAATTCCTTGCCTACACTATAGTCTGATCAGGTTAAAAAAGTGGGATGGGCACACATTGATAACTAAGGTTTTGTAATCAAGGCAGGATTTATCTGTTTAAAGCTCTTTACTTCCTACCTCACTGAACCTACTCTTTCTCTGACTGACAGGCTGGAGTCTGGAGTTTCACGTGGTTGCAAATAATAGGAGTCCGTCTTTAGGCTTGAAAATTCTTGTATTCTTTTGGGAAAGATGGTTGTTTTACAGGTTTCTTCTAATTCCTATGTTAGCTTCTGTCTCACATGTAAACCTGTGGAGCTTTGAGGCTGTAGAATTTTTCCATGTTTTGGTTTTTTTTTTTGGTAGGCTTTCAGACATTGAATGATTAATAAAACCCAGTGGAAATCTCAATAATTTGTTTCTTGTGTTTCTTGTTTATTTCTGCCTTGTTTCCTGGGTTTCTTTGTTTCTTGTGTTTAAAATAATAGAACTGCTAGTGGTTTACTATATAATGTACCTACACATTTTCTCAGTGTTTTCTGTTAGAGTGTAGTGAAATTTGTCCAAGCCCATCTTATCTGGAAATTAAAGGTCATGTAGCTTTGAGTGTCTACATTTTATAGTCTTTTATGAGCAATGGCAGTAAAATTGACTTCCTAGCGCATTAACATTTTCTTAAACATCCCACCCAACAAATCAGCATCACAAGTACATTCATTACCAATTCAGTTGTAAGTAAATGGTCTTTTACAACTGGTACATTATCAGCACTTCCGTGGGCTGGCAATGTCCACCCCTAATTTTTCAAGGTTCACATGTATTATGGGAAGTTCAGGTACCTCTATAAATCTGGTTATGTGAGTTTCCAGATACCCGTGACAAACTCACTCAAGGTGTTGCCAGCTTGCTCTCATGCATATTTGAGAAGCCTTTTTAAAAAGGTTTAAGATTATTAGGTGTTGTCCCTTCTGTCAGCTCTGGGACATGAATGGCAAGTGACATGACCTGGGGTTGACTCAATGTGGTATGAGCCTTGAGTGTTAGCCCACCTACATGCATCTTGGCTGGTGCCCATCTCTTGCTCCTGTTGAGCCAGTAGTACAAGCAAGTCTGTTTTCAGGGAAGAGTTCTTCCTTTGCACTGATGTTGTAATGTGGCCATTAGGCTGTTTGGAAAAAAAGCTTTCTTATTTGTTCCGTGTTTTAAACTGAGGTCAGGTTCAGGTCAGCAACCCTCTTCAGTAACTCTAGAGACAGGCCAATCCTCTGAGCTGTTTTTCCAGCCTAACTGCTTTTCTCTATCTCAGTTCAAGTGTGTTTATGTGTTGACAATTGCTCTTAGTTGATACCTCTCAGTCCTGCATTTCAGATAGAGAATCTCTACCAGTATTCCTAACTCTGCCTGAGTCCTAGTCTGATAATTTTTACTTCATTGTTTTGTGACTCCTTTGCATCTTTCTTCTCGGTTTCATTACAGTGTATAACTACAACGTGTGGAAAAAGTGGCCTGAATTAAGATCATACATGGCGTGTGTCTGAGGAATTTGTGTTTGAACTGCAGAAGTACCTTTGTGTTGCTTGCAGTATCTATTAATGTTCCTGAAATCTGCTGTAGTTTGAGATTGAGGGCTTTTTATTACAAGGATAATCTGTGGTGGGGGTTTTTTTCCTATGAGTAAATTTGATATAGTTAAGTGTACATACTATTCATATTTATGTACATATGTTTTGTTCCTTCTCTCCACAAGAAAGGCACTGGGGTGCTGGAGCATATCCAGAGACGGGCAGTGACACTGGTGAAGGGTCTAGAGCATCTGTCTTACGAGGAGCGGTAGAGGGAGCTGGGGGTGCTTAGCCTGGTGAAAACAAGACTCAGGGGAAGACCTTATCACTCTACAACTACCTGAAAGGAGGTAGATTACATATGAGGAAAAATGTCTTCACTGAAAGGGTGGTCAGGCATTTGAACAGGCTGTCCAGGAATGGAGTTGAGTCACTATCCCTGGAAGTCTTCAAAAGGCACGTGGATGTGGAACGTGGGGATATGGTTTAATGGTGGACACAACAGTGCTGGGTTAACAGTTGGGCTCAATGATCTTAGAGGTTTTTTCCAATGTTAAAAATTCTATCATCTATGATTTTTGTAGGCATAATAAATAACAAGTTCTCGTAAATAATTCAAGCCAATTTTTGCTAGATTTCCTAAAGGAAATTATTTTTTTAAGGAAATGATTCTTCAGTATTGGAGTTGTTTTAGAAACTTGAGCAGGTGGAAGATTAGGGCTTTTTGTTTAGGATTTCTCAAAGAATTCTGTTTCCTGGGCTTAATGGATTAATGTTCTGTCGAAGGTGAAAATCAGCATGACCTTAGCTATTGGCCACGGTTGGGTCTTAATTGTCAGTGTGTTTTAATCTTCATTCCTCATACTCAGCAGTTAAAGCCATTCATAGAAACAAAGGTAAGGAAGTAAACTTCTACTGGAAGTTTTTTGTGTTTTTTTTAGTTTATACCAAGCTTTATGCTTTTTTTGTTTTCCTTACTGTGTTCTGTATTTCAATTTATCTATATGAAATCTTCCACATCCTCTTGAATATGAATAAATATGTTGTTACTGGTTAGTTTAAACAAGTACAAGATGAAGATACAAGGCAGTTTTGGTATTTGGTATTTCATTATTTGGTATTTAAACTATTTTTAGATACTAGAGCTAAAAGTAAACAAATCTACTGAAAAGGTATGTGAATAGCTTTAGATTTTATGATTTCTTAGATAAGCATACTTGTATGAAATTCGAGGTGCTTTTCTAAATTCATGCTTTATTTGTAGAATGTTGTTTAGTATTTAGCCTTAATAAGTCTAGCTATTGCATTTTTAAGTCTCTAGTTGTCTATAGTTAGCACATCAGCTTTTATTTATGTGTTAGACTTTGTCCTGGTGTATTCTTCTTTGATGATTGTCTTGTACAAATAGTAATCGTCCTTGGGTTTTTTTACCTCTTGTGTTTTTATTCATACACTTCAAATTTTCCTTGCTTTTTTTTTCCTTCTCCTTCTTCAGTTTTTGTATTACTTTCCTTGCTCACCATGTTCTCTCTTCAAGTGTCAGATGTGAATAAAACAAGATAGTGATGAAGGTTTTCAGGCTCACATAATTAAGGGCATAGAATATGAAGGCAGACGATTTGCACATTGAGTATTCTTTCTAGTCACATAATATTGTTCTCAGAAGTGGGCATTTTTAAGTCAGGATCCATCCTTCAAAGCATGATTGCCATTGCATCTTCATTCTTTGTGTTTTCTTCTTGTATAAGCTTGTATATGTTGATGTTCACTTATTATACATATTGTCCCTTTTTACAAATGTTTGAGGCAAACATGATTATATATCTGGAAGTATCCCAACTAGAAAGGGACAATGTCTGTGTTTATTGAGGAAAAGGATCTTGGCTAATACAAGACTGTATGCATATACGTATCTTTTCTCCAAAGTTGTTTGTTTTTTTTTAATTTGCTTTCCTTGTGTTTTTAAGTCCTTTCTAATGTTTTATGATGGGACTCAAGGGAGTTTTCTGTAAGACAATAGAGTAAATGAATCTCAACAACTTTATAGTTCTGTGTGTTGATCTCCTGATAGAATCAGACCTTAGTTACTTGCTGTGTTCTTTAGCGTTATCATGGAATCATAGTTGGATTGAAAGGGACCTTTAGAGGTGATCAAGTCCAAGCCCCCTGTCATGATCAGGAACATCTTCAGCTATATCAGATTGCTCAGAGCTCCTTCCTGTCCAAGGGAAGTGGCCCTGTTACCTCTAGTAACCAGGAATAGAAGCTTGAAGAAGAGAGGACAGTTTACAATGTGTTTTTTGTAAAACCTCCAAAAATTAAAACAGGTGGTGCACAATGCATTAGCTGAAGTTTATCTTTGCTGTTTTTGCTTGATTGTTCTCTAGATTAACTCTCTGCCATTCCACTACAAATAATGTGGGATAGCTTTTTGAGTTTTTTTCCAACTTTGGGTTGGTTTGGGTTTTTTAGAAGTCTTAATGGAAGTCTGTTTTTTCAGCTTTAGCCTTTGTCAGTATGATTTCGTTGATAAATTTTGACCAGCAACTTCATGTAAAGGAGACCACAAACATCTGAGCTAGAAGTCTGTCTCTAACTTGCATTTTCAATGGATGAAAATAATTGTTTTAGTCTTCTATAGTGTAAACACTGGCATCTGTTTATGGAGTAGATTTGATTTATTTTTTTCACTGGGTATACATCAAAGTTATTTAAAACATAGTGAAGCATTGAGGATGAGGTGCCCAAACATGAAATGGTGTTTTTTTTTTTCATTGTGGATTTTCTGTTGACTTTCAATCTGTCACTCACAAAATTAAAACAAGAAAAAAAACTAGATCTTTGATTTCATTTTACTTTTTGTAATGGTGCTAAAGGAATAACATGAAGTGCTATGTTTATCCTTAGAACATGATTTTTAGTACAAATATGTTTTATGTTCTTTTCATTTATAGCTTGATACCTTTAGAAATAAAATTGATCTATCTAAGGAAAGTGTGAATGATGAAGCAATTATAAACAACACATATAATCCTGAAGAAGAGAGCCCCCGATTTACAAAAAATAAATTGAGAGAGAAAGCGTCAATTGCAGAGAAAATAAACAATGATATTGTTAGTGGAGAGGAGAAAAAGCAACCAAAGTCAAACAGGAAGAAAAAGAAATCTCTGTTACAAGAACAATTTAATGAGGAGGAAGATTTATATGAAGCTAAATTGGGGAGTTTTGAAAAAAAGACTAATGATTTTCCAAAGAAGAAAACAAAAAGTAAATCACAAACAGATGTACTTCCTCAAGAAGGAGATAGAAAGATTAAAAATTCCTTGACTGAAGAGAGAAATGTAACTGAATTAGAAGAGGAAGAGCAACTAATTCAAGCCTATCAGCTGCATGTGGCTGAGGATGAGGCAAATGCAATTAAAAAGAAAATGAGAAAGAAACTTAAAGAACAGATGTCTGAATCTACCTCCACAGTTCAAAGCCATGAAGTTGCATTGAACAATGAAGTGGGCAAAAAGAAGAAAAAGAAGAAAGAAATAGCAGTTTTAAGTGAAGCTGAAACAAGGTATGATGATAAACTGTATGCCGTGTGTCTGTGAATCTTAAAACAAAATGTTTCATTTTTTTTAGATAGGCAGAAGCTTTCTGAATAATTGTTCATATTTTGTGAATGATTAACTGGGTGGTTCTGTCATGAAAAGTTATTACCATATACTTTTTCAAAATTCTTTCAAATTCCTTCAAGAACTTTTTTTAGTGATAAGTGGTGGCCCTGATCCAGCTGAAGAGTATTAGCTTAGCTCTATTCACATGAATGGTTCTGCAATTGTCTGGAAATTAGGGGGGGAATGAAGGGGAGAGAGCAGTGAAAAAGGCAAGACACTAGCATGAAGGGTGATGGAGTTGCATTTTCGACATAGGCAAATGATGAGCCGCAGAATTTCAAGTGGATTGGTAGCAGTAATGAGTATTTGTATCAATATATGCAGTAGGGAGCAATTGCTGACAGTAATTCATTACATTGCAGTGCAATGTCCCTTTCTGAGCTGCAGCATCATCCAGAAGAAGATCACAATCGAAGTCAGTCACTTGAAAGACTGTTCACATCAGAAGGACAGAAACTTGAGCAAAGCAGAGATAAACAGAAACCTAAAGCCAAGAAGGTTAAAAAGAAAACCAGAAAAGGTCTGTCAGCAAAACGTTATAAATAGTGTATACCTCTCTGCTTTTTTTTTTGTGCTGGTACAGAAATATTTGTCCATAGTAGTAACACAGAAGTGATTGAGCTGTTGTAAGTTACTTATGTTTTTCTAGTTACTTAATTGTACTTTTGTCCTTCCAATTCTGAGGCTTATATGTATCCATCTAAAATCTCAAAAATTCCTTTACAATAAATAGTTTTGAGTTGAGACATAGTTTTAAAAATTGTTTTTTAAGTATAATATAAGAATACACATACACCACCTTTACAGTGTATTATTTAGATGCATATTCTGATTGGGGTTTGGAGGTCATTTTTATTTACTTTATGCTCTAAATGGCACATGGCCACTGTTTTGACCTGGTGGCTCTATTCAAATGTGAGAAATAGTGTTTCATGCAACGCATAGGAAACTTGTAGAACTTGATTCGTTAAAGATTGTGGAGGCCAAAATAAGAAATTAGATTTTAAAAAATGGATATTACTGAAATTGATAAGGAGGAGGTGTTTTGATATCTATCAAGTATGGTGGTGTTCCTGTAACTTGCAAACGAGGAATTTCTGAAAACAGTGTTTTGTAAATTCAGGGGAAATACACATAGAGAAAGCTTAAGTTTCTGCTTGCCTTTTTTTTTTTAATGTTTTTCTTAAACCAAACAAAACCAACTGCAGGCTGTTGAACTGTATGGATTTTAAGTCATTGTGGCACAGAAGAACCTGTGTCAATCAAGAGGAAGACCTCTGAATTTAAATGAAAATGTCTGTTAATAGAAATAGATTGTATTAATTAATATATATTTGTGTGTATACTCATACATGCTTAAAATGCTACAAATTTTATGATTTTATTGTAACCTATTACTTAGAGAGCACTTTAAATATTATTGCTTTACTATTGTTTGCTAAGACAATGCAGAGCATTTTTACTCCTTTGAGGTTACTCTGTTCCACTAGTGACAGTTTATTTACTTTGTTCCTATTTCTAGAAGAAACCATGGAAGTTGCTGTAGAAAATGATGAGGAAATGAAGAATTCAGAAATTTCAACTCAATCTAAATTTGATTTTAGTGATGATCTTGTTTTGGGAGTTTATATCCATCGATCTGATCGACTTAAAACTGATCTTCTGGTATCTCGTCCTGTAGTTAAAATCCATGTTGTTGATCAGAGAAGTGGCTTATATGTCAAGAAGGATCATAGGTGACTTTTAATAAACTGTTTCTATTATCAGTGTTTACAATCAATAAGTATACTCTTCCCTAGAAAATTAAATATAAAAATGAAAACAATGCACGGTTTTAAGCTTGCATAGTCATTCATTAGTTTCTACGTCCGTGATACTATATCTATCTATATCTATCTATATCAATATCTGTCTATCTATCTATCTATCTATCTATCTATAGACATACCTACAATAAATGAGGGTGGTATTTTTCTGTTCCCTTTGGCACTTTTAAATGCACTGCCACAGCTGTATTGCTCTCAAGGTCCCCATATTTGCAACATGGTTCATTCTGTATTCTTTCCAGAGAAAAAGTTTCCTAAGTCTTAAAAATATGTAAAAGCTAAGATTAGAATAAGTAAGCAAAATTCTTGTGGTATAAATTGCACTTGCCTTTTATTTTTTATTAAAGAACTTTTAAAATCCTGAACTAACGTTTAGGTCTTTGTAGTTCTAATTGCTTCAGTTACTTGTTTCCACTTTCATTATGCATAATTTTCCTGAAAACCATGTTTTAACAGTGTTCAAGCAGTAGACTTTACCACGACCACTATGCATAAATTTTCTAAGAGTAACTTAATTGTTAGGGTTTTGAGCTTTATCTTGTAGCATTTCTATATACATTGCAAAGTGTCTTAAATTTTGGGTGGGTTTTTTTTTCCTAGAATCAAACAAACAGTATCTTATGTGTTTCTTTGCTTTCAGTAATTGAAAAGACTGTTTTGTTTGAGGGGTTTTTTTAAAGTGCTCTAACAACTATAACTCTCTGAAAATTTTCAAACAGCAAGAGGGAAGTTTCATCTTACAAACAAGAAGAAATAGAGCACATTCTTCCTATTATGACACAAGCATATGACTTTAGACAGTCTAAATCAACAGTTCCAGATTGGGAAGAACAAGTAATATTTAATGAGCGTTTTACTTATTTTATTCAAAACACTGAAGAAAACCCTCAAGTTATCCTGTTTTTTGAGGTAAGGTTCAATATTTTGCATCCATTTTATGCATATTCTGATTTTTAGTTTGTTTCTTCAGCAGTATATATTTGACTAAATCAGGTGTTTTATTTCAATTAAAATGGGTTATTAGTGTAGCCTTAAGATACAGAATTAAGTGGAGATGCCAAAAAGTGTTTTTTAACAGGAAAAAATACTCTGTTTCCATAGTAATAAGGAGTACAAAACTTACTAAATCAACTGTCAAACTTCTGGGAAAGGCTGGTAAGATATGAAGGATATTGCTTTTTTCTTTTCACATTCTTGAATTCTGAAAAGAAGCTTAAGTACCAGAAACACAAGGGTAGAATTTGTCTGCTTGTAGCAACACCTCATGGTACCAATGATCAAACTATCACATTGTTTCCGTTAACATTTGACACATCTATTTCTCCTGGCCCGGTCTCCATAAAATAGTTATTAATCCATCCTGTAATATAATTCTATTTGAAGGAAAAGTTGTAAGTTATATATTCAACATAGTTTTGAACTTAAGGATTTCAATATTTGTACAGACAGATTCTGTACCATTAACCTCAAAATGGGACCCTAATGCAGTAAATATTTTTTCATTCCTTGTTTTTTTCTATCTCAAACAGATTGAATATAATACATTAGCATGTATTTCTTTATGTTTTGTGATGCTTATAAATGAACATATTTATAGAATTAAGAGTCCTTAGTTGTTGGACACAAAACATATTTGTAAAGATTCTTTGTGGAGATAAAGCTAAAGTTGGGACCAAAAGTATGATTACACTGGAAGTATGCTGTTTGACTTCAGCATGGTTTATGAAATGTTAATTTGAAGAAAATACAATTTTAAGGGGGGGTTTCATATACCAGGTAAACTTCCAGAAGTAGCTAAATATGAGAAAATTCTGGTTCCTGTCTGAAAATGAAGGTTCTTTTGTGCATCCCTTGAAGTATGTAAGGCCAGGTCAGATGGGGCTTTGAGCAACCTGATCTAATAAAAGATGTGTGAGCCATGGGTCAGAACTGTATGGTCTTTGAAGGTTCCTTCCAACTCAAACTGTTCTATGACTGATTCTTTGACAAAAATGATAAAACTAGGAGAGGAAAAGTGAATTTTTGACTGCCATTTTCCATCTAGATTAATATGCAGCTGGTTTAGCTGACAGATATGTGTGTATGATTTCTGAAGTGTGTAGGGTTTAAGAAAATTATATATTATTGTTTTCTTCTTTTATTGAGACAGAAGGGAAGCAAGAATAAGTTTTTTAAAGACCAGACTTTTTTTTTAATGCAGGTCATAAATAGTCATCAGGTAAATGCATAAGAATCTTTCTAGTTGTGTACTTGTGTGGAAAAAAATACTGGGTTTGTAATTTCTTAAGTTTGAAATCTGTTAAATTTAGTGAATTTTGCCTAGCCTATTTTCAGCAGTTATTTTATAATTACCATGAAGTTCATTAGAAATACATTTATATTCCTGCTGATACTTCTAGGTCCTTGATTCTCTAAGTATGAATGAAGTGAGAGCCAGCTCTGATATACAAATTCAGGAAGGTCGTTATCGAAAAATTTGTTGGGCATTTCTAAAGGTATTGTAAATATTTAAACAGAGAAGTAAAATGTATAAATGGTTTTATCTGAAAATCTGTAACTGTACTAAGTAGTGAAACATTTTTTTAATATTTCCTGTAAAAGAGATGGGGAAAAAAACCCCTTGCTTGCTTGGCCGTTTTCTCCTTTCCCTCTTCTTTCACCCCGTAAAATCAACACAGTAACAAGTTTGACAAAAAAAACCGTGTTTTTTGAGAAAGTAAAGAATGTATAAGATTTTTTTTTGTTCATGAAGTACAGAAAAAGGTTTTCTTTTAGGGTTTTCTGTGTGTTCATGTGATTGTGAAGAAAATGACACACCCATTAATTTCTGTACCTCAGCTATTCTCTATTCTAGTAGCATTTTCAGTTGTCCAGTCTCTGAACAGACTCCCTTGCCTACTTACAAATTGCCTCTCATTTTTAGTTGCAGAGTTTGAAATGCTTTGGCAATTGATACACAAATGTAGCAAATGTGAGATACTGGTAATTTAGCCGGCACATAGGTACCTTTTTGCCCTTTCAGTGGAGACTCAAATGTGTCATCTATTCTTCGAGAGCTGACAAGCTTTAGTTTCCCCTATGAATGTTTATTTACACCTACCCCTGTAGATGGCAATCATTGAGCAGTCTACAACATGACAAATACAGGAGAAGATAATGGTCTGCAAGTTTAGGTGAAGGGAGAGGGGTTTGAGTTCAATACAGAGATTCTTCTCGGCTCTGCCCAAGATGAATCTGATGGAATCAGCAGTTTGGTCTCCCATGTCTGGGTGTATCGCTGTGCATCCAGGCATTCAGTACAGCCTACTCCTGAATAGAGGGAAAGATGAATTTTCAGCATAGATATGAGTAAAATGGTGGCCTGTTCTTTCTTCTACCGGCATCTTTCTGCATTATCCTTTCATCTGTGTCAAAGTAGGAATGCCCTGATAAACACTGATCGGTGTTAACGGCGGTAGGTACGTTTGTTCTTTAGTTCAATAGAGCTCAGTCTCCTCTGAAGTTGGAGATATTACAGGTTTGCTGTATCTTCTGCTCTTAACCAAAGCCTTAGCAATGCCCTTTGTTGCAGCATTCAAAAGGAAAAAATTTGGAAGAGGCTGTTAGTGGATTGGCAATTGTTTGAGATTTGGTTGATTTCAGCAAGTAATAATAAAAACAAAACAAAACAAAACAAAACAAAAAAAACCCCAACAAAATCAGGTGGTACTGCAGAGGTCTTCCCACTTACAAGATATTGCTGCTGTGAAACATCTTTCAAAGGTGGACTGCCATCTAAGCTTTAATCTCAGTGATTTGATCCATTTAATACACGTTGAATTCACTATCACTTTTAGGGTTAGTGTATTTCTGCAATGGGCAGTGGATTTAAAGGGTTATACTGCTGCTATGGTGTTAGAAATTACCAGTTACTTTTATTTCTTTTATATTAACATTTTTTCCTCTCATTAATCACCTTCCAGCTTGTAGGTGCAAATGGAGTTTTAAACACTGGTGGCAAACTTCGTCTGCAATTGTATTACCCACCTTCAAGGACCAAGTCACATTCAAATGTTGTTGAGGTCTATGACTGGTGGGCAAAATGTCCTAGAAATCGTTATCCGTCAACTTTGTATGTAACTGTAAGAGGCATAAAACCGCCAGATCATGTAAGTTAAGTATATGATATATGAATATATATACAAATATGCAGACTTTTCTGTAGGAACTAGTAACTCAATAGAGCATGTGAGTCTGTGTTTGTATGCGTGTATATAAAAGCTGTGCTTATGTGTGGTATATAAAATATATAAAAACGTTCCATCTCAAGATATACGTTTCAAACTCAGCTCTTCATAATTATCTTTGAAAAATAGGCATACTTTTCTGTCTAGAACTTTGAATATTTTGCCACTGACAGTCAGAAAACTTTCACAGTAATTTCTTGAACATTAATGTTCCTTCTCATTAGGAGAAATGCCATTTTAAGTCACTGGAGTCTGCAGGTGTGTAAATTCTGTGAGACATGTAAGTCACTTAACTCTGATTCCCTGCATCCTCAAGCTATAATAAAGATTTTTTTTTTTTTTCCCAAATGAAAACTTTAAAGTTAGGCTTACACTGGTATGTGCTGAGATTCACATTCAAGATAAATACAGCATTTCCTTTTTTACTATGCAAGTGCAATATTGTTCTATTATATAATTTTCCATTTGTATTTAGAGCTGTAATAAGCCTTTCTTTTGCTCACTGTTCATACAGTTAAGGATGATCTCTGAAAGGCCAGTGAGATGTGGTGCATGGACAAAACCCAGCCTAATCTACAGGATTAATTTTTAGGGTTTCGGACATTTCTCTAATCTGTGTACTGGAATGACATCTCCTTCTCAGTCAGCTGCTGAGGTTGTTAGGAATTCTGTGCACTTCGCTTGAGCAGCTGTGCTTATTTTTTAGTGGAAGTGCTCTGAGCCCATCTTTACCATGATCTGAATGTTTTCTGATAGGTTTAGGTGCTGTTACTAGTTTACAGCTGTCCCTGCTTTACAGTCCTCTGTGAAGTTCAATTGATGTGATGAATTTGCATAGACTTTCTGAGCTGTGCCTGGCTGGATCAATTGGTTACTGGTATTACTTCATTCTTGTTGTGATAAATGCCAGTTTTGCCAGAGCTGGGATTGAGGTCCAGATAAGAGCCATGGTGCGATAGTTTTCTATACATAGATTTCTGGGTCCATGTCAGATCTGTTACAGATCCTGCCTAGTCTGCTTCTCCAGAAGAGTCCATATCTTTCATACTTCTACATGGGCTAATAGATGTGAAAATAGATGTCTTGGATAAAACAGGTCATTTCCACAGAAGTAGGCATCTATGTGTCAACAAACAATTTAAACTCTTGATTCCTGCTTGCATAGTAGGTATGCAGTGTTCTTTTTCAGTCACAGGAACCTAGAGAGTTACTCACCCTGAAGTAGATACCTAGCTACTGTCAGCCTGAAATATTACAGTAATTTTGCATGGTATTCACATGTGTTGAAGAGGCTCATCTTAGTGAAACAGATCAGAACTGCAGCCCTTACTTAATGGCCTCTGCCTTTCAGAGGGACTGCTGGGCTGTTGCATAGTGTTAAGGCTTCCTGTGTGTTCAAGCTTGGTGTAACTTGTAGCTGCGATTCAGTGAGTGTACTTACAGAAATCTGGAAAGTATATATGCTTTGCCTACAATTAAAATTACTAATGTTGTCAGTCCTGCTTTCTTCTTTGCAACACTTGAACATAGTTTGTTCAATACACAGCGCTGGTAATATGCTTTGATATCAAGAGTGAACAACACTGGTAATGTATTTTGATATCAAGAACATTTTGGTTTTTTTACCAAAGCAGTATTTTCATTGGAAAGTCATAGGTTAATGTCACTAGAACTATTTACATGCTGAAAAGCTTTTATTTTAATTTTTATACAGCACCCCTGCAGTAGTACAATACAATACAATAGTGCAATATTACTAATTTTCACTGACTTGGATAGTTACTTAAAATAGAAAAGTATCAATTATTTGAAAAATCTGTGGTACCATTTGATTGACACAACTTTGGAAGCTTTGGAAGTACTTTCTAACTTGGATGCTTTAAATGAAATTTTTGTAATGCTCTTTTCATGTATTAAGCCTTTCCAATCTCTGTGTTTCAGATGTAAAAATGCAATGCATTTGAAGTTAAAAGTACCTTTTCGTCTTTTCAGAAATTACATTGTTCACTTTAAAAATATTTTTCCTTGATACTTAGTTTTGTTTGCCCTAAGGGTGCTCCTTCTTGTCGCTCTGTGATAGCTGTTCAACAGGAACAAAGTAATACAGCACCGTCTGAGCTCCAGAGAGAGGGATGTGAACCTTTTCCAGAAGAGAAAAAGGAGCCATTTAAATGGTCAAAATTGCCTGGACAGGTGAAGTTTTTTCCTTTGCTTTTTAAGGGAAAATAATTTAAATATCTACTACTTTTTTCTGTCTTTGTTTTTATGATATAAATATTATGAAGCAAATAATTAATTTTAAAAATTAAGAAAAATATTAAAACATTAAAAAGTCTCACAGATAGCAGAGAATGCTTAATTTTAGCAAATACGGTTGATTTAACCATTTTTTCCCCAAAGCCAGGTATTTTTATCTTCAGAATTCTCTGAGAATTTGAAAGGGTAGGGTTATTCAGGTAATGGAAGTAATACAGGAAACTAGTTCGCAGTTTTCAACTTGATTGTAAATACATTTCTTGAGATTTGTTTTTGTTTAAGTTATTGTTACAGTGTAACAGAAAGAACTTACATTGAAGAACCTTCTTAAGAAGGTTCTTACTGACTTCATCCTAACTCTTAGATCACTGTAGCTAATGAAAATCAGCAGTCATAAAATGGGAATATTTTTGCAACTATATATACAGTTTCTGTGTATTGACTTCATATTATTTTGTAGAATGGTGTTTGCATGAGTTCATGATTTTATAAAAATTCAAATCATAGCATAAAGATTTTTTAAGAATGAGTGAAGATTTTTGTTTTGGTTCCCTACTGTAGTTCTTTTACAGATACTTTAAAAAAGAACATTTAAGTATACGTGGACATAATGTAATTTCCAGTACTGTTTCATAATAATAATAAAAAAGTAGTAAAGAATAGATTAGTGTTTCTACAATGGGAATTTTCTTACCAAAAATGACAGGATACCTAAAAGTTGTATCTATGTTCATACCTTTCAGAAAGTCATTGTGATGATAACCATGTAATTAAATCCAAAAGAATTGTGATCCTCAGGACAGTTGTCTGCCATCATACTAATTAAATTTGTCACCTCATTTATTTTTAGATAAGTCTGTTGACACAGTGAAAAATGGTAGCAATGATGATGCATTTTGTGATATGCTGTCTTGTGAAAAAGTTTGACCGAGGTTAGCATGATTTGGCATGTCTGTTTGCCAAAGAATATTTGAAATAGAAGCGCAAATTTAAAAATGAATAATGGATCAAAATTATTATTTCCTTTTTATACATTCAAATTATTGTTATACCATTAAGGCTATATTTGTAAAGATAAACAATATGTCTGTATCTGTCTCCATAGATGGATGATGTGTTTTTTCCAAAATTTTCTATATTTCGATTTCTATGACTTATTTGGTATATGAATTAAATATTAAATTAATTTTAAATGTGAATTATAGCTACATGACCTGTAAATGAAATAAGTTTCCAGTAAATGAAATAAGTTTTTTCTGAGCTAAATTACTTATTCAACATTTTAATGTTTTATTTTATGGCAAGGTTAAAAAGCATAAGAAGCCTTAATTACATATGTAGTTTTTAATAGGATGAGCAGTGTATATTCAATTATTTCATAAGTAGATCTATTTGTATACTTTTAAATGGATATAAATCTGTTCACACTCATTTTTCATTCCTAAAGGCAAACCAGGTTTAGGTTAAAAAATCACATAGCTACTGTGGATATTTTGCTTCACCTTAAAATTGAATTTAACGTTGGAGAAAAAACCCTTGGGTGAAAAAGAGGAAATATTTTGGTAGAAAGGAAAGGGGACTAAAATACCTGTGCTACTTTTTGGAATGTTTCATCTCTAGTTATGTCTTTAAAAGTCAGGTATTTAAATACAGATGAGGAATGCTAGAAGTGATTTGGTAGAACAAAAGTTTGAATGCCTGTGATGGGACTTTGAGTTCACACTACAGTTCGTTAAGTTACTGAAAGTTGTACTTCAGACTCCTTAAACAAGTTTGACTTACCCTCTAACTCCACAGTTTGCATCATTGATGATAGGCATTATTAAGCACTCCTTAGGATTCAGGAAATTACTTTAATTTTAAATTTTCTTAGGTTGTTAAAACTTGCTAGTTATTTGTAGTGATGAGGCAGAAACAAATACACAGACTAGATGTTGCCTAAGTTTGCTGCAGAACTGTCTCTCTTTATAAGGCTGAATTTTTCTTTTAAATTCCATTAAGGTGTTACAAGCTTTTTAAAACCTAAGGATGTCAGTAGCTAAGAATGTGTTTTAAGCATTGGCTAATTAGTATTCATGCCAGTTCTCCCCTGAAAAGCCAGGCTTGCCGCATACCGAACAAGCACCTGTTTTCACTGCGAGGTGGAGATCTGGGCTGTTTCTGTGTTCGTTTCTCTCATGATGGGAAAACACTGGCAGCAGCATGTGCAGGAAGGAATGGCTATCCCATTGTTTGTAAGTTTAAATATATTCTGTGTTTTTTCTTATCATTCATGTAGTTTGAAAGTAAGGGTTAAAAGTTGTATCTTTAAATTGTGCTTTTTTAGAGGTTCTCTTTTATTATTGTGGTTTTCAAATCATTGTGTGCATTAAAGAGCATTGAGTAAAATGCTCTTTCTGTGTTGATAGGGCTGGAACTGACTTTCCATACATGGTTTTATATACACAATTTAATGGTATGAAATGACATTTTCTGCCTAAAGGTCTAATGGAAATACTAAATCAATTTGCAGAAGGAACATATTTTCTGATACCAGTGTTTTAAGTGAAATAACTTTTTCAGCTTCCACCTCATGCACTTTTCATGTAAGTTTTGCTCCTAACCTGTCTTGAAGATTACATACCCAAAGGTTTTCATCATCTCCAGACAGCATACTGGAAGTTGCTGTCTTCCATGATCTGTTTCAGTTGAAATACAAATATTCCTTATTGTTCAAATTTGGGACTGTTTCATCACAATAGCTTCAACTGCATAGTTTTTGAGCCTTGCATAAGATTTTTGAGAAAAAAGTATTTTAAGTATATACAAAGTACATGTTTAAATGCAAGGAACAATAAATCTAGATTCCTTTACTACACAGCTCCAGAAAGTGATCTTGGTGTTAAAATAATTCAAAGACTGGTCAAGTAGGTGTCAAAATTTTAAAAATCTATCTATCTATCTATCTATCTATCTATCTATCTATCTATCTATCTATCTATCTATCTATCTATCTATCTAATCTCTAATCCTAATCTAGTTCTAATAATTTAAAGCAAGTAACCTGTTTCTGAAGGGTTAAGACATTGTGACATCCATGAACCACTAGATGGAAGTAGATGCTTTTTGTCCATGCATATCTGGCAACTATTTGATCTTGTTCTCTCAAAATGAGAAGATAAAGTAAATGAGTTGATTTATGCTAGCAGAAAATCAGCATAAGATTAAACTCAATTTTGCTCTAGTAGCTGCATATATTTGACTGTAAATACTTACAAAACTTTTATTTTTCTATTTAAACATTAGTGTATGAAATTCCTTCTGGACAGTTTGTGAGAGAATTTTATGGTCACCTTAACATAGTGTATGATCTTTGTTGGTCAAAAGACAACCAATACCTTCTTACTGCATCCTCTGATGGCACTGTCAGGTCAGTATGATGATGACGTGGTGGCAGGTGGCATCCGAAGGAGAAAAGAAAGGGGTCCAACTCAATGTCTTATTACAAACTGTATTATAATGCTTTAATTAGAGATTTGATTAGGTATGACATAATATAAAAATTGTGATTGGGCTAGTCACTGACAGTGTATTTACTATATTGCTTTCTAATGTATATGTTTTTGAGAGCAAACCTTTTCCAGAAATTGTAGTGTCTAAATCTACAGTGCAGTGAAAAACCAAAAGGCTTTATATTTCAAGAAGACACTGAGACAGTTGTGATCTTCTGTCCCTGGAGAAATTGCCATACTATGAGTGCAGTGTTAAGTTTGAAAATTTGAACATGAAGCAGGAAATTGAAAATATAAGATTCAGGTTATGTATATAAATTGGCTACACTGCATGTATGTATGTTGGTGGGGTGTTTTTGTACACCTAGTTAAATAATTCCACTTAAATTGCTGTAAATAACATTTGGGAATGTTATTTCTTAAATTTAATGTGTACACATTTTCCTCTACAAGGAAAAAGTGTCCTTTGGTGCAGTATTAATGTTAAAATATTAAATCTGTTAAAGTTTTAAAAACCAAACCCCTCAAAACTGTAGAAAGACATGAAAATATGGCTGTGACACCACACAATTTTATTATGAGCAACTCCATTGGTTTTCATAGAGCTTTTTTTTATTTTTTTTTTTTAGCTCTTCAGATCCCTATCTGTTGTTTCTGTTACGCAACTTGGTAATGCTACAGGCAGTTGCATAATTGAAATGCCAGAATTGTTAAATGATACATTGTATGTATGAAACTGTGTTAGGTTTCTTTGCGGCTTGTATGTAGGCATAAAAATACTGCTTTGAGAGCTCAGGCCTTTTTTTTTTTTTTTGTTTGAGAGTGGATTAAATAAGAATTTTTTATATTGAGGTAAATATCAGTCATTTATGTTGCCTATAAGAAGGCTGAGCTGTTCCTCTATTCTTGAGTTTGTGGCAGCAATTTGAAACTGTAGTGGTCTGCCTCCTTTTTTGTGTGCTGTGCATAGTGAGTGTGTGAGTTAATAGTTCCTGTATTTATTGTCCGTTGCCTTAAGCTCCTTAAAAAGTTTCAACACTCCATTGCTTTAAATTCATAATGAGTTTATTACTTGAATCATCTCTTATGCTGGATTCTCATACTGCAACTTGAAGGGAAATTTGGGAACTTACATGACCTCTTCTTTATATAGTGTTTTATGTTACCCTTGAGCCCTCTCAAGGTTTAGTCTCATGTTTTTGTGAGCAATAAAATAATTTTTATGTTATTAGATCAAGATCATTCTAAAAGATAGGTAGATTCCTTGTGACCTTTCTGCATTAAATTGCAAATTAATTGTTATACTCTAAAGGCTTGCAATTTTGAAATGAAGTCACCTCAGAGTAAGCTTAGCATTCTTCAATAGCCACCAGAAGTGGTCACCTCACCTGAAAGGGTGTCACTAAAACAATTCACTTCCATATTGTAACTGAGCACTCTGTGTAATGTGCTGCCCACCTGTATTTAATGATCCAGGTCTATTCTCTTCTTTGTGTACTCATCTTTGGGGAAGGCTCGGTGATAAAATGTATACCATCAAATAGAAAACACTAAGAAAAATCTGATCTTACAGCTATGGGTACAAAGGATAGGAAACAGATTAATAGTAAGAAGTGAAATTTATGTGATGCAAACATCCTTGAGATGATGATCACTGTGTGGTTGGTAATTACTATTTTAAAATTTTCTGGGGTTTTATTTATGTTTACTGACCCTAAGTGTTCCTTTGTTGGCTTTTTGTTCTAACATTTTTTTAAATAAGCATTATGCAACAAGATCTTAATTTGTTTATAACTCCTCAAAGAAAGAAACCATTCTGTTCCATGGAATACTTTATTTATTTTAAAATGTGCTGTATATCCATTAAAAAAGTAAATGGTCATGAATTTACTTAGAAGACAGAGTACTATGTAAAGTGGTAAATGTTTCTTAAATCTTCTAAAAGTACCATATTAAAGGATTAGATATAGGTGGGACAAATTGGTAGGATAATCGGATGTTGTTAAGTGTTTGCCAGGATTTACCATTAGAAGCACTTGCACAAAATATGGAATCAGTTACACATGTGTGTGATTGCTTTATACAGTAGATATCCTAACTTTGTTTCCTTTTAGAATGTGGAAAATAGAAACACAGGCGGCATCTGCAGTGAAAGTTTTCCCTCATCCTTCATTTGTTTACACTGCCAAGTACCACCCAATTGCTGATTCATTGGTCGTGACAGGATGCTATGACTCAGTGATTAGAATCTGGAATGCAAATGTGAAAGAAATCCATGGTCAACTGCTACAGGAGCTTGATGGTCACAAAAGTTTCATCAATACACTTTGTTTTGATGCAGAAGGTATGGAGTTAGTATTACTTTTTAAAATAGTTGTCTTCTCTGTAAAAGGGCAACTTGAGTGTTACTACTTTGCTTTATTTCATAGAGGCAATGTATTCTTAGGAAGATATTATTTACTGTGAGGGTGGTGAGACACTGGAACAGGTTGCCCAGAGAAATTGCAGATGTTCCATCCCTGAAGGTGTTGAAGGCCAGGTTGGTCAGGGCTTTGGTCTAGTGAAAGGTGTCCCTGCCCAGGTCAGAGATTTCAGAAGTAGATGATCTTCCAAACCAAAACATTCTTTGACTCTTTGATAAAAAAAAAGAAGGTAGTAGTAGTCAGATTGTGAGAATTTTAATACTAGGCTGCAGAAGTGGGAAGGTGATGAACTTTTTGACATTGACAGAAATAGGAAACATGAAGAGAAAAGGAAAGATATGACCATTGTGAGTCATGTTAACTGGTAGATTAACACCTGACAGTGAGTGATGTAGTGACATATACTAGAGGGGGGAGAATTGAAAACAGGTGAATAATTAAAAGTACTTAAAATTGTTTGACTTCTTCTGGTATTAGTGATACCATTAATAATTAGGTGGTTAATTTCTGGAGGTAGTCACTGAAGCAGGTACTATGAAGAGGAAAGCCGCATTTTCATAAAGAATAAATACTTGTTCTTAATGAGTAAGTATTGGATGGCAGTATTTGTTTTTGTTCAAGATGTTCTTAGTGAATGTATAGGTAAGCATTAATCTTTCACATGAAGCACATTGGTCTATAAATGCTCACTTTTTGCTGGTTCTAGAATGTGAAAAAAATGAAAAGAATTAGGAGTATATTCTGCATCTCCATATCTGATGTATATGCTAAACTCAAAATTATGGTATCAGCTTATGTCATGCTATATAAGCAAGATAATTTGCAGTGAGTATATTGTAGCAAAAGGGATGGTAGAATTGGTGTTTACCTATTTGTTTCTTACTCGTACATTGTTTTCTGTATTAGTTTTTTTGTGTGGTAATATTTTATTTATAAGGCATTATTTCACAGGACACCATATGTTCTCAGGAGATAGTTCAGGACTGATAATAGTTTGGGATACACCCGTCAAAGGAAGTTCTCAACGCCTGTTTCAACATTGGAGGATCAGTAAGGTACATTGATTTCTTAAGCTAGCACTGTAATTTCTGTGTGAACTGTTCCAAATCAATTTGAATTCAAAATTTTTATACATTACCTTTTATTTAACTGCAAAGGTGTATTTTCTGTAAATAATGGTACAAAAGAACTGATAGAATGTGTTGTGATTCACTGACTTAATGGTTTTAAATTGTTTTGTTTGATGGGCACTGGAACAGGCTCCCCAGGGAAGTGGTCACAGCATCAAGTTTGACAAAGTTCAAGAAATGTTTGGACTCTCAGGCATATGGTGTGATTCTTGGGGCTGTGCTGTTCAGGGCCAGGAGTTGGACTTTCGTCCTAGTGGGTGTGTTGCAACTCAGGATATTCTAGGATTCTATGGTTCTATAATTAATTTTTTTTCTATATAAAACACAAAAATGCCTGAGGTTTAATAGCTTTGTATTAACAAATAAATACTAATGTATTAGATTTGTTCTCTAGAGACAATAATAAAACAGACCACAAGCTTTACAAATCACCTTTGTTCATACCTTAGAGACCTAATGTTCAGTCGGCATTTCTGCCATCACCTGAATTTTTTCAAATTCAGTCACAGCAGAAACTGCCTTGTGATTGGGAAAAGTTGATTTCTAGAATGTAATGCCTTAATATAGGGACAAACATTTTCTTTAACCCAATGGAATGAATTAAGCAGAAAAAGGATAATGCAAGAGAAAAATGAGTAATAATATGGAGAAAATGAGTTTTAAAACACAAAGTTATATATTTTTCTTTATTTGCCTTCTTTTGGTAGGAAATAAAAGAAAATGATATTAAAGGAACACCAGTAAATCATTTGGAGGTGCATCCGAATGGAAGGCGTTTATTAATCCATGCCAAAGACAGTACCCTGAGAATTATGGATCTCAGAATGTTAGTATTTTTGGTGACAAATGTGTATTTCCTTTTTGTTTTAAAATTTACTTGGGGAAATAACATAATTGTATTAGATGTGTAGTTGGGGAGGAGAAAGATGTCCTAATAACCAAGGATAGCAATGTAAGAGTTAGGAAACGGTTTCAAAACACTGCTGTATTACAGACCTTTTGTGTGATATTGGGTAAGTATTTTAGAGTAGAATATCCAGAAATTATTAGATTACTTGGGAACTTAAGGTGTCATGAAGTAGTCAATTTTAGTCTCCTAAAGACTGAAATCCTTTTTAAAATGCAGTCTAGATGTGAAAATAACTTTGAAATTATAATGTTTATTTGTGTGTTAGTTCTGCATTGTTAATGATCTGGGAAAGGTATTTTTATAATGAAAAGGAAGATGATCGTCATCATAAATACTGAAAAATGCAATGATGTATGTATTATGGTATATTAAGCAGGCTGTGAGATGTTTTACATAATTTTTGATGATTTTCTTGTTTTTAATGGTTATTAACATAATTTTTTAATAATAAACTAAAATCAAAAGCAAGAGGATTACAGACTCACTTGAGTCTTTGATTTTGGAGAGTGATAAGTTCAACCCAACAATCAAATCACAACAGCATGTTAATCAGAGCTTTATTCTGTTGGGTTTTGAATATCTTGAAGTATAGAAAGTTTAGAGCTTTTGTGAGCAACGTGTTCTAGTGTTCATTCACCCACAAAGTAGAAGACTTTTTTTCTCAATTTTAAACAGAGCGTCCTATATTTTAATTTATGTCCATTCCCTCTTGTCCTTTCATTGAGTGGAAGTTAGACGAGTCTCACTCCGATCACTTACATACATTGATAAGATACCCTGAACATTCTGTTCTGGAAAGTCACATTAAAGTTATGAACCTTCTTTCTAAATGTTTCATCCTTAATTTCCTAAATTTCTTTGCACCCCTCACTACACCGAAAATCATCCCTGGAGGTATTTAAAAGATGTGTAAATGTGCCACTTAGGTACATGGTTTAGTGGTGGAATGGCAGAGCTGAATTAGCTGTTGGACTTAATGATCTAGAAGGTCTTTTTCAAACTAAGAAGTTGATTCTATTGGATTGAATGTCTGAACTAGCTGACGACTTTGCAGTATTATAGTGCACTTTTCCTCTTTTACTGTAATTGATTAATTATAACGATCATGCTAGAAAGCTAAACTAGAAAGCATGAAATTGGTGGATTAACAGAGGGAACCTGTAGTTTTTGAGGTAGATAGTGTTCTTTGGTTGCTACTCTTTCTAAAAAGTACAGAGAGTTTTAGTTTGAGCGGGAAAAATAGATGTGCATATTAATCTTTAAGAAACAGTTTATATGGGGTGCAATTTCAGAATTATTTTAAGTAAGTTTATCCATAGGACATGCCATCTCCTCTGGTCTCCCACACCTTTGGCCATGTATTCCTAGCACTTCCTTTTTATCCTCTCTAGAGATCTTTTGATGCAGGGTAATTCAGATCAGTGCACTGATCTGACTGAAAATCAGCCTACAAATACAAATGATTAATTTTCATTTTAATCAGCTATCTGGTCAAACTCATCTGATAGCTGCCCAAACACTAGATAAGAAATACGGGAGAGCCTGGGAAAATAAGGGTGGAGAGGACAGCAGCAGGACTGCTACTTTGACCACAGCCCACAGTTACATTGGCTTAAGTCTATCAATAAACCACAGGGTCAGATATTCAGCAGTGATAATTTTACACGTCAGCATTAACTATTCATTCCCTGCATGAGAAAAGAGTGGGTGGAGGTCACAGATCATCACAATTCACTTTGATTGACAGCTTATTGCTCTTAACTTTACCCTTTCAACTTGCTTTTTTTTGATCTTTTTGGGTAATACTGCTGTCTTGTCTCTGAGGTATGTGATCAGAGATTTGGTTCAGTCCTCTCCTTAGGGTTTCATATGCAGGTTAGTTTTACGTCTTGCAGAGCTCTTCTAATGACATCTAAGAGATACTATCTTTTTTATTCACACAGCTAAAAGTATTATTTGGACTAACACAGTCTTGCACTGTGATCATTAAGGAATCATTTTCTCTTACTTTCCAAATAGGATTGCATTTTGGAGTATGTTTATTCAGAGTATAGTTTGAAATAATATTCCGGTCTTATTAAATGTACTCCATTTCTCCCAGCATACCTCCATTATTCCTGCAGTAACACGTTTCAAAAAATACTGTCTTCTGTCTTTGAGGGCTGTGGTGCACTATTGCCGTTCTTCTTGCCTCAGATTCTGTGTTGCAATATTGCTGCTGTGTTAGTCTCCATGTCGAACTTTCATATCTTTTTCTAGGCTATGCCTAATGTTTGAAATAGCCTCTTATATGCTGACTTATGCTTCTTTCCATCCTTTTGTAGATTCTCTCCACCTTGATGCCTACAAACTGTTAGACAGTAGATCATTGTTACTGTGCTGACCAGTAGTGTTTCACTAAAAAAAAGATTAGGGTACCTAAGCTGCAAAATAAAATTAAAACTATTAATAGTAATTCAACATTTGGATCTGAACTTTGTAGATTTTACTGCTGGTTTTCTAACCATTAGTCTGAGAGCTGGAGAATGCTGCTAGATAAATTTAAGCACTGAAGCTCAAGAAGCATAATGAAAACTTTTTTTGACAGAGCTTTGAGTTAATAGTGCTCATTTCCCCATTTTTTTGCAAAGCCCAGGATCAAGACAATGCAAACTACTACATCTGTATCCGTTCTCTAGATCTGAGGATTTCTCCTTTTTCTCATGAATGACAAGGACATATGCTTTCATCTGTAATGTCAGGTGCATTATGAAAGTCAAGGCAAATAAAGGGTAAACACTGCACTCTGCAGAAGGTGCATATGTATTTGGGATGAAAGGCGTATGGATTTTTCTGAGGAACAGAGGGGAGAACTGACACTTAAAAAGGTAGATTGTCTATTCTGAAAGTATCTGCTACATTTGTAAACTTTCTTTATCTTTAGCTTGGCTACAAAGAAATACATAGGTGCCACAAATTACAGAGAAAAGATTCACAGCACCTTGACACCATGTGGTACATTCCTGTTTTCAGGAAGTGAAGATGGAAAGGCTTATGTTTGGAATCCAGAAACAGGTAACTAATTATTTTATCGGTTTAAGCTACATGGCCAAGGCTGAGGGGGAAATGATTTTTTATACTTTATTGAAACACTTTTGATATAGAATAAAACTTACGTAATATGTTCTTAAATCCTGAAGCTTTAGCTCCACCTTTTAAATAGTTATTATTAATAGCTGAGATTTAATTCCATAGAAGAAATTATTAGAGGTAGCATTTGTAATATCCAGCAGGATTGGATCACCTGAAACTCAGCTTTTTGTATACTGCAACACACAAACAATGTTTCAGGTCAGTTCAGTTTTTCTGTTACGGTGTTTAGACTTGGCTTTTGTTCAGAAACAATCTGTTTCTCTAGAGTGGTCAGAGACTTTTTATTTTTTTTGCCTACAGAATACAATTTCTTTGCAAATTAGTCTCCAAGCCAAGTATCTTCAAAAATTAGCTACCAAAATCTTTCTGAAAAAGTGTTAAGCAAATATAAGATAAAGAGTTTGCTATTTTCTTGTACAACAGGTAAAAGAGACAAAAATAACAGTAGAAAGTAGCAGAATGCCATTTTGGTTTTGATGACAATAATATTCTATCTCTGATTATGAAATAAACAATTTTTTAAAGAAAAAAGTAAATATTTTATAAGTGGCAGATAACTAACAGTTCTGGTTTGAATTTCTCACCATGTTTCCAACTACATTACCTTATATCTATGCTGCTACGTAATTTGCCTGAAAACTTTAAAAAGAGAATAAAAGTAAAATGAAGAAGGAACTTCGTATTAGAATGTTTTCATTGGGTTTTGACTCATTCACACGCTGTACTGGCATTCCTATAAAGAGCTAATTTTCTTCATATTTTTTAAAAAGTCCGTGCTCAACTTTCACTCCCACTGTCCATATTATGCAGTTGAAATCCTCAGCTAAGATGGGTATCTCCAGTACAATGCAAGCACAAACAAATACCATGGAACGCCACCTTTCCAGAACTTGCTTATCAGAACAAGAGAACTCAGCTAACCTGGTGCATCCTCTGGGGTTTCCTGCAGCTATTGCAACAGCACTAACTTTTATGACTTTTTGAATAACTTAAAAGCATGCAATATTTTTTGTTTTATGTTAAAACACTACTTTTCAGTAAGAAAACTGACTAAGAATGTACTGTAGTAATACAAGCTTTAGCCAACTGTTATTTCGCTATATCAGGTATGTTTCACATACATTTCCATGGTCTTAATAAATGTATTTCACTTCTGCAGGAGATCAGGTGGCTATATATTCTGAACTGTCCTTCACATCTCCACTTCGTGATGTTGCCTTTCATCCACATGAACATATGGTGTCATTTTGTGCCTTTGGTCAAAACCAGCCAATACTTGTATATATTTATGATTATAAAGGTAGGTACAAATTTTCTTGATACACACCTGTAGATATTTGATTTTTAGAAGCAATTTGTTAGTGTTTCTACTTCTTTCAAGGGAAAAAGAAAGCAGTCATTCGATGATAAAACATACATTTTCCTGGTAAAAGAAAAAGAAACCAAAGCAGAATTGAACATGATCCCATACAACCTGTTCTAGATGCTGCAGCTCCTTTAAGCAAGGGTTTTGGCTTTGTCAATCACTAGAGATCCTCAAGTTTAACCTGAAGTTTAAATGTGCAGCACTTTTTACATCACTTTTTCATATATAGGCAGTGTCATACAAATACTTAAAAGCCCCTTTTCAGTATCATGGTTTATTATGGAGGCAGAAAGTACAATGATTCAGAAAATTAATGAATAGCTTAATAGGAAGCTCAGTATTTTGTGCTGGCTAAGTTACAAAATAATGTTGAGAAGCTGTATAGAATTGAATCAGACAGTATAGGCTTTCAATAAACAGATGCTAAATCTGTGGTGCAATTATGTGAGATGTGTTTATTTCCTGGGTTCTATTAAAGAGAAGATCATGATAAATGCTCATTTTGAATTTTTGGTATACAAAATAAAATTCAGATTGTCCTTTGCAGGCTTTTCTGATAGTTGTGTTCAATTAAGGATGTTTCCATCTAGATAGTAGATAATGTTAACAGAATTATGCAGTAATTTTTTTTGTTTGAATTATGTTTGCAGGGAACATAGATCTGTAAAGCTAATCCTGTCTTTAGACACTTCCTTTTAAGTAACATACAATATTGAGATTACTCATGTCAAATCTTGGAGTCTAGGTTATTTGTCTGTTGAATTGGTTGACTTTTACAGGAACACTAAGTGGAATGACTTTGAAATTAATATTCAGTGCTAAACTTAAGTAAGATACCTATATTTTAGAAAGCAATGGAATTTTTTGGGGTCTGAAGGATTTCTTTAAAATTTTTTGACTCTTCAACAGACAATGAGTCTTAAAAAAAACTAATACAGTAGTTTAAAGTATACATATATATATTTAGAGATCACACAGATGTCACACGAGTAGTTCTTTGTGTCATCTGACTGCTTAACTAAGTCACTGGTGACAGTAAGATTTTGCATAGGTTGTGGTCTTTTTTACATTGCCTGTTACTATCTTTTTGTTCTCTTTTTTTTGTTAAAAGCACCCACTTTACTTTCAGAAAATATTCTTACTGCCTTAGTGTTGAATGAGTTAATCATATGGTAATACTAATTTTAGTCACTGACACATTTTTTAAGACTCCAACAGTATGTGCTTTAGATACACCAGCAGTTTTATCAATGTCCTGGACAGAATTTTCATGAACAATTATTTTAACCTTTTTTGGCTAGAGACCACAGTACAAAATATTGCAAAATTCAATTTGTCAGTTAGTGCCTCCTGTGCTGTATAATATGTCTAACAACTTTGAAATATTTCTTGAGTATAATAAACTCACTTGAACTAGGCTGAAAAAAATGTGAAATATACATAGACTGAATTTAGTGCAATTGCCTTTGAAAAATTTTTCTCTTCCTAGTCCCCTGTTGTCCCCTCCTCCACTGCCAATATTTCTGCAGGAGGAACACAATTATTCATAAGCAATACAAAAATATCAGTTCTATGTGAGAGCTTACTCAACACAGATAACAGAAGTGAGAATTATTATCAGAAGAGTTAAGGGAAAATGGGGTAGTATGGGGAAAATTTCATGTCATGTTCAGGTTTTCCCTGTAGCACTATTTGTACGGATTCTGATGGTGTTTGACTGACAACATGGCTGACAAAATGACAGCAATCATTCAATTTTTTTTCCTATGGCAACGTAAGGCTTCACCTGACATATCAATATTGGTTATTTCTACAGTTGCACAACAGGAAGCTGAACTCGTAAAAGATCTCAGTTCATCACTTACCACAGCTGCACCAAGAGGGCCACAGTTCTTTAGCAGTTTTTCTGAAATTCCTGTGCAAAAAAGCTCAGTGATGTCTCCTGCAGATCAGTTTGTCAGTGTTGCAAGAGCGTCAATGAGAATGCAGAAGGTGAAACAAAAACTTGATTCAGTTATGGTAAGTCAAATTTAATTAATTTGCAGAAGTATATAGTCTTCTCAGTCAGAGTTCATGTTCTGGGGCTGGTATATGTAACAAAATACACATATATTGTCATGGCATCTGGTCTTCAGCAATTAATACATCTCTCACTAATATTAACGCACCTGTAAGTAACTCTTTAGAAAAGAGTAATCATAAAATACTTTTGTTTATCAGGTATTGATGAAAAGGGATGTTTTTTGCTAATACCCATTGCCATTCATACATTTATATAATTTGTTCCATAGACATTATGGCCAAGCTTCAGAATGTTCTCTCTCTGGTTTTTTTTCCCTATTCACCTTTAAAATTGTATGTGGCATAAATGCCAGGGATTTTATGGTGTAGGGGGTTGCACGGCTGACCTGTGTGAGAGATCATGGTCTTGCCTGTGCTGGGCAAGCTGTTCCAAGCAGCTCTGTGAAGGACAATGCAGAGCCACTGCACAACTGGAACTGGAACCAAACAGAACAGCATATGGCATCACCGAGAAAACATACTTAAGAAAAGTCTATACCTAGCAGGGACAGGAGACACCACAGCAGAGGAGAAATGCAAAGGAAAACGTGTCAGGAGGCACAAGTGGAGATACAGGAGGAGGGATGTGAGGCGGCACGGAAGAAGACACAGAAGGAGTCACAAAGGTGATGCAAGGGACACAAAATGATACAGAAATGGAGATGCAGGGGGAGACAACAGAGTAGGCTTGAAGGGAAAGACAGGAGATGTGTGAGGACATGCAAAAGAAAACACAAGAGATGGTCCACCTCTGAAGGGGCTTGCAGCCCATGGAAAATCCATGTTGGATAGGTACAAACCCCAAGGGGATTTCATCCGGTGGATGATCCTTACTAAAGCAGTTGACAAGAGTAAGAAGCAATGAGTCAAAAAGAGCAAGTCAGTATACACTTATCACCGCTCTCTTGCATCAGCTTACTGAAGGGCCTGAATGTAACATAATAGCAAAAGCAAGGAGACTGCTCTGATTCTGTATGAGCTTAGTTTTTCTGTGTTATAACCAGTGCCTCCTTTCCAGGTCCCTTTAGAACCAATCTTTTTTTTTTTTTTTCCCCTCTTCTTTGCTACCAATAATGAAAGATAGATTTAGTTTCTTTTCTTCTCCTCTGCAACATTACTATTCTTGTTAGCCCAGAAAATATGTAATTAGAACCAAGAGTTGACTATTGTGTTAAAACTTTAACAATTCACAAAAGCTAAGACACTTGGTTAAAAAAAGTAAAAATTAATTTCTGTATGCAACCTGAATGCAGAATTGGCTTCTTTACCACACAGAGAAACTACAGTGTAGTGAACCTTGGCAGCAATTATCTCTGCCTCAAGGAACTAATGCTAATGTATGATTCTATTCACAGAAGTTTTTGATAGGAAAACACTTAACTCATTTCTGATTCATGAAAGAATTTCTAAGTGTTTTTCATTCAATGTTAGTTCCATCTAGCTGTGAAAATAACTGTTTATAACTTTGCATAACAAAGGGATGATATATGTTATCTAAGTATGGGGAGAAGGGCTTTCTTTAAAGGTTAGTATTATAGCTCTGAAATTGTGATTTTTAGATGTCTAACTCTTTTGTATCACTTATGAATAGCACCTATATATACTCCATAGTACTAGAAATCAATTACAGGTTGTCTGCGTCACCTCTTAACACGTAAATGCTTCTAAATTAAAGTATGATGAGCTTTTCCAGTCTTTGCTTCATGATGTGTTTCTGAAAAGTGTTAAAAAAAGGTTATCAAAGTGGTTACCAAAATTCTGATATTCAAAATATATTAAATGCAATTTTAGACAAGTAGAATGTAAAAGTATTCTTTCCTATTAAAGAAATACTTACAACTGTTTGATTTTCATTTTTTTGTTCTTTGAGTATGTTTCTTACTGTGGCATAATTCACAAAAGGAGTAGATACTGTGAGAGAATCCAGAAGCTTATGCCTCAGATTGCATCAAATGTACTGAAATTTCATCATTGAGCTATATGACTATTAAGTATGCTTATAAATGGTGCTTTGGTGTAGTATACATCAGGTACTATACTGTGTAATCCTGTCAGATGGTCTTCTTTTAGAATTTAGTTGTGATGCAAAATACATCTTTTTGTGTTAAAACAGAATAGAATTTAAAGCCACTACTTTTAGGGAAAAAAATGCAACCTTATGGTGAACACATAACCATGACACTGATACCATCTGAGCCATCGGGTGGAAGAAGCTGGAAACTTGTGGTTTTGTCTGCAACAAAGACCTAGAGCCAGAGCTAGGCACCCGAGTGGTTTGTATTTTTGTTATGCTACCATTTTCAGTCTTGTAATAGTCTGTCCACTGGTTCATCTTGGTTTTGGTAGACTCTGAAATACCTTGCTTGACATCTGGGGTTTAGTGCAAGTCTGGAATGTGAAGAGTTCTATAGTAATTTACTACAGCTTCTACCTGAAGATGGAAAACCAGGGGGTCATAGTATATTAAGGACTGAGGTCTCGTTTTAAAACACTGCCAATTTTGTGAATGCTTTTTGCCCAATAGAAGACAATGCTGTAGTGTCTCTGCAGGGTGAAGTAGCTGTTTCATTTGATCATGCCTGAAATACAAAATTTTTATCTACAGACTATTAGAGTACATACTGATATTCTGTAATCTTATCATACGTATAAGAAATTTGCAGAATTTTAAAAACCTCTTTTTAACTTTTTTTCACATGATCCTGTAATGCAGGCAGTCATTTTCCTGATGATCTGCACAATATATCTCATTGGAATGAGGGCTTTTCAATGAAATAGTTGTTTTTTAATAACAATGTGTACTTTTTCTGATTCCTGTATTCCTCTTCAGAATGCTAGAAAATGCTGTTCTTACTGGCAGAAATTCTATTACAGTTATTACTTCACACATAGCTACTCTCAGCTACAGACTTCTAAGGGTGTATTTTTTAAGCCATGGTGGATCTGAATCTTACAACCCTGTGCAATTTCATTTACTATGTAAAAGTAATTCTTATAAACATCTTCTTTTGCCAAGCTGATACTGTTCAATCATTGTGATTTCATAAGCTAGTTCTCGATATGAAATGGCTAACTATTACTAGAAGCTTTATATAGGTAAAATACTTAACAGTAAATGAAAGCTTTGCCAGAATTTTACTTTGTAGGTTTTTAGGAAAAAGTTTACTTGTAAAGTAAGGTTTTAGAAATTGTGATGTATTTTCCTTGTCAATTAATTAAATTTGCCAGTTTAAGCAAAGTTGCCTGTTTTATAAAAACTTGAACAAATATCTAGTTTTTTCCTGTGATTTGTTTTTTGCTTAATTCCTTTCCCCCTGCCCTCTGAAAATTTTACAAAGCAGGTCAGGTTCTTAAAATCTGTAATGTTTTCCTATGTTCGAAGATTCTTTCCTTAGAAAGAATTCTTTTATGCATTCCTCATTTTTAGCAGCCATCAGGTGAAGATTAAAACAACATAGTCAAAATAGATGTATGTTTTGCCAGGGATAGACTTAAACTAATGGTATGCCAGAGAGAAAGTGAATTGCATTCATTTTTTAGCATAAAACTATAGCATTATAATAATTTTATTAGAGGGTAAAATAAGATGTTAAGTATTTTTACTGTGTGAGGATTTTATTGATTGGTTCTTTAATTTTGTTTTCATTTTCACCCTATTAGTTTTCTTGCCATAAAAGTTTGTAGAGTTAAGGAATAGTTACTTACAGTTTGTTTTGTCCTTGCCAAACAAAGTTAAACAGCGACATCTGGGTATTGGTGTGTTTATTCAGATAATACTTTAAAGCAGAGTAAGCTAGAGTCAGTCATGATAAAACCCAGCACATTATTTCTCCTTCTGCCAGCTGGCTTGTTGTCACCAAGGTATGGGGAAAGCAGTTTTTACTAAGAGCTTTTTATGACAGAACATACCATAAATATACACTGAGTCAATTAATAATGTTTTTGGCAACTTTTTTAATGGTTATTGGGCCCATGATAGAGTTTCTTGCAACAGGAAGAACATTATTCCTACCTGAAAGGAGATTGTAGCAAGATGGGGTTGGGCTCTGCTCAACAAGCGACAGGGCAAGAAGTGGCATCAAGCTGCACGAGGAGAGGTTCAGCTTGGACATCAGGAAGAATTTCTTCACTTGAAAGGGTGGTTAAGTGTTGGAACAGGCTTTCCAGGGAGGCGGTCGACTCACTATTCCTGGAAATGTTTGAGGAATGACTGGACATGGTACTCAGTGCTGTGGTTTAGTTGACAATCTGGTGTTTGGTCAAAGGCTGGAGTGCATGATCTTGGAGGTCTTTTCCAACCTAAATGATTCTATTTTGGGTGCAGAAAGGAACATTGATTGTGGCTCAAATATTAAGATACTATAAACTGAGAGTTAAAGAAGGATATACAAGCTCAAACCTTTAAGATAGGGAAAATACCTTTTTTTTACTTAGCATTCAAAAGCATTGCTTATTCTGGAGAAATCTAGTCACGTTTTTGGTTTCTTTTACCTTTCTGTCTTTATGGTTACATTACAGTAAATCTCTGGAATAATCAAATAAGGGCTTGTCTACATAACAAATGAGTTTACACTTTTTTGTTTAAGTGCATAATTTAAAAAACATTTTAGTGAAGTGCAAGTCTGGTTGTTTTTTTTCTCTGTGGGAAAAAAAAATTACTAAAAAGGAATTTTATATATGATACGAGAACCCTAGAGTATAACCAGACACTTGGGTAGTGGGGGGATAGGTGGAGTGAGGTTACAAACATCTGAGTGGTCACATAGTTACCTGAGGCTGTATACTGTATTTAGACCCCTGTCCTAATGTCTATTACCAGAAGGTAAAAAAGAATAGGTTTGTATACATATTTGACAAGATGTGAGTCAGAAGATATTCTGGTATCTTATTTTCTGTAATAGGAAGAGAAATAAAATCATAGGACAAGTATCTTTGGGTGTGTTTTTTATGTGGAACATGTTACATCCATTTTTCATTTGCACAATAAAGAAGATATTTTAAAAATTAACTACCAAAGTAATGGATTTCTTTTTCCCCAGTCACATGTTGTTGATAGCATGAGTCATAACATGAGGTCACAGCTTACATAGTAAGCTACTTACGTCTTAATAAACAAGACAAATCTGTTTTTTACTGTTATTGGTGATACTTTGCCCATTTCTGCTAAGATGTATGTATCTTTGCATGTTCTGAAATAGAAATGCTAGTTTTATCCAATCTAGGAAAGGTCATTCTCTTTGTATTTTAATGGCTAAGTAAGTCTAGAGTTCCTGTGTATAACTGAGCCTATATTTAACTGTTTTGTTTCTTGTCAAAGAATTCAGTATTCCTTGTGGCTAAGTGAAAGAAGCATACTATTCCAAATGTTTATAGTAATCTTAATTTCTTCTTAACATTTCTTTTAAAGACAAAAAAAAAAAAAGGAAAAAAGGAAGAAAGCTTTTGAAGTAATCTGTAGTTGAAATGCCAGAACTCTCTGGCAAAACTAAGGAACTGAGTGTACATAATTACTGTGTGATGAGACATAGCATCTGTTGATAATGACCAAATGTGGGATTGAACACCTTTTAGTGTCAGTTTTCATATGTATGCACTGGTCACTTCTGGGCTTCTATGGGGGAAAAAAATTGAGCACTCAAGTGAGGAGGAAACTGTATTGCCATGTAGATGAGTTCCTGATCTGGATAATTAGAGTAAGAGGGCTGTAGGGAGCATCAGGGAAACATACTTACTTCAGGCAAGGATAGTAAATCTGTTTCAGTTTTGCTTGTGTGTGAGTCTAATGTCTTCTTTTGGCTGTGCTTTGTTTTTCCCCTTAGTCTAAAAGTACATAAGAGCAGAATAGCTATGTCTCCAAGTGAATGCAGTACACCTATTGCAATAGAATCCCAGCCCTCACTGTAGTCATACTAGCCCTACTGTCACAGAAATTGCACTTTTATGTAGATGTAAACTTGATTCACACTTACATTACAAATTTAAAAGCTGTAGTGCGGTAGTCCTACTTTAGGCATTAATTTTATGTATTTTCTTCTAACATGGAGAAAAATATCAATATTTATGTTTTGTTTTTATTTCAAATTCAGCTTTTAAATTCTGCAGCATCATGGTTTAATAATGCTTTTAAAGTCTCTTTAAAAGTGTCCTAGAGACCTAAAGTTTCAGAAGGGAAGCCTAAACCTAAAAGACTGAGAAGTAATATAATGCTGACCAACTTATTTTGGCTTGCAAGTGTATATGAAAATGTTGATTATACTGATTGCAAAGGTCATAAAATAGCATTCTTAGAAAAAAATTGCTTTTGTCAGCTTGTTGAGTCTTAGAGTATTCTGGGTTTTGTCTCATGAAATTCACTTTTAATGCAAAAACTGGTTTCACTGAAAATGTGTGTTTGTGGAATTTTCATAAAGCTGCCCCACCGCAGAGAAGAAAATGCAAATCAACTTTGTTTAAGCTTGGCAAAAATTGTGTAGATATCTTTTTTTGCTACAAAAAAATGACATGAATATTATAACTCTTAGTTTTACTCAATTCAGGATAGTAGTGAATTGTGTCTTTGATAAAGCTGTGGTTTGTGTGTGAAGCAAGTAGAGCCTGTTGTGAAAAATAAGTAAATTGATGGTTGTCTATCTTAGCCAACTTTACTCGTTGTTGTAAAGGTGTTTAGCAATGCCTTCCCACAGCGTGCATTTCAAAAAAAATTGATTGCTTCACTCTGTTCCATAGTAGTCTTATGTCTGCCCGCTCTAGGAGAATTAATTTTTCATTGGACAGTGCACTTCGTCTGGAAACAGTTGTGCTAGAATAGCTAGCCCTCACTTACTAACTGAGTGGTTCCCATTTCTGTTATAATGTTGTGTGGTTTTTTCCTCTTTGGGCCTCTTTGAGATTTAAGTAATACTTATAAGACAGTGGCAGAAAGTAGAATGCATTCAGCTTAACTGCCATTAAGGGAAGGAATTAATCAGTCCTCTAAGACTGCTTAGATTTAAAACTTTACTTTAAATATTTCTTTTATTAAAAAGGTTTTTAAGGCCTTGGAGAGGAAGGACTTAATGCTGCACTTTAGAATGGGTGATTTTCTTATATCTTCAGGACTGTACACTAAATCTTCTGTTATGTGTGTCTATTGCATTTGATTTCAAAGCATGGCTATTTGGACTGTATAATGACAATATTTGTGTAATACAACAGGAAAATAAAAGTGAATTAAATGTTGTGCAGGAATAATTTACATAGAGTTCCACAACTCTTATATAATTCATTCAAACACCACAATCAAGACAAGTTAATCGTCATAATTTCTCCTTTCAAGATGAGCTGGGAAAGCATGTTTGGTTTTCTATGGTTTGCTCTGTCCTGTTTAGTTTGATTTCCAAAGACTGATATATTCAACCTGTCTTAATTCTTCATTCCCTGGTATTATCTGAAACATGCTTCTTAAGAGAAAATTTGAAAGAGAATTCCATGAGAATATTTGACTGGAAAACATATGTTTGTCTGATGGCATACTGTGCACTTCGCAAGAAATTCCTGCAAGGGAGAATCTTCTCATTTATGTCTAGGGAGAAGAGCTCTCCCTAGAGCTAACAGTGGGGTAGAGATGAAACACTACAAAGCTGAGCTTGAAACATTTGCAGAAGAGATTATTTTTCTGTGTTTGAGTAAACATGTAAGCTAATGGCTTTCCACCATTTTTTTTGTATCAGAGAAAATTTTTATTAATGAACCTTACTTGCTTGCATATGTCAGTAAAAGAAAAGCAAGTTGATTTTGGTTTTGTAGTTGTTTAGACAAACAGGCCTCTACTCTGGTTACATTTCACACCTACTATTTACTAACATTCATTTAAATTTCTACACTGCAATAAAATCTATCAGGTTTAATGTTTTGGGTTTTTTTTAAATCACATTCAATGATTAATCAGATTTTGTATCTTGTTTTTCTTTCTGTCAGTCCTTACAACTGTGCACAGTTGCTGCAAGAGTTCTTGGCTAGTCAAAGACAGTTTCTACTATAAAATTCTTTCAGTAGAATTGAATCCATATTGTTACACAAACCCCAGATATGTTAAGACAGAGCTCTAGTGTAGTGGTATAGAGGAGGTGGTAGCAGATATCCTCTGTGGCCCAGTCAAATCATTCAACACAGATTTTTAGTGCACTCCAGTACATCTGCCAATGCACAAATATTACACATTACTGAATTGATGAATATTTATTAAATTACAGAAATAATAGTTATATAAAATATATAATTTCTGAGATAATCCCTTTGTT
>JAWWEV010000115.1:58471282-58509219 GCA_035583235.1 Hafferia zeledoni
TGAATTGATGAATATTTATTAAATTACAGAAATAATAGTTATATAAAATATATAATTTCTGAGATAATCCCTTTGTTTTAGCTGTTAAACAGAGTTCTTTAAACAGAGCTCTTTAAACAGAGCTCTTTAAACAGAGCTCTTTAAACAGAATTCACAAGCCAGTAGATTGAAAATTTGCAAAATATCATTGGCTCACAAGTGAAGTTTGAGGTTCAGATCAAGGCCAATGAGAGTATTCCACTGAGTGTGGGCTTTTAGTTGGATTAGGTAACCCTATGCATTTATTTTATATGAAGAAATAGGCTTAACTTTCAAAAGGGCCAAGAATTATGTTTCCTTATATAAATAACTCTCAAGAATTTTGGCACATGATTCTATTTTCTTGAAGAAAGTTACAAATATTTTATTTAAGGCCTATTTTTCCTCTCCTTTGGCTGTATTATTGAAGCAGGTGTATTATTAAGTATATTTAACAAAGAGTAAAATTCTCAATTGGATCAAGTGAAAAACCTAATATTGTTAATTTGTTTTTATAGATTGTATTGGATATTATGTCGAGTAAAATTTGGGAAGGGCTTTTGCTTTGTAATAGTTGTATGTATATCAAGAAACTCCATAGGAAAACAAATTTTAATTACATTATCTTTGTTGCTATGAAAATTACAACTGGAGGTATTTTTTGTGTAACTCACATGTAGAAAGTGTCTGGGATTTTGGTCTAAGTTTGCCTTATTGCTTTGCAGAAATCAGTTTTGTGTTAGGACTTAAGAATTTATTTTTTTTTTTCTGTAATAGCAAGTAATGTCTTTAGAAATATAGTGTAGTTTGAATACTCAAAAATGATAATTCATAGTTTATGACCGTATATAAATATCTTTTTATACTCAGAGATGCAACAAGATGCTGGTTCTAACAGTTCTGTTTCATTGTTTGCACTGCCTGCAAGACAGTGTCCATATATAAACACACCGTTGATATCTGTGCCAGTAATTTTTCCAAGTCAATATCTCCAAATATTAAATATATACATATTTATTTTTTGAAATAGCTAGACATTGTTGACTTAGGTCTTAATTTTTTTCCTGGAATTTAATAGTTATTTACAGTAAGCAAATATTTCTCTTCTAGCTATTGCATCAGTAAGTGACCCAGGAAATTACACTTCACTTTCTGATTTGTCTTCCTATTACAGGCAAGCTCAAATCTCTTGCTTCCTGCACCATCATCACTGTCACCACACTCCAAGCTGAGACTGCCAGGCACTCTGAATGCTCCACTGAATCCTCTGTATTCTTTCACTACTGAAAGTGGTAAGTTTCTTTATTTCTTCACTCTTTGCAGGGAATGGGTAATAACCTTTTGAGGATTTTTCTTCTGCCTTTTTAAGTTTTGCTGTGCAGCTCTTTCAGGGAGCATCCTGGTTTTGTTATATGTGGTGCTGTTTATAAAGTGCAGAGTGATACAGTCTAATAGTGATACATTAGTAATGCTCTTTTTTCCCTTAAACCACACACTTGTTTATTTGTGGTTTCAGTTCCTAGAAGAGTATGAGATTGCCAGATTTTCTTAATATTTTGATAATATTTTAAAACTTACTTCATGATCTTAAACTCAAAAATAATAGAATTTTAAAGCATATATACTGATGTAAGAACCATAGCTCTTAGTAGTTTATTTGCAGTTGCATTTAATGTCCTTTTAGGTTTGTTTTTTTCTAAAGGTATTTTGTATTGAAAAATTTTGAGGAAAAGGTAAGCAAGGCAATTATGCACATTCGTGATGCTTACTTTGCTAATAATATCTTTAATTGCTAAACACAGTATTTAATAATAAAATTTATTATATCATGCCATTTTCTCTTTTATTTGGAGCTTCTGTAAAATAAGACAGAAAATTGGAACCTTAATTTTGAAGTGTTTTTGTTTTGTATCCTTGAGAAGAGTAAAAAGAATTCCAGGAGCAGGGTGGAATATATAATGAACTAAAAACAGGTAATAGAGATTTAAAATTTAGATAGTAAAGACAGGAATAATCTCCATAATTATACAGAATTATCTCCTGGAGGGAGGCAATTTTTTTTGCAAATCAAGTTATGATTACTTTTCTGAGCAGCCAGGGAAAGGGTCCTTGGTATGGTCTAAAAGATTGACCACTGGTTTCAAAATCGCTTAGTCACTAATTGGCCATATACCAATTAACTTCTATATGTCCATTTTTTACCTGAACAAAAAAGCTTAGAGCAATAATAATATTCATCTGTTGCTCAACAGATGACTGTTATTTCCAGAGTGTGTAAATCTTACAGAAACTCTAGAATACATACGCTGTCTTATATACTATTGATATTTAAAATAAGTGGACCAACACTTTAAGAACATTAACATATACTTTAAATTGTTCTAAATGGCTATTCCTAATACTGATCAAACAGAGAAATTGTATTTTCTTGAATTTTACTTTATGCAGAAGCACAGATAAATGTGTTGATGGAGACTTCCTAAAGAGCATGAGCAAACACAGATATACATTATAGCTGTTCATGTACACTCCCAATGTAATTGCATCCAAAACTGACCAATACTTCAAGATGATCCACAGGTAAAGGATATTATTTATACAGGGAAAATATAGGAAAAAAGGAAATGTAGCAGAGAAGAAGCTATGAGAACATTAAGATTTTTAAGAGAAGACAACCCTAAAAGGTACTAGTAGACCACAATTAAAATAGATTTTCCTGCAAGAAAATCTTTTAAAATCATAAATTACTTTTCTGACATTTTGGAGGTCTCCAAGTTGTTCTACTGTGGTAGAGCTGTTTTCAGTGAAACATATGGGAAAGATTTAGTCCTGTATTTAATCTTTCCCCATTGGTTATAAATTGTGAAGATAAGCACTTGTGTTTATAGCTCCTAACTGCAAGTTAAATTTTGCTTTTCAATAATAGGAAAATTGTATTTAAATGAATTTATTAATTACGATTGTGCTGGAAGGGCAGAACCTTTCTTTTCTGTATTGGTTTTATATAGACAATAGATATGCTTTTTGTACTTACTGGGATGTTGCATTCTTAACAATTGTCTGTATGAGAAATCCTTCATTTTTGTCCCACAGATAGTTACATATTCCTGAGGGTTACATTGACAGTTCAGTCCTGTCACCTTTTGCTGTATATTTAGTGCTGCTTAAGGCAAAATGGAGAATTCCTATTTATATTTGTAAACCTCTGTTATCAATATTTTTAACCATATAACTGGTGTATGTGCATGCTCTAGTAATTTTGTACGGTGGTAGCTGATGTCTTGTAATATGGACAGTGTAGTAGACTGAATATATGCAACCCTTTCTTTTTAAGACAGGTTAATTGCCTAGGTCTTGTGTTATGTAGGAAACAGTGGGAAAATGGTGTATCCATCTTTGTGTTTTATGGGCAGTAGCAGTAATACAGCAGATCTTTCCTGACTTAAATCTTCTCGTGTCCAGATACATTTGCAGAAGTAGCTGTATGTGATTTCATAATACTACAAATAAAAGTAATATTCACTACTCTTTCTTTTAAATGTCTTTGTTTTGACAAATGGGTTCTGTATACTCTCAAACATACAGTATGTTTTGGCTTTTCTTCAAGTGCATACTTTCACTGATTTATAAGCTTTCATGAAGCCCCACTCCTTGTTCTGCTGTTTGCGTTCCCCACTTCCCTCCAAATCAGTTATCTCACGGATGCTGAGGCAAAGGACCACCTTTGTTTCCAACCAACTTGCTCTAAATTGAGTAATTCATCGTTTAATCATCTAATAGAGCACTTCAGTATCTTTCTCAAGGACAGAATATTCTTTATGTGAGATGAGTAAAGACAAGTGTGTATCATTGACCATGTAGCCTAACCCTCTGCTCAAAGCAAATTCATCTAGAAATCAGGACTATGTCCATTTGGGTTTTGAATATCTCTAAGGATGGGGACTCCGAAGTATCTCTAGGCGACCTGTTACAGTGTTTGACTGTTCTTGTGAGAAAGGGTTTCTTATTATCTTTAAATCATACTTTGTGTGTTTCAGTCTGCATTTGGTGCATGGAATTATTCCTTCCGTAATGCAGGACTTTGCATATCCCCTTGTTGAACTTCGAGAGGTTCAATAAATGGTTGTTGACACATTTGTGAGGTCTGTCAAGGTGCCTCTGAATGGTAGCATGTCCACCTGGTGTATCAGCATCTCCTCCCAGATTTTTATCTTATGCAAATATGCCGAGCTTGTACTCAGTCCCATCATCCAGTTCATTAATGGAGAAGTTAATAGTGTGGACCTCAGTATCAGCCACTGGAGAGCACCAGTGGTGACTGGTTTCCAGTTACATTTCACGAGTTGTTACAAACTTCAGATCTCTATGGCTCGGCCAACTTTCAGTGTGTTGCACTGTCTATTTATACAGTCCATACCTGAGCTGTTTGTCTGTGGGAATGTTGTGGGGGACAGTATTAAAAGTCTTGCTAAATTCAAGGTTAACAACAACTACAGCTTTCCCATTTGAGTGCTGTGCAAGAGATAAAGTTTTGCCAAGAGTATGGTTAGAATTAGTAGGAAAAAAAAATGAACTTTGTCAAATATTAATTAACAAAGTAGGAACCACAAAGCCAATACAAGACATGGGTGAACTTAGTTTTACATGTTATGTATAAAGCACTTCATTAGAGAGATTTTGTAAGATTTAACAACATTAATTTAAGAAAATGTATATTATGCGCCTTCCTCTCATGAAGTTTGTGTTAAATTTGAGAGGAAGGCACAGAATTTAGATTTTCTTACTGTCCATCATGATTGGGTGTCAGTTGAAAATTTTCATTGAGAGTGTAACTCATTTTATCATATCAGGGAATCTTCATGTCTGCCTCAGTAAAGCTGCAGCTATGTTGATAGCTATTTCAATCATCTGAAAAGTTTGCTAGATGTTTGTCTTTGAAGAAAGTCAGTTTTACATTCATAATTTAGATTCACAGAGTCTTATGGCTGGTCCTATTATTCATTCTACTCAAATTTTTTATGTTTTATGTATAGCAGAATTATTTTATTCTTGTTTGATTCTTGTTTAGAACTGTTTAAGGAATCTCTCTCTAAAGGTATGTAATTTAAGCTTTCTGAATTTCTTATCTTCTTTAATTTTCTTCTTTTCTTTTCTTGGTAATAAAATTTGTTTAAGACCTGTCTTGGACAGTCAGAATTGAGGTTTTACCTTCCCTGTGCTGTATAGCTCTCCTTACATTCTTCCTTAGTGCCAGTTTTAGCATACACATCCTGTAGTGCTGTTCCGCTACACTGCACTGTAGCGTTATCCAGGGCTTTGTCTTAGGGATTCCTGTCTTTTCCTTGTCATGTTCTCATCTTTGTACCTTCTTCCAGGGTAACCCATTTCCTAGTTGTTGTTTTTTAAACAAACAAGGAAGTAGCAAAAGATCCAGACTTCAATTGCGCATTCTCTGACAGACATTAAACTCCCCTCTGGCCTTGTTTGCCTTTCCTCCTTAAGATTGTGAGCATCTTTGCACAGTGAAATCACCTTCCTATGAGACACTCTTTTGTGTATCTGTGGCATGCCATGAAAGAAATGACCAGTGTTTTTGAGCTTTATTCAACAGTGACTCTTCAATAACTCCCACTATGTTCAGGACATGTTTTCTAAAATATGTTTTAGCTCTCAAGTCACTGTAATTAGCAGTGACCCTAACTGTTAACTATGTGGGAGATTGAAGCTCAACTATAAATACTACACAGATCTTTTCACTAAAATTTGGACTTCAGTAAAACCAGTTAATTAAATTTGCTCTTAAAAATTAATTACGTATGTACTAGAAACGTGATGGTTCTTGTATCTTTAAAGAAAATCTCAAAAATAAAAAACACAACACTTTGGCAGGGTTGAGAACAATTAGAAATTTTCTCTCCGTTAACACAACTGACAGTCAAAGGTGTTTTCCACCTATATAAAGTGAAAGCTTCAAAGCACTCCTTCTTACTCTCTGAAGATAATAGCAATACTGACTCTGCATTTAAGTCCTCTGTTATATTTGATAGACTATTTAAAACTTTTTTCAGTCTCAAACAAAGACAAAAATAGATTTCTGCATCAAAAATAAAGAAAATGTTTACGCCTCAGTTAAATGTTCTTAAAATACTATTTTTATTCTTGGTTTTTTTTAAAAATCAGAAAAAGGTACATGAAGTAGCATAATTCACACTTTTTTAGAGATACTGCAGAAACACGGTCAAAAGCTGCATCCTCGTTCATATGTTACTGGGTTCCAGTCCATGCAGGCAAATTGAATGGCACACAGATGACTGATTATGTACTTATTTTTAATCCTAGCATGTTACTGTAAATACTATATTTATCAAATTTTTGCATAGAGTTGAAATCTCTTCCTATTCACTTTTTAAGAGAGATATCTTGAGTGTGTGTTAAAGATGTCATGCCAAGAATATAAAAACAAGAAAAGAACTCAATTTTGTTTTGAAAGAATCTGGATATATCTGTTCCACCTTCTAATTGTAATGTGTGCTGCCTCATTAGCTCACCAACAGCTCCATTTAGATTTGCTGTAATGGTGAACGCAATTAAGCCTTCAGGGCTGCACAGATCAGAGCTATGGAAATGGTGTAGCAATTTGCCTTAATGTCTGAATAGCATTGAGATTTTTCTTTTTAGCCCCACATCTTCTTAAAACTGGGGCAGGAGCATATTGTGAGTCACAAATACATACCTAAAAGTGGTTCCATACCCACACCATTAGCTGAAAGTGCTTTGAGTGTAATACGATCTGCTAGGAGGAATAGGTAGTGATGGAAACTAATTTTCCTTTATTTTATGTATGAAAAAACTTACAAAAGAGTAGTAGATAATGTATTATAATCTCAGTTTCTTAATCCCATTAGCACTGCTGAGTCTGCTGGGCTTTTTTTGTGATATTGATTAAACCAATAATGAAGTGATATTATGAGGCCTGTGCGGGTTTGTAGTAGCCTTTTTCCTGGTGGCCTGATCCCTTTTATTCTTATGACTATAGAGAAAGAAATGCAACTTTCCTGTTCACTAAGGGGTAGTCATAATGTCCTCAATGTGATCAGGCAGTCTGGTGGGTGAAGTATCTTTGATTAGTAATCTACTACCAGTTGCCTTTTAGTCTGAAACTGGATAAAAATACAGAAGAGTATTAGAATATCCTACAGAGGTGCTGCCAGCATAGGAAGTGATACATGAGAATAAATGCTTGCTGAGTGGTTAGCTTCCTGTAAGCTACAATCTGCTTCTAGTAGATTATGTCATGTCTTTGACAAGGGTGAATGTGCGTTAAGATGAAAGAAGTATGTGCTTAATACTTGTCTCTTGCTTCTCAGTTATTTTTCAGTGTTTTTGCCTGCTCTTTCACATATATGAAGAACTGATCCTGCCTGATAAATCTTTCAGAAATTTAAACTTTCAAAAATTTTTAAGACAATTCTTCTAATAATTTTGTGGGGATGGATTTTTTTTATATGCAGCCTTTTCATTTAGTTATGCTAGTGGGACAGTGGTGCCAAAAAATAGAAACTTTTGCCTAGTATTTTCTTTTGCATTCCTAAATGTAGAAATGTGAATTGCTTTCTGTTATTATAACAAGTATCTAATTGCAACTTTGCAGAATTCTCAGATTTTCAGTAATTTGTAGGACATAATTCCTTATAACTCTGTGATTCGATCAAGTACATATGTTTTCATTCTTTTGGAAACTGAATTACTAAAACTCTTATGAGAAAGTTCAGCACTTTTTAATGGAGTAAGCTTGACTTATTTTAGTCCCTAGTTTTTTTGAGTATATTAATCTGTTGTGGGTCTCTTTCCCCTATTGACCAAAGATAAAAATACCTTTACAGTCATAACAAGGCTTTGTTTAAACTAAAAAGCACTGCATAGTCACAGAACATTTATTATAGTGGATTAAGTTTTAGATCTAATTAGCAGATTTTCTCTTTATTTTTCAAAAGATCGTAGGAGAGCTCATTGCAGAGGAATTACCAGCTGAACACCACAAATCAGCTCTCAGCAAGTGTCAACTAACATAACTATACTGAAGTTAGGTGAAAGTATTTTTACCAGAAGCAGAAGAGAACGAAGTCTAAAGTATTTTTTATAATATGTCTCTGTGTTAATTTGAATGGGAACTTGCCTGGGGAAAAAATGGTCATTCATTTTAAGATTTTCATGTCTCTCACTTTGACTTAGGGGAAAAGTGTAAGAGAGAAGGGAGAAAGAAAATAAAACTTTTTTTGTTATTATTTGCTTACAGCACAATGGAAGAACTGAAAAATGCAACTTACAAATATTTTTCTAAAAGTTAATTTTCTTTTAAAACAATAGAAACATCTACCACAAGATTATTTTTTTATAAGGTTTTTGCTGTACCATTCACATTTTTAAGTAGCTGTGTTTTATTTTTTTCAATGGAAATAGGTTACAAAGGCTCATGATGTTCCAGCTTACAGCTGACTTTGGGTAAATAAAAATTAAGAGTACAAGGACACACCTGTGCCCTCTTCATGGCCTACAGGCAGCTCAGGCAATTCTACAGGGAAAAGAACTTCCTGAGAGCTCTCTGACCCTGCTGTGCTACTCATGTCCCTTGACAATATGAGAGTTTTGGCTCAGGGCACAAATACAGGACCTTGTTTTAAGGCAGAAGAGCTGAGTGTTTATATTTATAAAATGAATAGTAAAAATGATCTTTTAATTTGAAAACATAAGTTGTATAAATAGATTCATTTAACCACAAAAATGTTCTTACAGAATACTAAAGACACAGAGACATATCCATTAACGTTAATGACAATCTAGTTCTTCTATTCTAAAACGTAGCTTATCCAGTTTCTTCTATCTGACTGATAAGATGTTATAAATGTCAGAAGAGTTTGTGTTTTCGAGCTAAACTTGCTAGAATTGTTTATACTGAGATCAAAGATACACATGTTCCTTTATTATGTGTTCTTTTTCATGTTTCTTCTAGGTAAGTTAATTAAAATATTTCACTAAAAATTACACTAAATACAGAGCACAATAACAGCAATCTTTGAAGATTCCAAAAACTTTATCAAAAGAAGACCATTTATATTTACTTGAAATTGGTGTATGTTGGGGTAATTACTGCTGAGCCTTCAGGCTAAAGGAAGTACTCTCAGCCAAATTATACAAGGGTGTGGATTAAATGAAGCATTACTCTCTGTTTGGCAGCAGTGGATACAGATTGCAAAATCAGGGTGTGACGTAGTACTGTGGAAAGTCTCTGCCAAAAGTGATTTGGCCTAAGTGTGCCCTTACTTTCTCAATTGTGTGGATCCTAAAACAACTGAATCTAATTAATTCCTAAGTAGAGAGGTCCTGTTAACTGTTTTCACTCTGAGCTTTTCTGTAATTTTGAGCTGTTGAGCCACAAGACAGCAACATGCTTAAATCCAATTTTAGCTATTCACAGAGGTGGAAACAGCCCTTCTGCCAAGGACTGTGCAGTAAGGTATCAGTTCTCATGTCCAGCAGAAAGCTCAGGTCAGCTGAGCTGTCTGTACAGCAATAAGCATGAGTCAATAAGATGAGGAAATTGATCCCTCCTTGTATTGCTTCAATCCTTCTGTTCCTGTCATTTCCAGAGGATCTGGGAGAGGCAAAAGACCCAGTAGCAGCCATGGTTCACAGGAGGGAGACATCTCCGTCTTCCAAGAGGAGACCTAGGTACATTGACTTCATTGCTGGTTTTGACAAGTTAGCAAAACCACAAGTACTTTAAAAACAGTAACATCCCCCATGTTTTAAACAAGCATTATTCATCCCATTTTGGTATGCATGCATACTTTTTCAACTGTTTCAAAAAGTCTTTGCTAATTTTGTTGATAGATTTTTATGTGTGAAACAACTTTCATGGATTCATACACACCATGTTATCTTCATTGCTGAAGCACCGATTTCAGTGAGAGCAAGCTTCCCTCAGATGATTCATTCTACTAATGTAACACCATTTAAGTTAACTTTGGCTGTCTGTGGTGTACATTATGCTCTGCAATAGACTGTGGTACCGATGTAGTTTAGTAAGAATCATACTGGTTCTGTAGAAACTAATGCATCAAGAAAGCAGAAGGCACATACAGAGAAGTGGCTTTGTAACTTAGATGTTGCTATTGTCACACCACCTAGTAGCTTGTTGTTATAGACAGAGCTGCCCTCAATGTGCTGCCTTGATCCAGGTGAAATGAGAGTTTCCCAATGAGCTTTCTTGCTTACTGGAGGTTGCAAGGAACAGCTCATTGCTTGTTGGCTTCAAATGACATGTTAAAATTCTCTTAAAACTCCACTTCTGAAAACTTGTATTTGGGTGTTTTCTGCAACCTTAAGGCATGCAGTGAAGCAACAGATTGCAGGGTTTCCTTTCCCATGTTTTCCTCACAATCAGGGCTCAGTTTCTTCAGTTTTTACTTCCTCAGACAGAGAAAAAAGATCCAAGTGACAAACAGGCAAATTCAAAAAAAGTTCTTTTAGAGTCTCCCCTGCTTACTCGACCCCAGGCTTTGTTGTGGCGTGCCAGGTAGTCCTTTTGCAGAGGACTCTTACTCGACTGTATAACAGGTAATATTTGAAACTCTGTATCTCATCTGTAGATTGATTCCAGCATACTGCATCCCTATATTCTTCTAGATGTCACATCCCCTTTTCTTATCCTGTCATTGTCTACTCCAGCTGTCTATCCTAGCTTCTGAAACCTCATCAACTGGATTTTTTTACAGATTAGCTGAAGGATGTTGTTATGGCATATGTTGATACAAGTCTTTCTGGAATCCACTGAGAGCCTGACTGGTCAAAGGAAACAGATTGCTGCAGCTAATATGCCAAATAATAAAACACAGAAAATTGGAGCTTCCTTCAAAAATATATTGAGCATCTTTTGCTATAGCTTACCTAGTAGCAGAAAATGTTTTGAGAATTCTTTCACCTGACTTCTGGTTGTCATCATGCACCTACAGAGCATGATGAGAAACAATTCCTCTTTTTTGTTTTTGTTTTTTTTTTCCCCTTGCAATGGCTGTAACTGCTAAGGTTCACTTTGTAAGATGTATTTTCGGGTGAAGATTCTAAGTAGGCTTTTTCCTAGTCCTTGCATCTTTGAATTTTTATTGTGGATAGTCACATTTAAGCACAGTTTCCCTCTAGTAAAAATCAATGATCCTGTCCTTAAAGTGGGAGGGTGGGGGTTTGAGGCTGTTTCAATTCAGAGGAGGTATCTGTGAGGTGTGTCACCTCCTCTACTCGTTCAGGGGAATGTTGTAAGAGAGTTCTGCATGTTGCTAGTTGAAGAACTTCTCTGGTGAGCCAGCTACTAGCTAAAACCAAGTTGGTATTTATTTCCTACAAATACTCCAAGTGTATTCTTAGCAGTTTTTGTTTTAGAAATTCTGAATACATACATTGATTAATTAGTGATAACTTTTCACCCTTTATGTCCAGCAGTTCAGTCTAAATCAATGTATGTTCTGCCCAGTTATATTTGTTTCAGATTTGGCTGCTTCTGCATGAAAAGCAGCACCAAGAGAAAAAGTGTAATTGTTCTATTGTTATTTGCAAAACCTGGAGTGCTGTAACACTTATGCACATCAATAATCTACCACATCGTATGTACCTTGATAACAGTATTTAGTGGAAATTTGTTTTCCTTCTGGTAAAGAACATAAAGGAAGCTTCCATCTTTTTTTCCTATTCACATGTGTAAAGGATCTTCAGCAACTGAACTGTAGTTTCAATTAAAAATCTTCCTGCAAATCAGGTTTTCTTACCAAAACAAATAATTTTCAGCGTAAGTTCCAGGAATCGCTCAAAGAGAACAAGGTGTGTCCAGGGTTGTCTGTATCACCAGTTCTTGAGTTAATAATTGGCATGTAAGTGTGTGCAAAAACCATCTAGGAAGGTTCACTGAACAAGGTTATTAAGACATAACAAGGTTATTAAAACATGTATTTTGAAGACTTCCAAAGTTAGAGTGCTACTAGACAATTTTCTGTGTTTTTCAGTTGTTTGGTCCTTTTGAAGAAACAAATGTTTGTAGCAGTTGGCAATTAAGTCAGTTTTAAAGAAACAGATACCATTTTCAATGCATAATGTATAGAAATGGTGGTTACTTTTGGAGTAAACTATGGAGAAGAATTTTCTGTAGTTGAATATTCAGACCTTAATAATCCCCTTCCTCTTACTGATGATTGTGAGAACTTAAGATTTGCTGCTTTCATGTGGATTTTCGTTTATTGGAAATGCTGTATGAGTCAGTAGTGATTTTAGCTGCTGCTAGTAGTCAGACCAGAGAGGATTGGATATATATAACTAAGCTTATATATTTAAGTACTGCAGTTTTTAACAGTTTGGCACTACCTGTGTGATGATGTGAAAAAAGCTATTACGTTATTATATTAACTCCTTAATCAAATTGTGTTTCATGATACTATGCAAAATATTAAGTCAAATGATATTTTTTTATTCATTCTGAATTTAATTTTCATTATTATTTTTGTTTACATCTTTAGATTTGCTGTGCAGATAGACTTGCTTGCAAAATTCCTATACAAACAAGGTAAAAATTCACTAGATAGGACTGTAACTTCTCCTGGCTGGCTTGGCACTTGAGGTGGTGTAAAGTCTTACTGTCTTCTAGTACCAGCTGCAGAGATTTGTGTTGCTGATTGAACCTTGGAGAGAAGTCTGTTCTCTCCAGGATATCCAGAGTTTTAGTAATGTAATCTTAGCCCAAAGGTGGGCACAGCCCCTCCCTGTGAACCTCCTTGTCTTGATTTTCCTTCTTTTACCTCTCCTTAGATCAGGTACCACTTTGTAAATTAAATGTAATGTAGCTTTCTAATTATGTTCTTTGCAGACAGTTTCCTTTCCATGCTTATTTTTTTGCATATCCTCCACCTAAGATGCAAGGAAACATCTGTCTTGAACAGATTATTTTTCAGCTCTTTGTCAAGTGATAATTCAAGCTTTCTGTCAGGGTCTCCTATAGCAGAAAGTGGCCCTTAATGGCCAAGTCATCTTTTTTTACTTTCAGCAAAGTATCATAATATTTGATATCCACATATTTGTATAACCAGTGTAACTTCTGCTAGAGTAATTATAGAATGGTTGAAGGCTGAGAGTATAGAAGTGGTGATACTTTCTAAAAAGCACTCTAAAAATCCACTGCTTGAAAAGCAGTATCAGGTTGCTGTTGCATTCTAGAAAACTTTGCAGACTTTGTAGGTGGAGGAAGCTGAAAAATCATTGTTGCTGAAAAATCATCATTAAGTCTGTGCCCAACTGGATCTGCAATGTGTTGCTTTAGTGTTGGGCTTAACTTTTCAGTATATTTTCCTCTGTAATAGATACCAATATTAGTCTCAAGCACTTTGTCATATGTTATTTACAAGGAAGTATATTCAGATTTTGTTACCAAAGCTGCTACAGGCCATTATTTTGTTTTCCTATTCAACTGGAAACTAATTGGAAAGGACTTAATTATTCATACATGTTCTAATCACTGATATGTAGAAAAACTCCTTTGTCTGAAAACTCAAAAGTGTGGATATGGGAAAACTCTCCTGTGTAGGTTGGTTTCACCACACATTTTCATGAAATATCAGACCAATCTAGTTTCTATACTACAAAATGAAAAGTAAACTTGGGAATGTATTTCAAAAGCGAGGCCTTCTGTTTCTGAAAGAAGTATGTCTGCTATGAACTTTTTTCCTTATTCTTTTGTTTTGAGACCATATTAAAAATCTTATATAATGGTTGCCTGATTTAATGTCTGCCAGTGGTCTTACATTTTTCAGATTTAATAATATATTAATGTTTTGGCAAGTTCCTGGAATTTTCTGGTAATATTTTGTCCAAATTAATATTCAGTACTGACTGAAAGTGGTAATGTAATAGACAAAGTAGTGGTTATTTTAAACATGATAAAGACCTGAAATACCAAGCTGACATTTTTTCCAGTATATCTCATATGATATTGCTGATACTATTTTTCCCTGAATGCAAATGTTAGGAAAATGGTACCTAAGTTCTTCAAGGACTTACAAGATTTTAAATTTTTTTTAGATTTTTTTTTTCAATCAAGACTTAATTTGACATTGTGAGGCTTACTGGGTAATATAGAAACTCAGTTTATGCAGTAACTGGCTGTTTTTACTTAGCTGACAACACTTTGCATTGCAACAATATTAATGGCTGATTTTGGAAAGTACTTGTGGTATTCTAAGCATATTTTCTTACAGCTAATTTAGTTTAAGTAACTGTGAGTAACTAGCCATTGCTGAATTTGTGTTGTGGGAGTAACCATGTGAAGTACATTACTTTGTTTTCCTTCCTTACATAATTTTCATTCTTTGTCTTTTATCTGTAGTCAACTCTGTTTTTTTAAAGACATGAGTAGGCTCCTGAGGTCAGTAGATGCTTGACTTGAGTTGCAGATAGACTTAAATTCTATTTAAGAGTATTAAATATAAATTAACTGTATTGATAATTAAAATTTAACCCTACTACATATTTTTAGGAAAAAGGTAAGCATAAATCCTGCATAAGAGCTTCATTTCCTCTGATTCAGGAAGGGTAAATCAATGCAGAAGCAAAAAAAATGATGAAACCAAAAAGTGTAGGTTGCTACTTCAGTGTTGGGCATCCACAACTCTAAGGGACTGCAGTTTCTATATTTCATTAAGTATTTTTTGATAGAGTAACACCACAAGCTGCATTTAATAAAATACCAAACAAGTTTTTTTTCAAATTTTTACTTCAGCTTGCTTGTTTTAAAATAGTCCAGGGAAGCTTAGCAAAACTCATAATGGCTTTCTCAGGATATCTGCAGCACTAGAAGAAAAAGAACTCTTATTAATGCAAAAGTATGTGTCAGAGTCTGCATTTTCCTTACATCTTTTTCATCTACTATCTAGAACTTGTAAATAATACTGCCAATCTGATTTCAGAATGCTGATGGTATCTGTGCAGGCTTATTGATCTGTGCTGTAGAATCACTTCTGTTCTCTACATTGTAGAAAGGAACAACTGGATACTATAACCTCTGCTTATTTTCAGTTGTATCTACTGCCATTGTGATGTAATGTTAGAAGTTGTCATAAAATTAGCACATTCCTGATTAGCATGAATTCAATAAATGTTCTTTACTTCAAAAGAATGCTTGGGACATGTGCTACTACTTGCATTGTTTATATATGGTACTGTAGAAACTTAACATTTGCAAGAAAAATGTAAGATGATGGTTTGATAAGATTACTCAGAAATAATTAGGTGGGTGTGTAGGCTGCTAAATGTATTTGATTTTAATCTCTAATTAAAAAGTTGGATTTTTTAATTGTTTTTGTGATGCAATAGTTTTTACTTCATTATGCTTTTAGTAAATAGGGGCCAAATTCTGCCTGTTCATTGTGCCTAAGTACGGAATAAATGCTTTCAAATGAAACTGTGTTTTTCTCAAAGCCTATGATAGGCTATCGCCATAATTCCTCCTGGAGAATTGCTGTCTGAGCAAATACATGTTTGTGTTTTTTTATACCTTGAACCAGGAATAAAAATGATGGCTAACCTTGAATGAGTATCTCTATGCATTCTTCTGGCTGATGAGAGTTATAATTATGTTGTGGGATCTGGCACTGCCAGGAGCGTAATGTTTTCATGTTGGTGCTGTCTGATTCTGAGGTCTCTTATATGAAGATTGGAATTAGTTGATGTTACAGCAAAGGTATCTCTCTGTGGATCTACAGGTGTGAATTCAAGCCTTGCTGTGTTCTACTGCTCCACTTCTCACTTCACTCTGCTGCAAGGACACACTTAATGGGTCATTTGGGCTGGGGAGTCAGAGACTACCAGATGCAGTAGCTCGACATACCTGCATCTGTCCTTGGATAAGGAAGTTACCATGTTAAAGTGCACTGGATTGGTTGTCTTTCTCAGTTTAGAACATCTGTGACTCATTTGAGAATCCAGGGTTCTCCTATTATCTGGAGTTGGGGCATCTACTAGAAAATCACATGCTGTGTGAAAGAAGCTGCAGCAGTATGGAACTGCATGCTCCTGAATTGTGTGACTCCCTAGAGCTGCTTTTCTAGGTAACTGTTTTAATACCAGTATTTAGTAAACTATTGGTTAAAAAGGTAAATTTGCTTACTTTTTTATTGAAAGATTATCCTTCTGTGCAGACTTTTCTGTATAGTATAGTATTTTGAACAATAACCAAAGCCTGATTTATTGACATAATTTTTCAGGTTTATTTTGTTAGTTTGCAAATTTTCATTGTATTAATGGGGATGGAGAAGGGAAACAAAAATGTTGTGCTTTTCCACCTACCAACACAGCTCTATTTTAGCTTAACTGAGAGGGGAATGGTGTGGGTTGGGTATTTTGTTAGATTTTGGGGGTTTTGTCATTGCCATCTACATCAGTCTGCACTAATTGAAGAAGGGACATCTGGCTGCAGTAGAGCTAAGGCTTTTCTTTCAATTTTTTAAGTGTACGTAGCATGCAAACAGCTCTAATATTCAACTGTCAAAAAGAAATTAACAGAACATTTTCTTATAAAAACTAAGGCAGTAAACAGAGATTCTATTTGTCTTACAGACTTTGGGGTTTGGTTTTAAGTGGATAGATTTAGGTTAAAGAATTGGAACCTGACTTGGAAAATGAGAACAACATTGAGGAGATATTTCAGTTTTTTCCAAGTGCTCTGATCAAATTAAAAAGTGGGGAATACACAATGAGAATGCTGGTAATGGCTGACATGTAGTAGACTTCTATCAGTGCAGAATACACAGGTGTTTGTAGAAGACCTTCATATTTAGTAATGCTGCCATCACAGCACTTTCATATGTATACTTAAATATGGCATGTAAGAACTGCCTATTTTGAGTATATACATTTTATGTGGTTTCCAAGATCACAGGATCACAGCATCATTTTTGTTGGAAAATACCTCCAAGATCATCAAGTCCAACCTTTGACCAGTCACCACTGTGTCAACTAGACCACACAGACAGTGGTTTCTTGAACACCTTCAGGGATAATGACTCTGCCTCCTCCCTGGACCATCTGTTCCAATGCTTAACAACCCTTTCTTTCCCTGAAGAAATTCTTCCTGATGTCTAACCTGAACCTTAACTGGTGCAGCTTGAGGCTCTGTCCTTTTGTCCTGTCGCTTCTTACCTGGGAAAAGAAACTGACCCCCATCTGGCTGCAACCTCCTTGCAGGTAGTTGCAGAGAGTGGTAAGGTCAGCCCTGGGCCTCCTCTTCTCCAGACTCTACAACCCCAGCTCCCTCAGCTGCTCTTCATGGAACATGCGCTCCAGACCCTTCACCAGCTCCACTGCCCTTGATAGAGGCTCTCAAGAAAATTAACGTTTCCTTTGGCATAGTATTAGTTACAAAGAAAATGCTGCTTTAGAAAGAATGTTAAAAATACTGTTACTTGTCTCACTTGTATCTGATTTTGAATGTAGTTTGCTTGATCTACCTTCAGCCAAATGTGTCCATAGCAGTTTTAATAGCTATTACGCAGATTAAACTTCGTTAAAACAGTTTTCAGTGTACTTAATGCTGTCAATTTTCCTGCTTAATATGAAATATCTTCAAAATCGTAGGTGCTAGACTAAGTTATGTAGAGCAGAATTGGAAATGAGTTCTCACCTATAGCAATAGATATTAGTAAAACATCTGTTTTATTGGTGAAATAAGAGGTATACTTGTGTTGAGTGGATGCATCCATTCCTTTAATTTTATGTGACTTGCATCTGAAAATGTTGTGGGTTTTAAAAGTATTTTTGATCCTGTGTTTAAATAATGGAAAATAGGTTCTTATCAAATATATAAACAGTCTTTTTATTAAATGAATTCTGTTTGATATTTTATAGCATAATTGGTTTGAGGATAAAACTTTGAAGAAAGATTAATATATCTTTAGAACATTACAATATTGTCTTATTGGTCTTATACCTAGATTGAAAAATGAAATTGCTGAAAGCTTTTACTTAAAACAAACATAACAGGAAAAAAACCCCAAACCAAAAACACCTCAAAACTTTCCTTTGAACTCGTGGAAAGCTAAAGCAGAGATTAAACCGCATACTACAAGACCTTTGGTCATAAAGGTCATAGTTTTGAATAGGTTACTGTGCTGAAAACATAATTCTGTTTACTGGAAATAGTTTTAGAGCCACAGAAGATGAGTAGGAAAAGGACTGAGCTAATATACACATATTCACCTCATATCTGAGTTAACTTTTTTCCAGTGTTTGTTTTTTAATTGGGTGTATTTTAACTACACTATGTTGCAAGAGGCCGCAATACAATTTAGTAAGAATGTCTGCAATAAGAAATACCATTTCCTGGAGGCATTGTTTATTTTCATGTCTTTCAGGATTTGTTTGTGGGTTTTTAGTCATTAGCAATTAGTATTAACTTAAAGTAAAACTCAATTAAAAATAAAATAATGTGGAACTGGAATAGAATTTTTTTTTCTCTTTGCATGCTTTATAGTCATTCACCACAGAAGTCTCTGAACCTTAACTTTTTTCAGTTTTCTTAGATATGTCTTTCTTCTTTGATGTTGTGTGATGTTATGAGAATATTCCAGGATGAAATTTTGGTAGAGTCCATGTGACTGGAATCCTTGGAGATTTATGATGCTTAAAAATCTTGAGTAATTAAAAAATTAATTTATCAAGAACATTTCAGAAAGCAAGAAAAAGCCATCTTTTGAAAAGTTACTTAAAACATGATTTCTGTAATGAATGTTCTCTCAGCTTCTCTTAAGAGAGCATTTTTTCACATAAACATTTAACATTGGGTGCTTGTAGACAGTCCCATAGGATAATAGTGGATTAATGTGACTCCCTAGAAAGACTTTTTTCCCTATTCTGGCTCTGATGCTATTAATTTAAAAGAAATAAAATAGCTAAAGATGCTGTTATTTAAAGGGGAGTTCTTAATAAGTAGAAGTATTATTTTGAGGCACTGTTGCTGTTATCATATCAACTACTTTGTGCATTTCAGTCTGACTAGAATTGTTCACTTCACACTGATTTGCCTGTCTGGAGCAGAGGGTAGTTCTTCAGTGAAAGCATGCAATAAAACTGGGAACTTGGTAGTACAGATGTGCCTTGGACAGGACAACTGCTTGGTTTCTGTCTTCCTTTGTCTTTAGCTGCAGTTATACTGACAGAGAATATGTTGCCAGAAATGACCTGGAGGGAATTGGGGATTAAACTTTCAGTTCACTGTTAGTATACTGTGCAGGAAGCTGACACAGTTTCAGCCTCCTCTCAAGTCAGGCAGCTATCTTGGTTTTAGTTTTTTGGTTGTTGTTTCCCAAAAGCCAGTACATGCTTGGACTCACAAGGTAATTGTAACAAGAGGATTATGTGGACCCTAAAGAAGAGCTGTCCTGCTGTTAAATTGTGTCAATATGAAAATTGTGATCATTTGAGAAAAAGCATTAGCATCTATCTTTTTGAGACATCTAATGTTGCAGTTAGATATTAACAGTAAGTTCTTTTAGAAATAATCTCTCCTTCTCATGTAAAACTCTGTATAAAGGAGACCACTGGAGAATCAATGCAGATCAGTAAGAAATGCAGTAATTCAAATGTTGATACTTTAAAAGAGAAGATTTGCTTCTCAAGATGTTCATGATTTTGAAGGTGAAGACAGCAGATGCTGTTAAGAAAGAAGATTATTGAATAGTTTAGTTAATCCTCTGCATCAATGAAAATGCTTCTTCATTAGTGATTCTGAAGTATCCTTAAAACAGGACAGTCTAAATTAACCTAGGTGTTGGGGTTTTTTTCAGGCTTGACCTTACAAGGGATTTGATGACCTTCCTATAAGATCACACTAAGTGAGAGTCCCAACAGGTCATGGTGTCCTGTAAACTTCATTTTTATATTAAGTGGAAATATTGTTCTACAGTCCTGATCTCAGTTTCAATACCTCACTATAGTAGTTGAAAAGTGTGCAGCCTGGATCAAAGATATCCAAAGCAAGCACTGCTGAGGCTATTAGTCACACCTGCTTGATGTCATTTACATGCTTCATCAAGCATGGAACCATATCAAGCCAATAGCTGTGTAACATTGCTTTAAAATTCTGCATCATTTGAGAAAGAAGGGATGGATATTCCCTCGCTTGCTAAACAGACCTTATTTTGTGAATAAGGTAGATTTGAACAGGATTTTTTGTTGATTTGGTTTTGTTTTGTTCATTTGGGTTTTCTTTAGTATGACAGTTCTGAATGTAGGGGCTACTAAAGGAATGCTTGATAACTGAAAACTACTAACAGGTAACACTCAAGACTAGTTTGGGGTAACCAGTAAGCATGATCATAGAATATTTGAGTCCAGGTGTGTTGTGGTCTGTTTACACCTCAAGCAAAGTAGTAAGAATTTTCTGTTTGTTTTGGCTTTGGTCATGGAAAACACTGAGTCGAAACCAGTGTCAGCTTCCAGAATTCAGTACAGCATTCCCTGTATCTTTCTTGCAGATCTGTCTCTATCATACAGGTGCAGCATAACAGGCCTGCACTGCCCTTTATTGAATCTAAATTGGAACTATCAGGCAAACCAAAAAGTTTCCACTTGACAAGCAGCTAAATATAGAAACTGCACAGGAGTACTCACACACATAAACATACAGTTGAGAAGTACTTGGAAGTAATGCACACTTTTCCTTAGGAAAACAAGAAAGTCAAGGATATTACTGATAAAAACACAGACTAATTTTGGCTTTGATTAAAATTTGATTTTTCCAAACAATTTTCTTTATCAAATATTTTGTATGTCTTTTGTCTTAATATGGGTTTGTATGAATTGGTACACTACAATGCTCAAATTAAAAGTCCTATGGTGAAATACTTGTGGGTCTAAAGAAAAAAAATTTTTTTTTCCATGCAGACATTTTATTGGTTTGAGTTTGGGTTTTTTTATTCCAAGAGTTGATATGAGACTTGTATGCAATTATCTCTGTAGCATCAGGGTTTGTAACTATGTGAGTATGTAGATAATAATATCAATAGGAGTAATATCCCCACTGACTTCTGGTGTTAGTGCTGAACAAATGTCTTAGCAAATAGTTTATTTGAGAAAAGGTTACCTTCAGGTCTGTCATCTTGAGCATGGGATGAATTCAGAAAAACGTTTCTATTCTTATCTCTTTCTTCTTCTTAAAAGAGATGGCAAAAAGTAATAAAAATCAAAGTAACCCTTTCAAAATGAAGTACTTCAGAATTTTTACAACCTTTTTTGAAGTTATTAAATCAGAAATCTTTTAATTCATACACAAAGTGGGATAATGCATTATTGCTTGCATTTAGGGTTTTTCACAAGTACAAAGTTAGTCACATGCAGAAGATCTGCAGGAGCATGGTTTAACTATGATTATTTGAACTTGCAGCTTTTATTCTACTCAGAGATATATAAATATCTTAATGATTAAACATTTATGAGTAAATCTCCTGTGAAAGTCAAAGCCAGTAGGCTTTAGAAGGCATATCATAGGTGGAGTTGTGCAGGCTTCCTTGTGGAGCTGTGCTGGTACATGGGAATCTGAATCTGAAAAGTCCTCTTTATTCAGATACCAGACTCCTCAGAAGCAGGCTTTTGGTGTGGCAAATAAAAATGAGTTTTCAGAACTTAGTCCTCTTTGAAAACAAAACTTGTTTCAAAGCTAGTGTCTCACAGAGAAAATTCAGTGAGCTTAACTCTATGTTGCCTGGCTTTTCTGTACTTGAGAAACTGTTCTGCAGTGAAACTAGCATATTTCACTGTCATGTTCAATGATTTTCAGACTTTTTGTATCTTTTCTTTTTAAGATGTTTTCTTAAGTATACAACTGAGGAGACCAATAACAAAACGAGAAATCCATAGATGATGAAAGGATTTTTGTGAGCTTAGTAGTTAACATAATAGTTTGAAAAGAAAAGAATTTACAAGTACTTGTTCAAGTGTGCTATGTAGAGAGTGAATAAAATAAACAGCAAGATGTGTTGTGATAGGAACTCAGATGATCAAAGGGAACTACTGAATAGGCATAGTTATTCTTTTAGATAAAATAAGAAAGTAATTCCTTTGTGAGTTTTTGTGATCATTTCTGTTGGAAAACTTTGTATGCATTACTCAGAAATTCAATGAAGAGAAAAGCAATACAGCCTAGATAATAGTGTCAGCTTTGAGCACGAGGTGGCATGTGGACATAGCTTGAGCTACTTCTCCAAGTCATTTGAATGGAAATATTGGATTAGTTAACCTTGTGTCAGGTCTGTTAGTTAAATAAACCCTCCAACTGTTCCTGACTGAAGGATGCATAGTTGTGACTGAAAGATGCTGCTGCTTTTCATTAGAATTTTGTCAAACATATCCTGCTAATATAATGATTTTAAAATAAAATGGTTTATTCGATGGAAAAGGATAACAAGCAGAAAATTCACAGCCTTTTCTTTTCACAGGGGGTTTCAGCCCAGTAGGAAATCCTCTTAGCCGAACACTATTGGGTAGACTACAGACGGTATGGAATTCTCTTTTTGCATTTTTTTTAAATTGATGTTTAACTATAAAATGTCATTATTCAAAACTTCTTATTGTAGAGAAGTGTTTTTTTTATCCTGTCTTTATTCAAAAAAGAGATATCTTCAAGCCAATTGTCTTGGTGGACAAATTATTTTGTGCTGCAGCCAGCTGGTAGCAAGATCAGATATCTACAAATCAAAAGCTTTATATTTTTCGTTATTTACTTTCTGCTGTTTAGAAATAAATATGCTAAAATCACACTCCTGGATTTTTTATTATTACTAAGCAAAAAAGGCATTGATTAGTAGCAAGAGAAAGCTGAGACAATAACTTAGAATGAAACTCTATTTGCTGCACCATGTTTTCACTGTTTACTGTTTCATACTTTGCTTTTTTGTAAACAAGTGAAATCACAACTATCCTCTTGTTTATTTAATTGCTTTTCTCTTAAATACTGATTGTAAACTTCTACTAATTATATCTGTTCCTTTCTTTTTTTCTGTTTTCCTGATCGCCATAATAAAAATCCAACAGAATCTGTAAATGTCATTAATTCCAACTATACCTTTGATAAATCTGTATTAAACACAAAATGTATGGAGAAAGTAGTGAGAGAAGAACAAGTTGTCCTTCTGAATACCAAATGCATTCATATCTCTGTGAAGCTGGGCCTGTTGTACTGGAGATGTTAGTCCTCCTGCACTCAGGGACAGAATGGCATTGGTTAATATTCTGTTGTAATTGCACTAACTGTAATTTTTGAGAGAAATGTTATAAATGGACATAATTTAACTTGGATCATTTATAGCTGTTTTATAGTTTGGATTTGGGGTTTTGGTTTAGATTGGTTTAGGATTTTTTTGGACCTACCTTATTTAACAGAATCTGTTAATACAGTTGTGGAAGGCTTGTAAGATACGTAGGAATCACCAAATAATGGGAAAGTGTGGTTTTACATTGCTGTTTTGTCAGTGGTTAAATGGCTCTTGTTTTCATATTTACAATTTTTTAGCCATCAGTATATAATTTTTTAGGGAAAAGTACAAATTTTTCAACCAGTATGTAAGTGTTCACCACCACAGCAAGCTTGATAAACATTTACAGGATCAACTGTTTTCTAAAATACTTAAAGCAGCTAATTTAAAATAGTTTTTTTCTGAGGGCTAAATCAAGGCTTTGAATATATTTGTTCCTTCTCCTATTATAAATGCAGTAATATCTACGTAAGAGCAGATTAACCAAGTAATTGTTATTAAAAAAAATAGCATATGAAATGGTGAAATAGTCGAAGAAGTTTTAAATAATTTCAGGACCTGAAGTATTTCGCATGCTTCTGAATTGGTAGTTTTTTCCTCTTTCTCTTTTTTTTTTTTTAATCCCAGTAGGCTTTACTGCAGCAGCTCTGTTGGCATTTCTGATTTCTGTTTGTACATTGCAGGTTTCAATAAAGTGCAGCTTGGTGCAGTTTTGGTTTTTTTTCCCTCTGGGTAAATTATAGATTCCCATGCTTATTAAATATTGAAGGACTATAATCAAATCAAGATTGTAGTCATCTGAAGCCTAAGGAAGTAACTTTACAGTGTCTGCAGACAGATTAATTATGGCTGAAAACGTATATATCATTCTTAGCAATTGATCCTTTTAGCAAAATTTTAATCTAGCTATTAATACTAATACTTGTTCTTCTGTTAGCCATAGACTAAATTTTTAGTTAGGTGTCCTGGTCTAGGAATGCATTGGACCAGAGAACAGCAACACAAATACTACAGTGCTAACCGTATTCAGCTTTTTTCTTCTAAGTCTCAGCATATTTAGCATTTATTTTAGAACTTCAGTTACTGGAGTAAAGAGATTGTGTAACATTCTTAGGAGAGGAGAAAATTAAATAAATTTCTAACCCTTAGGTTCTTGAAAAAAAGGGAAAACAATGGAGGAACAGTAAAATCTCAAATCAATTCTATATTTTTTAAAATATTTTAAATGTTATCTTTTAAGTGAAACAAGGGGTTTCAATCAAGCTGAGTTAATTTCTCATTTTCTCTTCTTCAAAACAAGCAAAAAAAAAAAAAAAGCCAAACCAAGAAACCACCATAAACCAAAAGCAGCAGCAACAAAAATATTGCCAAAAGATAACAGTCTTAGAACGTAAGCTATTACGCACTGAGGCACAGATTTACTGGCCACACAAGAGAAACTGTAGCACACATTCCTTGTGTCTTTACTGGAGTGTTGGTGTAAGTAATATTCACAGTTTCTCTTCCATTCTGACAGATGGCAGGTGTTGGGAGGTGGAGTGGAGAGAAGGAGTAGCACTGTGCAGCATCAAGGAAACAGATGTTTGTCCTTCTTCATGTCACTGAATCTTTTCACATGTCCCTTTTCGCTAAAGGGAAAAGGAGGGAGGGTGGCTTTGGCCCTGCATGCTTACCCATTGGGGTTCACACTGGTGTGTATAGTGTTGCCTACAATTAATCTTGGAAAAATCTTATCTTTCAAGTGTTGTTATTAGGAGTTAATGGCTAATTAGAAGTGGCACTCAATCTGTATGTTTATTCTTTTACAATGAAGAATATGCTTACATATAAGGAAAAAGCATATGAAACCATCATTAGACTTTACATTTTTCCATATTTTTTCTTTAAATTTTGATACTATGGTAATTGAAATATGTTAGTTCAGTAGGAGAAATGAAATGCTGAGACTTTTACAGAAATAACAAAACACTTCTTCTCAGTTCTTCTTTTCCTAAGGGAATGAGTGATATCTAATGCTCAAATCCTGTTGGCCTTTATACCTCAGGATCAAAAAAGCAAAACCTCCATTAGCACAATCACAGAAGCTGTTAAAAAGAAGCCATAAACATTTTGATTAGTGTATTATCAGGAGTTGATAACACTTGATACAACAGTGTATCAGTTTACTCCTATGTGCAATGTTGTCTTTTGTATTAGTGTCTTGCAACATTTTTGTTTGGTTTTGAGTTAGAAATTTCAAAAGTGTCTAAGTAAGTTAGTCATGGACAACCAGTGTGACACTCCATGATTTAGAACTCTGTATGAACAACTGGATCTATTGATCTCTCTCTGAGGATGTTCCTTAGTGCTGAAATCTCGTAGCAGCTTTATTCAACCAAACTCAGTGTGACATGGTGGACTTACCAGCAAGCATTTTGTTTCTATTTCTCACAGATGGTCTGTCTCTCAAAAAGACCAACTCCTCAGAACTTAGCCATAGCCCCACATCTGTTCCAATGCAAGAAGCAGATTAACTAGTTTCCATCCTGCATGAAACAAGGAGACATTAATATTATATTAAGAATTACATATTCATGCATTTCAGTATGTCTGTTGCTTTTTTGGAATCCTGAAAATGTGGCTTCATGTTGTGACACAACATTTGAAAAATGATGTTCCTAGTTTTTGTTGGGTGTTTCTTGCAGTTTAACTGGTAGTTGGCACTATTTGAGGAATGGCATGGCACAGCAAAGGCAACTCTGCTGCCTCACCGAAGCTACATTTGTGGTGGACGGCGGTGGCAATTGCTCACTAGAGGCAGAGGTGTGTGCAGCTGGTGACGTACTCAGAGTATCTCTCTTAAAGACACACATCTTTCGATTGTTGTTGCCTGGTAGGTTTAAGGCAGTGTCTGAGAACATTCAGCATAATCTCAAGGTGACTCATGGATTTTAGCTTGTTATTTCCAAACAGCTCACTCTCTTCAAGCTCTTCCTAAATTGAGTGTTTGAGAGCTACATAAATACTTTATTAAAAAGAGAGAGAGGAGAGAGAGACAGACAGATTGAGATGCAATAATGGGGCAATATGAGTACCTGAACCTGATACCTAAATAATGCTGCTAATAATTCTGATGAATCATTTTTGAGCAACAGGAGGCACTCCCATCCCACAGGCTAAGCACATTGCCTGCACAGCATTCTTAACCTTGAGAACGGAAAATGAGAATTAGCTAAAACCTGTACAGCAGTGCTAACTACTAGTAGACCACTGAACAAGCCACGTACTCTGAACTGCAGCTCCACTGCAGTTCAAAATTTGTTTATCAAATCAGACAGTTACACCTTTTTTTCCTGCTGTGCATGTACATAATTATTCAGAACTCTTTAGGTGGTTGGTTGTTTGGTTTAGATGTTCTGGGAGATGATAAGAACGGAGTGCAACTGTTCACTTTTATACTGTGTTCATCTGTATGTACTGTATCTGTCTTAACTACTGTGGCAGTTCTAAAACAAGCTCGAAAGTGGATGGAACCCCTGTGTCCAGGATAGTCAGTGATTTCTTTCCTATGTGGGATAAGCTTAACTAAATTATGAAGACATCGTTGAGAGCAAGGATCTTTGTTCTCAAGAATGCCATTTTTTCTACTGAGGATTTGCAAGGATTTTCTTAGTAACTTGTAATGATGTTCCTTGAGCGACCCTAATAAAAACTGAAAAAACCCCCACTGAAAATAAAAGGAGCACTACCTTTTACATACATTTTTTTAAAAACAAGAGAAGAGAGAAAGAAGTTCATGTAAAAGATAGTTAAAGTAGCGACTGTAAAATATGAAAAAGATGAAGTATGTTGGATAAAAGTTTTCAAATGGGAGTGCTAATAAGGTGGTATATCTGTTAGAGTTGGAAATGTTTACTTCACAAAGCTCACATTTGGTGGTTGTCTTCTAAAATATTTTAATTGCTGTGTAATATTTCTGTTCTGTATAGTAGTTTGTATACTTTGACAGACACAAAATCTAGGGGAAACTGGTTTCCCCTTTTTGAAGATGGACCACTGAAAAAAAATTAGGTAATACCAGCAAAGGACTTCCAGCTCTTCCTTTTTTTTTCTAGTTTGTTGTTCCTCTGCTAGTTTTCTTCATTTTTCTACTTTAAATCTTCTTTCAACTGAACCACTCTGTTGTTTGACAGAAATAAATTTTTTTAATACAGTCATATGCTGATTATTGCATTATATGCCTACCATTCTTTTGAATTCGTGGGGAGTCTGAAGAGTGAGTGGTAAAGATAGAGCAACTAGAATTAAATGGAAAGTTTTGGTTATTAAGACTAACCTGAAATTCTCCATTGTATAGAAGTGACATCTTTTGCATACTGGTTGAGAAGTTCACTGCAACAACTTCTTGTACGTCTGCGGTAGTATTGGCAATGTAAACAAGCTTGGACTGCGTAGTCATCAGTCCAGTTGTCTTTAGCACAGTGAACATACTTGAAAAACTTCTAATTATCTTCTAATTATCTACCCGCCAGTAGCCAGTATTACTCAGTGTTGCTTAACATCACTTCTGCTTTTTCCTGTCAAAAAAAAAAGCGCATTTTATTACAGAATTCTTGCTGTCTTAGTAGACATGAAAATACTCATAATCATAGTTTAGCAAAGTACTTCATATTAAAGTTTCAAAATAATTTATTCTTCTAGAATGATGACAGCCTCACTGCATTGGGAGTAGGAGGAGGAAGCAGTTGTCCACTCAGGCAAGAGACAGTAAGTATTATGTAATTTTTTGCAGTATTTTCTATACCTATTATGCTGTATCTGTGCTTTTGAAAGCATGTTCCCTTTTTTTAGAATGATCCCAAGGTGTTTTTTTTTGCTACCATAGATTTTGCAATTCTTACCAAGATGTTCATAACTGGCTTGACTACATTAATCCTGGTTTTATACGACTCTTGAAAAAGAATCGTGTAAAATTTTGTTGAATATAGATTTTTTTATTTTTTGCTCGGACTTGGACCCAGGCACAGCTTGACAAATGTTTGAATGTCACATCAGAATAAAAGTCCAATGCTTATGCTTAATTGTGAGTGGTTTGCATTCTTCTTTGGTTCTGAGATGCATTTCCTATATCCTGTTATGGTCGTTTTTCTGATCCTATATCTCCAGAGAATATGATGGCAATTTCCACATTTCATTTAAATCATCAGCCTTACTAAACCAGTTGTATTACAGGACACATTGGTATATTAATTTCTTATTTCTCAGAGACATGCTATGGGACTTGCTTGATTGCTTTGAGCTGTTTGTGTCAGTTTCCTTGCTACTGAATTTTTGTAATATTTTCCAAAAATGTAACACTTACACCAGAACTATCTTACAAAAGACACTGCAAAATGAAGTAGTTGTTGCTCTGCCCTTCATTGTTTTTCATGTTGCCAAGTAATTGTTTTTTTGTGGTTTTTTTGTTGGTTTTTTTTTTTACCTTAAGTGACCTCATCATTTTTATATGGTTGTCACTTAACTGAAGTGGGCACTATTAGAGCACCTCGCCGAACATGATCATGGTGCTCATTACTGTGGTTTAGTTTGGTTCTTTGGTACAGTTCATATTTCTATATTGTCAACACCACCTGCAGTTACTGTATTAGCTTTCCTAATGAAGGAAGGAGAGTTACAACAGAGAATATTTCATTGTTTAGCTTCTTTATATAAGTTCAAAACTTCTGAATGCATACTTAGATAAATTTTCTGTCTACTGAGAACTGGATTGATATTAATTTTTGATGCTGACCAGATCAAAAATTTCCACATAAAATTTACAAGGGTAGAATCTTTCCATCTTTTTCCATTCATAGCTTATTTAATCTGTTTAATTGGTGACATGGAATTATGAAAATACAAGAGACACTGGCTATATTTTTACACATATAACTCACAGGTGATGTTACTCAAAGTAGAAATAGAAATATAAAAAGCACTGTGCAGTTCAGCAGTCTTAAGATTGAAATGCATGCATGAGTAAAGGGTTTCTTCCTCCAAATGCCTATTGTCATAACTTTGCTGTCTCCTTCAATCCCCTTAAACCCCCTATAGCTCCTAATGATCTGTCTTTCTGACCTCTTTACTTACAGTTTTGTAGAGAAATCTGAGGTGAAGATTATAGGTAGAGAAAGAGTATTCTGTATGTAAAATAGGTCATAATTTTGCTCTTCACTTATGCTGAGGGAAGTGAGAAATTCCCTTATTCTTTCAGTTCATTTGTTTTATTTTCAAGCTTTTCTGCTCAGAGTTCAACAGGACAGATTTTTGTTCATTGGGTATAGGAAATAAATAAAAAATTGTACTTGATATTTCATATTCAGGGTGGAAAACAGGCTTCTGGTAATGTATTTTATGTAGTATGTGTGATCCTGATGATACTTAGTATTCGTTTTCAGAAAAGTATAGATGCACTGTATATCAAATGGATTAATTATGGGAAATATATTTTTAGCAGATATTTATAAAGTTGTGTATCAAAACCCTTATTTTTAAGCAAGACAAACAAAAAAAATTGGGTGATCAAAGTAAATCTTTGCAATGTCTTTTTGTATGAAATTTTTCCTTCGATAAAACTGTCATACCGTTGAAGTATTTATTCAAACACATATGCTTCGTGAACGCAGAGAATGGGATCTGAAGGTGGTGTAACAATTCTGAGAAAGTGAATGTATGAAGCTTTTTTTACTTTTGCTTCACAAGCAAATTGCTTATAAAACTAACAGCTGCTGTTTTGAAGCTAATCTTAGTGAATTGAATGTTCTTAACCATTTCTGCAATCCCACAGTCCTTTATCTTGCCTCTCCTGCTGCTTTCCCACCACCCCTGATCCCATTAGCAAAACTTGAGGCAGCCTCAGCTTTTACCAAAGTGCAGCTTTGGTTTCAGCTGCTTTTCTGCAAGAGGAAGTGAATGTTGCGCTTTTTTCTCTGTGGCATGGTTGTGATAAAGCTGTGGTGCTCTTATCTCTCTTTTAGGTAGTGGCTCTTTATGACTACACAGCGCATCGATCAGATGAGCTAACCATCCATCGCAGTGACATTATCCAAGTGTTATACAAAGATAATGATAACTGGTGGTTTGGCAGCCTAGCAAATGGACAGCAAGGCTATTTTCCAGCTAATTATGTGGCTGGTGAAAGTAAGTTTACTGCTGTCTTCCTGGTATACCGGTGTGGGTTTAACTGATGGTCCAAGATTTTACTGTGCTGTTCTGCTTATTGTTCTGAAGATAGGAATTCATGTAGTACACACATGGCATAATGATGACTTATTGTGGTGCAAAAACTGTACAGCTAACCATTTAGCAAGTTGATGTACCTGACTTAGGAAGATAATTGCTCTTGGTTAAACATTCCAGCTAATATAGTACTTAATTACCTGTCAACTGGATTGATTCCTTGTCTCTTCTTACATATAGCAACCTGGTTCATGCCCTACCTTGCTAATGTTTTAGGACACATCAAAGCATTTCACAAACATCTTAGTTTTTTCTTAGGCAATCTCCATTAGATCTAGCTTTTGTAAAACCTCTTAATTTGGATTTCAGAGCAGTCATGGTTAAATCTCTCATTTGAGCATTGAACTTGCAACCAGGTCCTTGTTTATTAAAACAGTTTTGATTAAACTCATACAGACAAACATAAGTGAATCTGGACAAATAATACAGGAAGCATCCTACTTAATCAGCTGCTCTAAAGGTGCTCAGTTTGCTGACAGTTGTTAGTATTCAGCTTGTGGAAAAGCATGTGGTTGCGTATTACAAGACATTCATTTGCCATCCTAAACTATCAAACTATCAGTTATACTGGTGTTTAGAAATCTTTTAACCCAATATTTCTCAAGATGTTTTCCCCCATTTTTTAGTTCCTCACTCTGTCTTTCAAGTGAAATCTAGTATTTAAGCCTCTTTCCTAAAAAAGACTTGGACATAACACTGTGCTCACTTGATGTGGATAAGTAAAGGCAGATTTAGTACTGCCTTTTCCCTTCGTCCTCTCCTTCCACATCCTGAGGATTTTCTCCTGCCTTTCTTCCTTGCAAAATAACCCAGAGAGAAGTCTGTAGGAAGAGTCTTCAGTGATGGCCTTAAAGAAAATATGCTTTAAAAAAATTTTTGAGGCAGCTATCCAGATGTGCAAAAAAGTCTCTGTTAGATGATGTGTTATCTTGGTTAGTGATCATCCTATTATTGAATCAAAAGAAATGCATATGATACATTTGTTAAGTATCAGCTGCATTGCTACAGTATGGACTTTGTTCTTAGGTAAATGTTTAAATGCTTCTATTTTATATAATAACCAATATATAAATCACATTTAAATCTAAACTTACTAATATAAATTAAAGTTTATGGGAAAATTTTCATAAATCCTCATGCAACGTTTGACTTCAAACATTTTTCACCTGTTTCAGTTCACATCCTGTTTTTGGCTAGATCATAGTGTCATGGTGGTTCACATAAATTCTTTCATGGTTCTCATAATGGCGAATTATGGTTCCTCTTTTCAGAAGAATATGAAGAACAACCTTCAGAGTTAGTACCAGATTCTGCTCCTCTCCTACCAGAAGGACCAGCCGAAGCAGAGGAGGGGTCTCTAACACTAGATAAGGTAATAATTTGAGAAGAAAGGATTCTGTAAGTAGTGTTAGATTATCTATTTTGTGTACCACCTGGACTGTATTGATTTTTGATCTTTTCTGTAAAAAATTCTTACGAGTAGACCTCATTCCAGGCAAGCAGGTACATTTTCAGCAAAAATCTAATGTTTGTCTTGTGTGGAATCAGATGTTCCATCATGACAATTCAATATTCTGCTTACTTACACCATTGTAATGAGTGGCAAATCTCCCATTGGCTCCAAGGTTTACAGAAATATCTCTTAGAGCTACCAGGTCTAAACCATGATTGAAGAAACAATATGGATTTGTCAAAACCTGACATAATTTCAGGCACTTGACTGTCATTCTTGGAATATCCATTACCCACATATTCTTCAGATTTTCAGCCTTGACATTTCCTTATCTATCAGCTTGCTTGGGAAAGACATTACAGTGTTCAAGGTTAAAACACTCAATGCTGGTTCCATTAACATTTTTTGCATAGCTTTTGTTTTTAGCAGGTGAGTAGAGAGAGGTAACATTTAATAAATTATTGAGCACAGATTACTCATTTGGCAGTTTTGTTGAAGTCAACTGCTATAAATTGAATTATTAAGTGTTTTGTCTCTAACTATATGTGAATAATGGAATTATTCACTACACCAAGTAGCAATAATTAATCTGAAACATCTTTTGCCTCTTCATAGCTGAGAAACTCATAGCCAAACCATTGTCCAGGAAAGACAAGGCTGCATTACTTTCAGATACTCCTGTAAAGGCAGACTAGAACAAATATGTGAAAAATTACATTACCGAAGATTCCTTTCATTTGTTGTCTACATTGATAGAGGGAAGGAAGGAATTCAGAGGGAATATGTTGCTATAATTACCCGGTTTCATTCATACCCAGGTTGGAAAAGAGAGAAGTGCAAAATACCTCTTGTTATTAGACTTGATCATTGTTGTCCACATCTCTTTTCTCTTTTAATTTAGTAGGAATCTAGTCAATTTGCTGCATCAAAATACTTTTATGTGCACTAATGATACTAACATTTCCAGCTAGTATTTGTTACTCAGCTTTGTGAGAAGCAACCTTTTGTTAGTTCTGATTGCTTATAATTTCTCAAGAGTCTGTGGCTGCCATATTTTCTAAAACTAGTTTTTGTTTTACTAGTAGTACTTTTTTACTAACACTCAGTTTCAGTAATAATTAATTGAAGTACTCTTTACTTGTATTCTACTTGTACTTTGAGCTAAATTGACTATGTATTTAATAATTAGTTAGAATATTGTAGTAGTCTACATAGTACATATAGATATTCAAAAGATACAATGGATCAAATCTACAATGACAGTCCAAAACCAAGCAAATATATTGCCTTTTATCTTGCACAGCAGCTGAGGGCACTGCAAAATCATGAAGAGTCCAGAGGAAAGTTATGAAACATTAAAAGTCCTGGAAAAAGTTATATAAGAGGATATACTTATGAGATTAAATTAACAGAGAAAGAGAAGTGGAGAGAGTGTATAAAGTAATACCTGATGTGAATTGTGTGCCCTCTTTTTTCTTCTTTTTTTTTTCTTTCCTTCTACTGTTAAACAAATTAAGGGAACATTAATCTGGAATGAAACACATCTAATGTTGGTAGAAGGCAATTTTTGTTTGTGCCATGCTTAGTTACCCTGGTTAAACTACTACAAGGTAGAATTAAATGTATGTGTTTAGGGATTAATTGCTTTAATGACACATTTGAGGCTGAGGTAATGGCTGAGATTCCAAAAAGCACCTGAATGACTGGGAAACACAAACCTGACTGAATTTGTTTGTTTTTTTTTAAATTTTGAAGTCACATTAGCACTATATGAATCATCAAGAAGCTAGAGTTGAATCAGATGATGAATCTAATCTCTGTAAAACTTGTGATGCCTTGAAGTGTAATGGGTTTACAAAAGCAGCACAGTTCTGCATAGAAGAAACAAATTGTCATAGTTGCTGGTCAGAATGAATGAAAGTTCTACAGAGCTTTGGCTTTAAGCAATACCAGATACTTCTGAGACAAAGCTGCTAAGACGACCACTGAGGGAGCTGATCGGTTATGGCAGTTCCTGTCTTGCAGCGGTGACACAGCAACTATTTTTCTTATTCCTTCCATTTTTTTCAGTAAAAGACCTCATGAAAGGAAATGCCAATTTCTTTTACATGAGAAAAAAGAAAAATCATTATTTTGTCAGGTAATTTTTTTTTAAATCCAAAAATATTTTAATGAGTAATTAAGTTGTTGTGTTGTTGCTTAAGTTGTTACCACAAGGAAAATATCATTCCTTTCTTTGGTTGTGTTTGGGTTTTGGCCACGAGCATGTTTTCCTAAATACTTAGTTATACCTAGGTCTGTTATAACTATTGCTCTTTCTAGGTTTTTTTGAAGATTACTCAAATACTTAGTTCTGTTAAACCTCAAAACGATTACTGTGAAAATCAGCTTAGAAATTATTTGCGATATTTGCTACCACACAAGACTAAATAGGACACTTAAATGAACTGAATATGCCTAAAGTTTTCATTACTGAGAATACCAGATAGTCTAATTAAAATAGTTTTCCAACTGCAGATATAACAAATGCATATCTAGCTAATCATCAGAGCTTTATGAGTGAATAAAGTGGCAGTATTAACATTAGAAGAGGGTGTAATACTCAAGATCCAATATTAATCTTTGCAAATAATTTTAAAAAAAGCTGTTCAAAGGACTTCCTTTCAAAATTCTTTCTACCATCAGCTTTGCATTCATAACATAATACTTTTATGCAAACCTTGTTTTCCTGCCTTATGAGTTACTTAACTCCCGAGCCACAAAATTAAGTCATCATCATCTTTAATTACAACATACATCTAAACTGCCAATAGAAATTTTATGGAGTGAAGGTGCTGCTGCACTGATGAAGAATTCCAAGAAATAAAGACAGACTTATCATCTGGCTTCTCCATTAAATTTGCTGTTTTCAGGTTCGTTAAGATAAAAGTGGAAAGAACAGAAATTCAGATAGGGTTCTATTAAAAAGCAGAGTTTTTCCAAATTTTTGGCAAATCAGAAACATTTTGAAATTGATAGTATCTTTCTTTCCTTTTTTTTAACCACAAATTTTCTTTAGCCTATAAAAACTTGTTAATGTGTTTTATGATGTAAGATGGCCTGCCAATCACTGTAAAATGCATTTTGAATATTAAGTATGTAATTCCACATTAAGTGAAAATAGTAGGAAGTAGAAATAGACAAAAACAAAACAACAATTTAAAATTTCCATTAAAAGTATAAGAAAATATTATTTCTAGTGTATTTATCTTTGAAAAATGATGTAAAATAGTGGTCATAATGTAAAGAAAAGGGTTACTGTCAGGACCACATTGTTATTGCACAGTTTGCATAATCTACCCAAAGATCATCACAACTTGATTCCATGTATATTTAAACAAAGTTTGGGATTATCACTGTTCAAATCTCACTCTTCTTCCCTTAGAAGAAGTGGTTGTGAGACTTTGTGAATACTTAGCCTTCTGTGTCTGAAACTAACCTGCCAAGCAATTGATGCATTTCCCCTGGGCTTGAGCTCTTTACATGTGGGTGTTTTTGTGGACTCAGAATTTATTTACTAAATAAAACTTCAAAAAGCATAGAAAACTTGCTCTGTATTTCCAAAAATAAAAGCTAAAAATTTTTCTATTAACTTCATCAAAAACATTTATGTTATAGTTTGTGCTGTTTCTATTTTCTCTAATGGTACGTTTCTTCAGGTTACTGGGGAACACTTCAGTGACTGATGATCTTTTAGGAAGCGTTGCAGTACTCCAGATGGGGTCTCACAAGAGCAGAGGAGAGGGGAGTGAATAACCTCCTTCAACCTGCTGGCCACACTGCTTTTGATGCAGCCCAGTATTTCATTGGCTTTCTTGGCTGTGAGTGTACATTGATGGCTGATGTTGAGGTTTTGTCAACCAACACCCCCAAGTCTTTCTCTGCAGGGCTGCTCTCAATCACTTCTCCACCCAGCCTGTAGGTGTGTCTGGGTTTGTCATGACCCATGTGTAGGACCTTGCACTTCTCTTTGTTGAACTTCCTGAGGTTTGCATCAGCCCACCTCTCAAGCCTGTCAAGGTCCCTCTGAATGGCATCCCTTCCTTCCAGAGTGTTGACTGCACCTACTCTTTCTTAAGTGTGTGTAGTGATACTTTCTTTGTAAGATGGTAGTTATGTGTTGTGTCTCAGAAAATGTTTTATTTAAGTTATTAGAAGAGAAGAGATCTGGTTTATAAGCAAATTAATATCTGTAAGGGTAAGAAAGGAGAGGTGAAATTACATACATAGTCATTTACTGTAAATGACTAGTCTGTTTAAAGATAGGAACAATCAGGCTGAACCACTGAACTGGTCAAGCAGAACCAAAAATACTGCTGAGGGACACATATTATTAAGATAGTTCTCGGGAGCAAGCTAACTTCTCACTTCCTCATGTTTTCTCTTTGGGTCTTCATAGCCTCTTTCTGAAGAGAATTAAACTAGTTTTAAGCAAATTTTAATGCAAAGCTGTGACCACAGATAAATTCCCAGAGGCCAAGACTTCAAGACTGAAAACAATTGCTCTAAACCGTACTGCTTCAGTCTGAAGTATCTTGCCTCTGCACGTCCTTCTCCTTTTGTTGTCCCTCATACTCATCTAGTGGATTCAATTTCTGACATGCTGTATTTGTCAGTGTTAAGCCATGATTACAGTTTTCACCCACCAAATTTTCCCTATCGTGCAAAAAATAGAAATCCATGCAAATGTCTGTTGTATACAGAGCCATGGTTCTTCTTGATAATCACAACTAAGTTCATACTGTTAGACATAAGGATTAGAATATGGTCAATCTGATTTAGATAGGCTTGTTCTTTAAAAATGCTAGAGAGGGGGAAAGGCAATTAAGTTAATTGCATTTTAAATAGGAAGGTCATGGCTAAAGCTAATTCTGCTAGCAAAGATTCCTGCTGGTTGTTCCTTTAATGGGGAAGTATGTGGACAGGTGCAGAACAGCAGGAAAGTAAATGATGAGTGTGCCATGGTGTCACAACATTTCTCTCAAACCTGACTGTTAGATCAGTTTTGTTAGGAGGCATCAGCAGAGTTCTGGGGAGTTGAGCACATAGCTATGAATCTTTTATCCATGGACTGTATAATAGAAAACAAAATACAAACTTAATACTGAGTGTAGTTTCTTAAACACTAGTTTGAATAGGCACAGAGAAATGTTCATTCTTGCCATCTGTGATCCAGTGAATCCTTAATTAGATCAAGTTTTGTAGAAACAGGTTCTATGGGAGAATTCCTCTCTAAAGAGTAGGCTATAGAGGAAGCTCATTTACTGTCATGGCTTGAATCACCTGAATAGATTTTCTGCACCACTCCATTCTGTCGATCTACCTCTTAGAACCTCTGCAGACCATCAGTCTTAGTGACAACTCTGCACAGCCTAGAGCAAGGCACAACCAAAGATGTAGACTTGGAATGAGACTTTGTCCCCAGTATTTCCTTTGGATGCATTCTGCTTCAGGGTCTGCTAAGAAGCATGTTCTGATATATCTGATACATTCCACGAGTTGCACAAGGGAGGGTTTAGTGCTTGACTTACTTCTATGGATTCTACAGCAGAGGTCATGAACTTGATACACTTTTGTGTGTTTTGCCTTTGTCTCTATTGCCTTGGTTGTTTCTTTTGTGGCAGCACAGAGAATATTAAGTGTAAAAAATGTGCTGGAAAACTACCAAGCCTTTTAGAAAAGGGCTGCACTTTGACCACAACAATCCCATGCAGCACTACAGGCTGGGCACAGAGTGGCTGGAGAGCAGCCAGGCGAAAAGGGACCTTGGGGTACTAATTGACAGGAAGCTCAACATGAGCCAACAGTGTGCCCAGGTGGCCAAGAAGGCCAAT
>JAWWEV010000115.1:58510536-58572663 GCA_035583235.1 Hafferia zeledoni
GAGTGCCATGATCTGGTAAATGGACTGGAGTTGGCCCAAGGGTTGGACTTGATGATCTCGGAGGTCTTTTCCAACCCCATCGTTTCTATGATTCTATATAATTTATTACAATTTTTATGATCATAAAGCAAAAGAAACTTCAGAAAATCCAAGCTTCTAGAGTTGATATGAACTAATGTTCTTTTCTCCTTCTGGTGGGCTATATTTCTCAAAGGATGAGAATTACAATATGGCAACAAAATAGAGCACCATTAGTGGTACTGTACAAAGGAGCTCATTTTTTCTACTATGTTCAGTATTTGTTCTTGTGAACAGAAAAATATGCATAACTATCAAACATTAGAATGTTATTCCTTAAAGCAAACACTGCCCTAATAATTCTGTATTAACATTTAAGCTCTGCAATCTGGGATAAATGTAATAACTAACACCATATCTATTCCAGTGCTAGGTTTACTGAATCTTAGTATAGACACACTGACAATAGTACAGAGCCTTTCAGAGCTTCCTGGGAGATCTGCCCATGCAGAACAAGTGCTTGAAAAGTTTAGAAATGGACAAAGATGAGACCAACAGCCTATTCAGCTCCTCCATACTCCAGCCTTCTCTGGCTTGCTCCTTACATTGGTATGTCCTCAGTGAATTCTCAGTGTATAAGTGTTGCCACCACTTCCTTAGCCAAATACTCCTACCTATTTTCCCAGCTTTCACTCACTCTGCTGTGCTCCTCTTGCTACTTCATCCCCTTGTTTCACCAGCTCCTGCACTGCCTCCTTGGATCTGCCACTGGCCCCTCTTGTTCCTTCAGTAGTGTTACTTCTTGCATCATCATTAGGACAGGGAAAGTAGTTCAAGGAGTAGGCTAGGAGGGACACAGATATGTAGGGGAGACAAAAGAAGATAGTGGCAGTGACATCTGCTTCAATAAGATCTAGTGTCTGGCTCCTGCTTCATTACATGCTTGCAAGTTTGTAGGAATGAGGCAAGAAAGCTATCATACTCGAACAGTACTGAGGAGAATTGGGTGTCATTCTCTACAGACCATAGCAGTTCTCCTTACTGGCCACGTGAGGAGAACACAGCTAGTCGGATGTCTGCAGATGTGTGCTTTTCATTCCTTGGTACTTACACTAAAGAGCTTTGCTTTAATATATGAAAGCCTATGTTATCAGTTGTTTTGAAAACAGATAATAAAAACTCAGAGTTAGGCAGATTAATTTAGTGAATACTTTAATCTTCTAACTGTAAAACACGTATAATTTTCTGTGTTTAGGTGTCTGAAAGTGTTAAAAATCCTGGTTGGTCTTCTGTAGTAGCACTTTAGGGAATTCTACTACATGGTTTTAGTATTAGTACAGTGAGGAGATTCTGTAATATTTATTCAAAAAGCAGGGTGAAAAAATGGTTCAACATCATTCACACAGGATTTTCAGAATAAGATTTTGTTTAGGCTGCAAGCAAAGTGAATTCATGGTTATGTATGGCAGGGAGCCACAAGGTTTTAAGTGCTGAAGGAAGTATTAATTACTTGGAGTCATTCCCTTTACAACACTCCTTTGTGTTTTCATATCAGTGGCATTATATTTCCTTCTTTTGTGTTTACTTTTACCATTGACTTAGTCTCAAGTTTATTACTGTAGTAACAAGGATTTTGTGTGTGAAGTAGATGATTTTTCTTCCTAGTCCAGCCAATTATTGTATTCTAATAGGCTGACTTTTGTCTACACTATTCCAACAATCTGTGTTTTTTCAGCAGACTAATTCTAATGACTAATGTTTGAACATGGTTGTCATGGGTAGTGTACTTTTATGAATTCAGTAAGTCAATGGGAGCTTGATCCTCTTTATTCCAATTCATCAGAGAAATAGTATTAAAGTAATAAAATAATCTGTCCCTGAAGACTCAGGAAGGGCACTCGCATTTCCTTATGGGAATTCTTGCAGTAAGTATGAAACCTGTTACAATTAGAAAAGGTTTTTTGTGGAGGGAACAAGTTGTATAGAGGCCCATTAATTATGTTGGAGATGAGAGAATTTACTTAGAATTTTCCAGGTTTGGGGAGTCTTTCCAGCCCTGAATTATATAGTAACCTGGAGCAATTTGAGCTGCATTTGAATTAAACTTGCAGGCTTTAAAAAAATATAAGGTTTATCTTGTTGCAACTATGCCATAAAATGTCTTTTTAGCATTGTGCTTTTAATCTTGTAGTAGCAGAAATAATTTCATTCTTAAAATAGACATGGTCTGTAAAGCTGACATTAAGCAGATTCTTAACCTCCTGTTTCTACACATACCTGAAAAGTATTTTTTATTTGCAAGTAGCTTTTTTTTTATAGCAGGGTACTGTTTCCTTGTTTGTAACCACATAGGAGTTAACATTTTATGGCTGATAGACATTCTTTTTCAAACGAGGTATATTCTCTCCTTATTCAGGAAGCTAGTGGGTTTTCTATGCACATGTGTTTGCCCTGTTGTCTGTCTTCTTTTTACCTTCCTGCTTCTTTTATTCTCTTTTACAGATGTCACCAGTCATCAGTAATTCAGGGGACCTAAAATTTCTCTCCAAACATGACACAGATAGAGACTCTCCTGCAACACAGTAAGCAAGAAATAACTTAAAATAATTTGCAGTGTTTGAAAACTGTGAAAAGTGTTGGAAGGCTTGTTTTGCTTTATCAAGCAAAACAAGCAGTTAGCTTTAGGATAATCAGACAGAGTGCGCTTCACACCTGAAATGTGAAGTAAATAACAGTTCATATGTAAGTGCACACACACATGTCCATACACTCTATCCCCAAAAGAGCAAGGCCTATAACGTATATGACAATCAAAACTCAGGTATATGGAGCTGCCCACTGGTATCCCTTAGTTCTGTATTAGCATTTATTGCTCCAAACTTTGAATTATTTTTGCACCTTCTAAAAATTAATTTATGTGACTTGCCAAAGGTTGTCACATTCTAAGAAGATGCAAGCCAGCATCTTTGATGGTGACACTTGCATTTTTTCAAAATCGTATCTATTCATCGTGTGAAAGCTGGAAGCAGATAAGATCTCAGCATTTTGAATAAGAGCTTCCACAGCATCTTAAGCTATTGTAACCATTTATACTTCAAAAAGTATATCTGAAAATACTTCCTGTATTTGCTCTTATATCTGTCACCTAAGCAAAGTTATTTCACTGATTGTTTTCCAGACTGGTCACCTCCCCATATAAATAATCTGTGCATATATGCTGTAGATGCAGATACATATCTAATTTTAATGTGCCTTCAAATCTTAATTTTGTATCTCTGGCTGTATCTGAATTTGAAAATAAAATGTGAGTGGAAAGCTTAACCCTCATGTATGATGAGGAATGGGCTTTATAACTGCACATTGACAGAATTCAGTGTTGAATTTTGGGCATAACTATTCTGACAGTGTATATGCTAAGGGAGGAAGTACCTTAAAAGCACAGTTACTGTGATGGTTGATACAGTCTGTTAGAAGTCAGTATCAAAAATTTGGTATGACTCAACTCCATTAGTAGAATTTCAGGAAAGAATTATTTTGAGTGACCTTTCCATTGCATCCACTGAAAAATGTGCAATCACAGATTTAAAAGTTGGGATCACAAATGTTTTAAACAAATTCAAGAATTTTGAGTCATACCAAATGTAAAATGTTCATTTTCATGGAAACCAAGACTTTCCTGAGAAAAGGTCACACTGAAGACATAGAGCCGCAAAACCACTTCAGTTACATTTAGAAAAGGTGAGAGAAGACACCTATGTGCCTGAGTCACTGAGATGTGCTCCCTTCTCCCGAACTATAGGGAGCAGGACCATCATGAAGATTCCAGTCTGAATTCATGCACGTTCCATGTCACAGCACTTCATAGCAGTGACTGTCTGTACCAAGTTTTTCTCAGAAAAGACTGATGTCTCTTGCCATAAGAGCTAAAAGAGAGAAGGATCCTCTGACATTGCTGGTGTCACTAGTTTGAAAGACTCTTGCATATTTCTGTTTATAGGTATCTGTACAGTACAGATCAGATAATAAAACATCTCAGAAACATGATTGCCTAGTTTTTCATGAAAACTCACTTCATTGTTATTGAAAATGTGACCTGCACGGGCTGTGACAGAACTGTCGTTTTCATGCTCACTGCAGTTGATGTGTTTGAAATATGCTTAAGATGCACATGCATGCAAGTGTTGCCATCTTAACTGGAAAAGTTTTCTATTTTAGCATCTAAAAGCAGTATCAAAATGACTTGAAGTCCAGTCATACTGTTATTTTCCTGTTTTCTGTGAAAATGTACTTAATATCCGTGTCACATCTATATATGTGATAGGAATTATGAAGTAAATAAAATTCCTAAGAATCAAGTGAGATGTGATTGCCAAGTACACACTTTCAATATGGAGAAGTGAAACTATTAACACCTGCAGAACTTACTATGCCAGAAGAATGATTGCTAGTTTGCCTTAGAACAGTATTCATTATGGCCACAATACCTGCCGTAGAAGAGTAAGAATGGCAAGTCCTTAAGACTTATCTGTCTTTGACACTTTCTGGATGGAAAATAAGATTTTGCAATAGGAAAGCTAAATTTTGTACAAGGTGGTAGTAGACTTTTATCTTAGCTAAGCGGTTAACATATGTCTGCAGACTCGGGAAGATACAGAGAAGTGTCCATATAATAGATGCTAAGTAGTTTCAGTCTGTCTCAAAGTTTTGATACATCATCACATCTGATGTTCAAATAATAAAAATATGAAAACTTCTCAAAATTAGCCTAGCTTTACATGGGAAATCAGCATAGTAATCTCGCCATTTGAATATTAGTGATTATATACTACTTGTCAATACAGACATTATCTCCTGAAATATATTCCCATTTTGTGGTTTTGTTGAGCTGCATGAGGTAGCGCTTTCTGCATGAATGTACACAAGACCCAGCTGAACACTCAGTTTGGTACATTTGTACTGAATAATTACGATTTTTTTGTTCCCCAGTTTCCTCATGCAGCAGTACTTCTCAAAATGTCCTAGGAATCCTAACACAGAGGGTCTTAAACTCCAGAACCTTTTCCTTAGGATGTTCCAATACTAGAGCTGCAGCCATCAAGTATTCATAAATATACAATTTAGTTAAAAATAAAATCAAACTATAGACAGATGGCCATCAGTTCATTAGCAGGGCTGATATGTAAACAGTTTCATGTATAAAATCTGCTTACATTAGGACAGTAACACCAACAGTAAAGGACTTGCAGCATCTTTTTGGGGAAACAGCACACATTACATTCTTCAATCTTGACGCAGCCATTGGCTTATGTGTTTCAGAAGCATTCAAGTAACAGTTCAGATCATAAACCAAGACCTTTTTTTGCTAGGCACAAATTTTGAACAAAGACAGTACTTGCCCTTGAAAGGTTATAGTTGAAATATTGTTACGTATTTACAGCTAAAGTTGCAACTTCTCCTGAGAGTGGGAATTCATGGTAGAACTGATGTAGTATTGCACAGTCCCTGGCATCATGTGGAAAACCAGTTAAAGGTGCTAACTTGATGCTTTTGGTGTTGTATGAAGTCTGATAAGCATAAATAGACATTAAAGTTATTTTTGATTCTGTAAATCTGTCCTCGTTCAGGTAAATTAAAATGGAAAAAACTAATCTTATGCATTTTGCCTGTCTGTCTCTTGTGGAATAAATAAACCAGAAATTGCTCTTTAATTGGAATTATTTTGGTGTCTGATCTTAGGAAAGTTAAAAAAATGAAAGTACAATTGCTTTTAGGAGAGGAGGAAACTGGTGATTTGTATTTTTTAATTTCATGTGTTGACTGTTGATCAAGATGAGCTGATTTTTAAGATCATGAGCATTTCTTTTCAAAGCAATGCTATGATGAAAAGTGGACTAGTGGAGTGGTCTCATATTTTGTCTTCATGGCTTTTCTGTCTTTGTTCTGCTGTGGAACAGTAGTTTTTGTAGTTGTTTCAGCATTGTGCTCAAGGGGACAGGCAGACAATTGCTCTAACACATCAGCTGTGGGTGGAAAAAGCTCTAAATTTGGTCTAACTTTGTGTTTCTTTTACTCTTTTTATATCCACCTTCCTGTAGAGGTATGAAGAAAAAGAAGAAAAGGATACAGAGGAATGAGAGAGAAAATCAGCACAACTTAATGAGTCTCAATACTCCTCTATCATCAGTTACAGCTAATGGTGTTGAAAATGAACCTACATCCCATGGGGTGGAATTGAGGAAGAAGAAAAAAAAGGCAGTGAGAGGCTCGAACTTAAGCACAAATGGAAAGACAAATATTGCCTTTGAGCCTGAATGCCATGATGTATAGTCATAATTTATTTCTGAATACTGATGTGATACTCATTGCACATGTTGAAGGCTGCAATTACAATCTCCCTTCCAGGATTAACAATAAACAAAGAAATTAAAATACTTAAATAGGCAAAATGGCATCACTTGTGACTTACCAATGGTGTATACCTGCTTTGGGCGACTTTTGTCCTTGAAATCAACAGATCTTGATGGTTCAGCTCCTCACTGGACTGGAGAAAAACTGAAACTGTCAAATACATTTCCTAGTTTGATACCTGATTAAACCTTCACTTAGTCATTTCTGTAAGCTGTACACCAATCCATTAGGAGCAGAGGATCAAGTGAAAAAACGTCATCTAGAGCAAAACAAGCTCAAACACTACCTAAGTTATTAAATTAGTATTTTAAAATGTGTTCCTAGTAAAATAGAAGAGTGTTCAAAATGGTAAAATTCTAAAAGAGTGTTAACGTTACAGCATACCTGAAAACTCAAGCTTTTTAAAAACATTTTCCTGATATCAAATACTCACTTGGACTGCATTTTGCAGCTCTGAAGGAAATTGCTGAGTAACTACCTATGTAACCACACTGTCTTCAGTAGGACTCCTCATTGTTTTAAAAGTTAATGTGTTACAAATTCCAGGGAGTTATATTTTTCGAATGAGGTTTTCTGCATTGTAAAGATCATTGCAGTTTTGTCAGTGTTCCTGGCTGCTTTGCCAGTGGTTTTGCCAAAGATATTTTTTTGTGTGAATGAAATATTTCATATCCAACTATGCTGTTTGTTTTACTTGTAGTCCTTATTCGCTTGTGTCATTAATCTATTTTTTTATTTGAGTATTATTTTGTGAACTTTTACTGATGACTTCACTAATTATCTGTGGTGTTAAAGAATTTATGTTTTATATTAAATGAAACACTTTCTATCAGTTAGTGTTGGTACTTTTTCTGGCTGATGATGTCCAGTTTATTTTTACTCTGCTAGGAAATTCTTCCTCCTCCCCCTCTGAAGCAATAAATAACATAAAATTAGAAAGCCCTTATTTAGTAGACGGGGCACTTGATTCCATTAAAAAAAGAAGTGAGAATAACAATGTTGGGCACTGATGTGTGAAATGCACCCAGATGCAGAGGACTAGTTGCTGTATATTGTAATATCTTCCCTGCACATGTTTTAAAGACAGAAAAATCTGTAAACTTTTTTCTTTCAAGTGAAGCACAGCAGCAAAAACTTTTTTCACCCCACGGGTAGTTGATATTTACTAGCAGCCTAGCTTTGCTTTGCCTAGAGTACATGTATGGCGTCAAATCCTAAATTGGACTTGCATGTGTGTACTGGAAACTTAGTAATGTCTCTTTCCTCAGTCAGAAGTGGTGTAAAATTACCTAGTCCTGGGGCTGCCTGATTCTAGCAGGACTCTGTGCCTCTTACCCCTCTGTCTTTGCAATTATATTTCAATTCATCATCTATGTGAAATGTGAGATTTAAATATTTTATAAAGGAGAAAAATCTCAACATCTTTACATTTCTTAAAGTGTCCTGGGTTATATTTAAAATAAGGGCAGGGAGTGACATCAGGCTCCACGTCAGGGAGAGCTGAGCAGTAGCCAAGATCTGGGAGCTCATTGGAAAGCATTGTAAAATGTTAATTTGGCATTGTCGACACTGAAGACAGAAATAACACTTCAGATAAACACCACAGAGAGATGGTAGTTCTAATCAAAGGCACAGCACCTCCTTTCATGCTTGCGAACTAGGGCTCCAATTATGTTCACTGCTCTGAAGCTGAATAGAGCTGCTTTGCCACACTTTCCAAATTGAGAGGAGAGGCAGCAGTAGTGTCTTCCAAGGCACTGTTCCAAATAACAATTAAGCAGAAGAAATCAGATAAGAGCCAAACATGAAAATGCAAGAGTTGAAAATAAACTTTTCATGATGTTTACTTGTAATTGCAATAGCTTCTGTTTTGCTTTTATAATTTTTTTCTCTTCCCTACCACATGGTTAGTTAAGGACTTCTGTTCCTTTATACAATGTCACTATGGTGTTACTCTTCTGGGTTCATTTAGCAGAAAAAGAACAAAAGTACCTGAAATTAAAAACTAGTCTGTGATCCTTCAATATTGAAATTAGAACCTTTGGCCTAAGATTTTTTTAATTAATTATTAGCATGACACAATGGCAAAGACAGTTTTTAACTTTAGTTCAGAAATACAGCTGATACATCCATTTTAAGAATAACTGCTTTTTAGTGTTAGTAGATTCTTTTTTCTTCAGATATTGCTGTTGAGATTTTACACTTACAAAAAAGGGTACGACTTTGAAACATTTTGGATTAGGGTAATGGTTTGAAAATAAGTTTTTAATTTTAAAAATTTATATAATGCTTCTTGTTTCTGTGTTAATGCAATCTACATATTTCTTAAAATCACTTTACAGTGAATATCCTGTACATTTGCTGAATATTATTCAAGTTTATAAAGGACTTATATTTCAGTGGAAGAAAAGCATTCCAGAGGGATTCAGATGGCCTACTGTAAATTATTTTTTTTTAAGATGAAGAACTACATGAGTGCCCTGCAAAACTGCTCACTAAGCCATGATGTGTGAATTAAAATACAAGAGTTATAAAAATCTCTGTGATGCATTCTTAGAGAGTGACACGAGTTCATTACTGGAACCAAACAGATAAAATGTTGTTTAAAAAAGGGTAAGTATTAGATATTTTTAACTGCCTGGTGATAGCAGCATGGTAGGTCTTTCATTGTTCTGGTGTTTCTAGGTTGTATGTGTGGTTACAACATACAGTTGCTATTACATTTTTATGATCTGCCAGAGCCATGGAGAACAATGCATAAATCAGCAGAACAGAAGTGAATAGATGGCACGATTTTCCTGTGTTTCCCAATGGCCATCAAATTGCATTTAGTTTTTTCCTTAAAATAATTTGAGGGACAGACATCATAAAACACAATAAGTGTATTTGTAGCATCACTTAATTCAGAAGGCAGTAGAGGATGGATCACAGTCAAACAAGGGCTAATGAGAACACAGAGGAACATGACAACCGAAAGTCTCTGTTGACTAGTGAACTAAATCTGCCGGCTGGACGCGATTGTCTGATGGAGAATTGAATGTCAGGATCATTTAGGGTTAACAATGGCCCATTACAAGCAAAAGCAGACAGCTATGAAAAATAGCCGGCATGGTAGCCATTCTGCAGGGGCCGTGGATACAAACTTGATAATGAGGCACTTCATTCACCACATCCTTCTGCTCTAATTACTCAGGTGAATAGGAAATAAGGCGGGAACAGACTAGAGCAAAAACACTTGTTTGGTAAACACAAAGAATGTGGGGGGGTTTAATGATCCTTTTCTAGCACATATGAAATTAGTATGTATGCAGTGCAACCTGTTTTATGGATGTGGAGATTGGGAGGGGATAGAAGTGTTTTCTGAATAGTGGAGGGAGGCAGAAGGATTCATGTAGAGATTGGTACTCTGGGGTTTTTCCCTTAGCATTCTGTCCAGTGGCCAAACAGAGTATTTTGGACAAATTAATTTATGGATATACACCTGCATTTGTAAAAATATGCTGTGTTTGTTCAAGGAGTTTTATTGCTTGGAGTTTAGAATAGATGCATTAGGAACAAAACTGCTGCACATAGGGAATAGAAACAAGAGGAGGTTTGAGAGAGGGAAATAAGCAACTTGAGAAGAAAGCTGCTGCCTGGGGAAGACTTGTAAAAATGTGGCAATTAGAAATTGGAACTTCAGAAGAAGGAACAGAAGATAGTGTATGGGCACATTAGAGCAGAGCTTGAGTTGCTTCAGTAATGATTTTTAGACTTTAGAAATTAGGATATTTAACCACTTCACTTTTCAAAACTTTTGTGCCATTTACAGAACCTTTTTGGATAAACTCTCAGAACCCATCAGGAATATTCTGTGTCTTCTCCAGTAACTCTTATGTCGAAATAGTGTTCCTAACTCTGAGCTGGAGTCCGAAAAGATCCATATAGTCTATGGCTTGCAGAGCTGTTGGGATACATGAAGCTTTCATTCCCTAACTTCTGGCATGGGTCTTCAGAGGGCGCCTTTATAGTTGTTGTCTGTTGCAATAGGTACCTCTGCCTTGATTCAGGCCTCTCCATCTTCTTCATCTGCAGAAAAACAGCTAAAGCAGAGATTGGAACTTCACACCAAACATCAAGCTGCTGTTTTAAACATTAAATGTCGTATGATCCTTTTGTTACATGTGAATATGTTCTGCTCCCATTGGTTTTGACAAGAGTTTTGTCTTTTGTTCAGTCTGTTGTATGCTGGTCACTTGCTGTCTTCCCCTTCAGAAGGGTCTGTTTTTCAGCAGTGAGGTATATAGAGAGTCCTAGTCCTGCAAGCTGCTCAGAGTAGCTGGACCCCTATACTCAAACCTCCAGCAAAGTCAGCAGGGATTAGGCTATGAATTGTAACATCATGGCTGCAATTTATGCATTAGAGTACACTAACTTTAAAGGCTGGACTATCTTGCTCTCATAGGTGAAAATGTTAGGTCTGTGTTTCACCTAAAACTCCATCCACTTGATTTTTTTGAGGACTTTGTCAAACCAAATGAATTTGCACTATTGTTTGGCACTGACAAGCAAGTTTACAGGTCCTGTGTAATGCACAAATGCAAATAACAGAAACTGCAGATGCCACTTTTAGCGGAAAAATGTTCCCACACCAGTAAAGCAGTATCAGTAAAATCTATGCTCTGAGCAGACATCAAATTTTTGTTGCACTTACATCGCCTGCAAAGGCAGGGAGTGTAATAAACTAGAGTGTAACAGCTGTAAATTTTCTGAGGATTTATCTAACCACAAATACATCGAAATGGGGAAATAGGTCTATATTAAACTGTGCAAGATGCTGCTGGAACTCAGCCACTTCTGCAACATCCTGTAATTAATTTATTATGACAGGTCTGGCAAACTGAAACACCCAATACACTTGCGACAGACTGTTATGATATAGCTGGTTGAAAACTCTGTAGTCACATAAAATGAAGGTATTAAATAAAAAGATAGCCAGATAATACCATGATTTCTCTGGTTTTTAGATGTTTTTCACCCAACTTATATTTACCAGCATCCTTCAGTGTACATGGCAGAGTCAGTGCAGGCAGGGGTACTAGCTGGAAAGGAAATTGTTGCAGAATATATTGGCTTAGATTCTACTGTTCTGGTATCAGAAGGAGGGTTAATGAACTTCTGTGGACATGTTCAACTGAGGAACCTCTTTTGACACATTTTGTGAGTCAGTGCAGGCCCTAGCCATGTGTTTTGGTGATGAAGTTAATAAGTGGAGCTGAGACACTCAGTACTGGTTTAACTCTCTTCTCAGTGAGTCCATATTTCTGTTTCTCTGCCCATTTTATTGACATTTGGTTTTGGTTAATAATAGTAAGAGAATTCTAATGAAATTGAGTTGAAAAGATAATTAGTACAAATTTCTCACAAATCAGTTTTTTAATGTCTCTTACTGCTCTAGTTTTTAGAAAGGTGACTAGAAAAGGTTGTCCTTGCATTCAGCTACTTAGAAGTTCATTGCCTCAGCTCTCAGTTAAAATGAAGAAATACTGAATTTCATCTTTTTCTGAGGATATCTTCAGTGCTGAATACCCTGCTATTAATCTACAGCTAAGCATAGCTAATTCAGCACTGCAGAACTCTATATTGAAGAAAATCCTCTCTCCCCTCCTAAATTTTTGATAAGTAGAATACGTTGTATTGATTCTTTGCTTGTGCTGTGCATTTTAATGTGAGTGAGTTAAGACTTTGCATATCCATTGCTGCAGGTGAGCTATGCAGAGTAAACGAAAAGTAGTTATTCTCACCAAGTGCTACTCACCAGTGCCTTTTTATTATGAACTGTAATAATTCCCTTAGTTCCACCTCAACATTTTTATTTTGCCATTGCATCATCAACCAGGTTTTTCTCAGAGTACCTCATCAGGATTTTGACACCTTTGTATACACACTATATACGGTAACCTAATGTTATGCTCCACATTCATTTTAGTGCTTAATGGGGGTATACAATCATGGGAGTAATAGTGACATCAGCCCAAGGATCATCAAAATAAATGCCATCCAAAGCCAAGCTCTAGCAGCCTACATAAGCCTATAATAAGCTTATACGGGGGTGGTTAATCCCCTTTGTGATTTGGTATAATGTCATAATAAAAAAGTGACATCAGGGAAAGGGCAGAAGGGGCAGTAAACGTGCTGTGCAGTGTGGCCAAGGGCTCCTGCCATCCCTCCTCCTCAACCAACAACAGGACCAGAGCTGAGCAGGTCCAGGTTACAACTGATGGCTTTTCTGTTAACTGAGGCAGAATGCTACAGAGCAGTAAATATCTTGGGATGGCTTTCCTCAGTGATGCATCATGGATGTGCAGAGGCAGACAGAAAGTGTGAAGCAACACGTGGCCCTCCTCTGGCTTGCCTCCCAATGAAAGATATGACCTTGCAGCTCCTATTCACCTATGGAAACATCCCAGAATCAAGATTCCCAGTTTAGAACCCAAAGTTCCGGGTTTGTTGCCTGTATCTGAAGGTTTGGATGAGAAGCAGAAGGGTGTCATCAGCCAGCAGGGCACCCTCACTCCTCAGAGCAGGGGCATCCAGGGCAACCTCCTCAGAGAGGGTTTCACAAGTTGGTTCTGAGCAGGTCCAGGGCTCAGGATTCCTGCTCCACAGGGAAGTGTGCGAGTCACCATGTCAGCACAGGGAAAGAGGGAGGAAGCTCTGACAGCGCTTTTGCCTCACAGTTGGTTGAAGTCATAGCTAAAGTTGTTTTTTCTTGCTATTCTTTCAGTCAGGATTAGATTTTCTGTGAAAGTTGAAAAAGCCCTCAACAACAGCTCTTTGAGCTCAGTGTCTCTGGCATTTTGCCTTTTATACTCTTCGGCAACACAATAGCATGGGTGTAGAAGTCACATTTGGAAACCTGGACACCTGGCTCTTGCTGAGACTTGAGGCAGTGTTTTTAACAACAGGTTCACAGGACGAGGGGCGCAGACTTGGCTGCCTCTGCTTAGATCCCTGAGTAGCCTGAACTCATATGGAAAAGATGTCTGATATTTCTCAGGTTCTGATTGTTGGTCAGGCTCTGTGTTGAAGGACAGAGAGTAGTGTAGACATGGTCAAAGATACAATTTCCTGATGGTTTGTTCTATCATGTATCAACAACTTGATTCAGTTTGCTTCATTGGGGAACCTAGTATTTCTGACAATGTTAGCCTTCAATGGTATTTTTTCATGCCAGTGAAACAGAAGGTGATACAGGACTGGTAATGCTGACAGTTACTGCTAATACCACTGTTACGACCTGCCCCAGAAAAAGGGGAGGGGGGTAACCCGGGTCCTTATCAATAATTCCCTTGGGGTGGATTAGAGTGAAACGACACTAGATAATTGGTGTTTATTTTAACAATTTCATATAATGTGGCATAGAAATAACCTTTGTGGGGCGGAGGAGTAAATGCATAGGGGAGAGAAAGACAGGAGAAGAGTACAGGATATGGTAAGGGAGAGTAAGAAAAAAGATAAGAATGAAAAAAACTTATATAATCACTGCCCACTGGATCCAGCGCTGCATCTTAGTAATCCTGAAGGCAATGGTCTTGATCTGCAGGCGGTGGGGGCGAAGAACATAACCCAAATTTTCAAAGTCAGCAGTCAGTATATATACCCTCAGCATGCTTTTTGCACCTCCCCCGAGGCAGGGAGTTTTTTCCATGGAGTAGTGTCACCAGCTGGCCCATGAACCCCCAATACTTTTCCCACCTTTCACAGAGTTCATGTGGAGGGCAGGGTAGGCTTGGCTCTTCTTGCCTCTTCAGGGCTTGACACCTTTAGCACTGGAGGGAGGGTTGGGCCCCAACTGCCCATCAGAGATATAATGCAAAAGTCAAAGGCCTGCAAAAGTCTCCTAGAATGCATAAATCATTAACCATTTCAGTCTCCAACAACCACTACCAAGAAAGATTTCTCCTGAGCCATGAAAAACTAGGAGAAGAAATCTGTAAGACTCACATCTCTTTCAGCCTAAATGTACTTATGGGACATGCCACCGAAGATGATAAACCTAATATTTAGGTCAGGTTGCTTTTTCTAAGAACACATTTTGTAAGGAGAGAAAAGAGTGACTACTTCACCACATTGGGGCTGACACACTGGTCAAACACTGTCAAGGTTTGGTCTTTTTGTAGACTGAGACCAGTCTCCCATGCTAAGATCAGTGCTGTGACATCTGTGAATGTTTTGGAGTGGGGTTTTTTTGTGGTTTTGATCCTTTTTTTGTTTTTAATATGTGGTAATACATATTGGAAATCTATATCTGTGTCATTGCAGAACCCTGTTCCTAATCTGTTTGAACTGTTGGTATATTTTTCTGGAGTGCTGCCATCTTTTCGTAGAGCTAGAATCAGCTAAATTTAGATACCTGCTTTCTTAGGACCCAGCAATGGACTCCATAGCTTCCAAATTTGAAGATGCATGTGTTTGTGCCTGAAACGGAAGCTGAATACTGGTTAAGCTCACTTGCAGACTTCTTGTGTGAATTGGAGTTTCTTGGCATGAATACATCTTGCAGCGTCACGTTGAATCCTGCAAGTTGAGTAAGAACTCAGTCAGAAACAGAAAAAGAGAATTTGCTTGTCATTTGAACCTGCACAATACCAGCAGAGAAGTGCAATAACACTTGAGCAGAGCACTGGTAGTCTCTCTGTATAGTGCAGCAGTGTGGAAAACAGGCCTGGCTATATGTGGATTTGTAAGCAGTGGCACATGTCACACAGGATTAAGGACTCCTGGAAGGACACGCAATTTGTGGTACTGCTCTCATTCCCCTTCCCAGCCGCCTTCAGTTCCCTGCTGGCCTCCTGCCTCCTCTGTAAAACTCCAGCTGAAATGGAGAAATGGGATGGGTGGCAGCATGCCAGCTGTCCGGGCATCAAACACCGCTTATATCTCTGACGGACATGCTGCCATCCGTCCCTGGGGTGACTCACTTCTTCATGCCTCGTGTAACTCAAAGGACTCTTTCAATCCTGGACAAATTTGTGCAAATATTGATATAGCTGTCTTGTTCTGCATGGGCCCTTTTGAAGTTTAGGGGTTTTGTTTAGGTTAGTTGGCTGGTGATTTGCAGCTACCATTGTAACTTTCTTTGACTAGAAAGGTGTGAGTAGAACTGGGTTTTGCTATGTCTGACCTAAGGTGCTGAAGTATCTGCTCCAGAAAGAAAAGCATATGGAAATACTTTTGAAAGTCAAATTGAAAGTTAGGATCTGGAATCTTAGTACTTTCTGAAAACCAAGAAAATGCTTTGTCAAAAGATGTTGAAATGATTATTTATTTCCACTTTGTTCGTTTTAATTTACCACTGGTTTCGTTACTTTCAGCGGAAATCAGATTAGTTAACTTTAATCTGAAATTGTTGTCTAAATACTCAATGATCTAATTCAATAGGCTGAGCTAGGTTTTATCAGTATTTACTAAAAAATACCAGCAGTGATTTTTACAATAATTTTGAAAATAGTAGAATTACTTTGTCATAGGAAATGTTGACAGTGTTGACAGCTTTTCACAAAGAACTTCTGTGCTTATTGAAAGACCATATTTAGGCAAAATATTTGTATGAAAAGTACTGATGTAGAATACTTGAGTGAATTTGCTTCTTTGGTGGTAGAACTGGTGTAAGTGAAGAGTACATAATAAGTGTGACAAATTTTGATTTCAGTAAGATTTTTGATGCTGTCATATATGATATTTTTTATAACCAAATAAGAGGAAATATGGTCTAGATGAAACTATCACAAGGAGTTGATGCATAACTAATTAAAAAAGAAAAGCTGCATTCAAAAAAGAATTATCCAAGTTTAGTTATCATACCAGGGAGATATTGCAAGTGAGGTCCCTGAGGTCAGTTTTCTGTCACTTCTATTCACTATTTCCATTAATGAGCTGGACAATGTAATAGTATTGATAAAATATGTGCGTGACACCAGGAGTTTGCAGGCTGTTTGTAGGACGTGATCAGAATTAAAAATTATGTTGGAAAATGGAAGTAATGTTGCAAATCAGTAAAATAACAGCCAGTAAGGTTTGTGCTAGAGGAAGAACAACCAAAGGCAAAAACAAAAAATGACTTTTCAGTTTGATTGCAATAAAGTGTGAAAGGTGAAAAACTGAGTGAACCAACAACAGGCTGTGTCTGTTTGAAAAAAAGGTCATCTCAGTGTTAATATTAGCAGGGTTGAAATGTGTAAGATCAGAAGAGGATTATTTCTTTCCAAGTTATGCCGGTGAAGCTTAAGCAGGAATACTTTGCTTTAGCTTTGGACACCTCATACTGAAGCTTCCAGGCAAACTGAAGATGGGTCTGGGAACAGCAGTGGGGGTGACAAGAGATTTTGAAACCTATGAAGAAGGGGCAAGGGATTGGATTTGTTAGCGTAGAAGAGATAAGGAATTGGAGACAAAATAGGGATGCTTAACCATGCATAGATTTTTACAGAAAGCATAAAGTAAGGCAGCTCTGCTTGGTACAATCTATGTCTGTGTGATTTCATTGAAAGATGGTCTATTATTTTCTCTCTCTCTCTCTCTCTTGTGGACAAGCTTAGTTTTAGCTTACAGCAGTGTGATGGAGCAAAAAGAAATATTTCTGGGTCCATTCAAATTAGATGATCACATATTTCCTTTCTTTCTCTGTATTATGTGTACTATTATTAGTTGCCTTTTTCTTCCTCCAAAACAGCATCTGTAAGATGCTAGATCAGAACACTAGATCAGTGTTGATGCATAACAACCATTCTTTGAGAAGAAAATTATGGTGAAAATGTTTTATTTATTATCTCTTCTGTCATAAATCTCTATCTGGAGCAAAAATCCTGACCCTGAATCTTTCTCCAGAACTGATGAGCCTGTGAGTTTTGACTGTACTGTTCCAATGATTTATGGTATGGCCTTGGGTAAATTGAACCTCCACCTCAATTTCCCTGACTTTACCTGGAGATACTAATATTTCTTCTGTGAGTTAAGTCTGAGAGTTAGTCTGTGTACGACTGTCTTGACAGTGTACAGTCCTCAAGCACTTGTCTAACAATCTTAAAAATTTAGCTGTCACATACCTATGATTCAGTAAGTAGCTGAAAAATAGTCCATATTTATAGTGACACTAAGTTTTGAGGTTTGTTTGGTTTTAGGGGTTTTTTTTTAAGTACTCTGTAAACTCATGTTTTTCAGTATTATAGCTTGGAAAGGCAATTTTGATTATTTGATTTTTGGGGCTGGCAGTATCAGGCATGAGAGGAAGGAGCTCTGGAAAAGGCCTTTGTTCGTAAAGGTGGATTATCCAGCTGTAGTTGGACACTGTAACTTATTACAATACATGCTCTGCTGGCAGCTATAATAGTAGAGCAAGCCCTGCTGGAGCTCCAAAAATCTGGGATGGGAGTCTGGCCAGAAAAACTGAAAGCCTTGAAATATATTCCATGGCAAGAAAAGAGAGGTTACATTTCCCCTCAGGTATCTTACATTCAAAAGTGATAATTGCCATCAAAACAGATAGAGAAGATAAATGTTGGATAAGCTGGCAAGCAACCCAATTTGCTGTCCGTCACCAACAGGAATGTCTGCCCAACATATAAGATGGGGAGCTGATTTGATAGCCGAACATAAATGTGTTAGAAAGTAGTTCAGGAGACCCTGCTTATTTTATAGTGCATGAGATAATAACACCTTATCAATAGATTGGTGGGTTATGCTGCAATTCCAGTATTTATCTGAGTTGTAAGCAGTCTCTCATTAGGGAGTGAAGTGTCTTTACTTTGAAATGGGACTAATAAAGGCTGTGACCACTTAGGCTTTTAGAAAATGTGCAGCCTGATATGATGATAGTAGGTAGAAGAGGGTATTTTTTGGGGGTCCTATGTACCTTCATTTCATTAATTCACTGAGCAATATGTTTAAACTAAAATAAATACCACGATCCAGTTGGAAATGTTTCATTGTTGAAGAACTTGGCCTTTTTCATGTACATTTTTCTTCTTTTGTTATCTCAGTTAATGAACAGTTTGTAATGTTCTCACATTTTTTCTCAATGGGGGACTCTTTTTCCACAACTCAGAATTAACAAGATTTCTGTTCAGGAAATTATGTAGTCAGTGAATGCAACCATTTGGCGGAAAGGAGGGAAATAATAGTCAGGAAATTAACTACACCATGTTTAGGTTCAGTTATTCTCCCTACCCTTTCCCATTCCCACAAACCCTCTGAAAGCACCAAATCTGCTCCAAGTATTGATCTGAGAAACCACTTTTTGCTTTGCATGTAAAATGTATTTGCTCCAGCAGTGTTTTAATTTTATGCTACAAAGAGTACATGTGGATTTTGTCGCACATACATTGAATAATCCCACAACCCATTCATATAATCTGGGTTTTGGTGTCAAATGACGGAAGCTGGACATTTCTCCTAAAGAGGCTGCTGATGTACAGCTGAATGCACACAGTCGATGTATTTAATAGTCTATAATGTGCTGTGCACTTGTCCTCAAGAAGGCTCCTTTACTGTCTGCTGCCAAGTGCTCAAGCAGCTTTAGGGATAACTTCCATCCCACACCTCTTACCCAGGCCGAGCTCCCATCAAATTTAAGACATGGAAGTTTTACAAATGTAGATGTTTCTAGACTTGATTGCCAGACAAGTCTCGCTGAAGTCCATGTGTGCTGCTGGACTTCACTGCTCTGGAATACCCTAACAAGGACTCTGATTCACCTCTGCCTGAGTTTTAGCAGCTGGACTTCAGAGGGTGTAAATCAGAAAGGGGAGCCCTGAGAGGCTGGGCCTGAGCAGTGCTGGCCCCCTGCCCAGCTCTCTGCATGCACAGCTTTTCCTGGGTGCCCCTGGGGCATTGCCCTTGCCCACAGCAGCAGCAGCAAAGTGTAACTGCAGAGTTTGGCTGCAGTCGCTGGTACCTCGTGTAGGTCATGCTGGCAGCACCTATTGTTCTGGAGCATTTGAAGGGCATCCAAGTTTTGGCATCATTAGATTATTGCCATGGTGCTCAGGCTGCAGATCCTTTACAATAAAGGGGGTTTGCTTTATGTTCAATCACTATGAGCTGTTATCTGCAGCTTTCATCTAGTCTCCATTAATGAAAGAACAAATAATTCCAGGGACTAAATAGATGTTTGACCATTCAAATACATGCAAAGCGATATGATTCATAAATGGGAGGAAGTTGTTTTGCAAGCCTATGGTTCCATTTGCTGTGGAATTTCAATTTACCAGTATGAATCCAGTTAAATCCTGAAATATTAGACTTAAGAGAGCAGGTTTTGTCATACTTTGGCTGCCTTTCAGTTGAAGGCTCCTAATGGCTAATATATCTAAATCCCATTCTGTTTCATTAGAGAGTGATTATTTGTTAGTGCTAGTAACACTGCAGCAAAGAGGAAAATAGCAGTCTATTCTCCACGATTTTCCTGATTGAAAAAAGAAGGAATAGGCTTGAACTGCAGCAAGAAAGATTCAGGTAAGTCTTTGAGAAAGTATCACACAAAGAACAGAGAGGTCTGAAGAAACTGGGTATCTCCACCGCTGGAGACATTCAGGAAGAGGTTAAACATATCTACTGCAGAAATGCTTGATGATGCCTAAAACCTTGGGGATGAACATAATCACTTGAGATACTTTCCAACAGTATTTTCTACTATTATACCCAACAGAATGCCTGAGACTTGCTGTTGAAGTGTCCTGGCAAGGGAGATGTTTTCCCTTTCACTAAGTCTGCACATGGCATTCTTCAGAGTGAGGGATATAGAAGGCACAACTGGAACACCTGTGCAAGTTTTACTGCAGCATAGCTGATGAGTGCCAAAGTATTGCATCACAGCCTGGCTTTCCAGCAGATCCAGCACTGTGGCAGCCCTCTTGGGTTTAGAGTCATTGCTTTCCCTGACACTGCTCCCGAGGGTCAGAGTGGGCTGTTTCGCTCAGGGCCAGGAATGTTACTACAGCTAAAGAATCCCCAGCTCCATGTTGATGAGATGTTTTGAGCTGGCTTGTTTGGAGTGAGTCAAGTAGGGCTCAGCAGCTGCGATACCAGTGCTGAACTCCGGCTGTACCAGCACGACTGAGAATTTGCCCCCCATTTTCCCCTTTTTCCATCCCATACTTATGCATTACTCTCTGTTTACCAAAACTGTGTTATTTACAGCTACAGAAGCTTTGACGGAGCAGAGTTTAGGTTTTGTCACAGCTAGAGAGCAGCTGCAAAGCATCCTTATGAACTCTCCACCCTGGAAACTGAGGCACAAAAGAATGAAGGTGAAAACAAGCCCAGATGTTGCCTGTCTGTTTGACCTTTCTGTCCTGCCATCGCTCAGCTTTTGGTGGTGGGTAGGAAGCTGTCAGTGTTTGTGACAAATCAAAGGGGCAGTTAGATCTAATTCAAGTTGCTATGGAAAAACTGGTGTTGGGGGGAAAAGTAACCTGGACTATACTTTCTGCAAGGAAAGAAACTTCACTGCTAGTGAAGTTAGACATGTGCTCAGCATGTAATGGGAGAAGGAAAAAAGACCAGTGCATTTTAAGAGGGGCAGGTTGAGGTATTAAGTGATGGCAGCAAGAAGCAAAGACCTTTCCCTCTCCATAGGCACTGTGGTGAGCCTGGCCCTGGAGGGCTGGAGGGCTGGATGTCTGCCACGAAGGCTGTCAGAGAACTAGGTATACCTTTTTGAATGACAGTGATTTCATTAGACTGTGAAAATGAGGTAAATATTTATAATACACAAATGCTAATGATGGACATTTTATTGGAAGGAGGTATAAATAGTAAGAATGAGATGAAAATGAGAAGCAAAACTTAGGCTACATGTAAATAGAAAAATCCCAACACTGGGATTATGGGATCATCTCCTCAGGGTACAGTGGAAGCCTGTAGTTCAGGACTTGAACAACCAGACAGAGAAGGAGCACATGTCAGGGAACAGTCCTGCCTTTTGCACTTGGATTTCCTCATAAGGCTCCTTTGCCACCACTTCTCCTTGAGGATCTGAAAGAATGTTTAATGTTGACAGCTCAGCCAAACTGCAGCTTTGGGAATTCTTATCTATCCTCAAAGTCTTATCTTTTGCTTCAGTTGTTTATATTTGCTGACTTCCTGTCCACAGTGCTTATCCAAGTTTATTGTTCAGTTTTACTATTCCTTGTTTAACAATTGCTCCTTTACACTCAGGAGTTGGCGGTGCTTCAGCAGTGGATGATTTTCTCTGCTTATCTTTACCACCTTCTTCAGGTGTTAGAAGTAACATGCTAACCTTGGAACTATCGCAGCAATCTCAAGATGCACATTTTCCCCATCGATTTGCTGTTCCTTTTTTACTTTTGTAGCAACCTTTTTATTTGTAGCACAGTTCTGGACTAGACATGATTCTTGCATTTCTCTACTCATGTAATTTTATTTTATTCTTTTCTTGCCAGTTGGTGGGTTGGGGGTTTTTTTTGTTTGTTTCTTATTTTTTTGGTTGTTGTTTTTGTTTGTTTTTTTTTATTCTGATCCATTCCAGGCAAAGAAAGGGTTAACTAGTCTCAGTAAAACATTGACAGTCACTAGGGACTGCTGCAACTGAGATGAAAAACAAGACTGCACCTGTATGCTGACAATTGCAGATAGATTCTGGTCAACTATTTTTCTCTGGTGTTTGTTCTGCCAGCTGCCTCAGTGCTTTGGATGCAGGTGGAAGGATGGACTTTGCTATCTATAAAAAAATTAAATGGTGAAGACCAACTTCCGTCTCACCTCCCCAGGGATCAAAGTGATTGAATTTCCACAGAGTGTGGCAAAACACGAAGCAGGCTGCACATGTCTACATGCACAGCCACTGCATGAAGGGCTCCACACTAAAGAAATTGTTTCGTATTTTTCCATTTTTTTTTTTTTTTTTTAAAAAAAAAAAAAAAAAAACACAGTAGAAGCATAGAAGGAATCCCAAACTGATTGACCACAGCTGAAGGGAGCAACCACCCCTGTGTAACACATACCATGCCATATCACTACTGCAGTTCCTCAACAGAAGAGCTATTGTAGCTCCTCTAATAATCCAAAGCAAAGCAAATAATTGCTTGGCCCTCTACCCGTACAGCTTGATATGTGCTTATAAAAGAAGTTCTCACAGACACCCTATAGATTTATGTCATGACATGGTGGTGCATGGTGAAAGTAAGTAGTCCCACCTGCTTGTGAAGGTGCCTTCATTGCCTGTTGTGAGCAGCAGATAACACATGGGCTCTTTGAAGGTGCAAGATCTATTCTTGCAGCAATATTATACTATTAAATAATTCTCGTAGCAGCAAATTCTGCTTGACCCAATGAGAACTTTCTGGGGTTGTGCTACACTGTGTCATACAATAAGGCTCTCCTAGATATTTTTGACTGGTATATGATAGAAATAAACAGTAGGTAAATAGCAGTATTAAAAACGGAGATATTTAAGTGTGAGTGGAACATAAGACTTGCAGGATAACAACCTCCAGGAAAGGGCTTTTAGCAGGGGAAAACCTCAAAATATCCATCGGAAAAGTTAGAGTTATGCATTGTCTGTGTGGGTTTTGAAAACACTGTCAGAAGCAAATGACATCTGATTATTTTTTTCCCCTCTTTTTTCAGTGATATGAAAAGATGCTTAATTTAGGTTGTTTTCTTGGGTTGTTGTTTTACATCACTGCTCTATAAGCCCACACCTTCGAAGTGCCACATTAAAAGAGAAAAAATACAGAAGTTGCTAAATGGAGATCAGTGAGTTACAGCAGCTGAAAATAACCCACATGCGTATTGCAATGAAGTATGGGGGGACTTTGGAGGAGGTAGCTGGGTTGGTTTTGCGTAAGTTTATTTTAAGCTGCCTATGACCTTCTAATGCTAATCTGTCTTCAAATGATGTATATTTATATGTATAACATGGGTAGCTGGCTACAAAATAACATTTGGTGTTAAGAAAGATTAACCAAATCTCACATGTCAAGGCATGCAGCACCCCCAAAAGAATGTCTTTGCCTTTCCTCATCACTGCAGAAAACTCGTCTGGTTTGCAGATAGTTCTCACCTGTCTCTACGGCAACAGGTACCACCACCTGCTGTGTCAGGCAAAATAGGATAAGACTTGGACTGAGAATCTTACCTGATTTAGTACATACACAATGTGCTCCTATGTGTCTGTGCTGTTTAGACTTTCTGATGTGTGGTGTTATTGCCACATTTGACTTTGTGTAGGAGGTTTTGCTGGTGCTCATTTTGCACTACATGTAGTCATGGGACAAGACTTTGTCATGTGTCTGTCATGTAATTGGTGAATGCTCTTGTGCCTGTGATTGCCTAAGGGTGCAAGTGAGGTTATGCTTTCTGCTGCAGGGAAAATCAAAGTCTGTAATATCTCTGCTGCCTTAGTTCAACCATTGATCTAAGAAGCTGTATCAGGTAGTCTAATAAAAATATTGCTCTCCCTGTAAACCTTGTCTGACTCTGTAGTAAATGAGTTACTTTTTCTGATAACTGATGAGAACTGGCATGGTGTTTGAATGGTTTCTGAACTTTCTATCCACACTCCACAGTTTTATCTTACGTTTGGCAGAATATTGGCATCATTAAGATAAATGACTCACTGTTTTTCTTTGGTATGGAGAGTTATATAATGCAATTGCAATCCTATTCATATGCCTCATTTCAATCCAGATGCACTAATAATTTTGTTTTACAGAGGATGGATTTAATGTTGTGTTTACAGTCTGTATTTTTTACCATAGGTGTATTTGTAACTGGCCAATTTTTTGTTAATGTGAGCTCATACTTGACGCAATTTTCAAGTTATTTCAAATTGTTCTCCAATGCAGACGTGTTTAGTATAGGTGGTGTAGTCTGTGTAAAATGGTGGAGCTGAAACCAGAAAAACTCTAATCCATCAAGAAATAGTGGTAACTGAGGAAAGTGAATGGTGATTGCTTAAACAAATGAGCAAGTTTTTACCTCAAATGGACTGAGCCTGAAAGGCAAGTGTGATTTCCTATTTAGATATACAAATTTTGGATGGGCCAAGTTAGTGGAGAAGGCCTGAATTAAATGCTATGCTGTTTTGCTGTTAGCCGTTCACTTGGAAAACTTTGTTTTTAGCCCTCATTGAATAGGCTTGGATGTGAGTTTGCACTGGGAATGACATCTAATGGCATGTGTTTTGTAGCATGAATGTAGAAATATTCTTGATAGACGGTGGTACTGGACCTGTCTGATGATGATGAGGGGTTTGATACTCCACTTACTGAGCACGTTTAATGGATTCCCTTTATGCTTTACACATTTTAGTCTCTCCTATGAAATATTAATTTTTTTTTCTAGACAGAAACCTAGAGCAACTAATGTCATCCTTGCCATATTGAAAAATGTAAACTGACCATTCAGTCCTGGATCCCCTCACAAACCTATACAAGACTTTTTGTATACTGAAATACCTAGGTACCTCATTGCAACAAAACTGTGCTCATCAGTAATAACCAAATCCATGGGATTGTATGGGTATCACAATCCTGATTTTCAAAAGTAAAAATTACATAATGAATCCTGACATTGACTTAACTTCAAGGGTCTGCCATAGCTCTTTGGATGCCTAAAATAAGATCAAATGAAGGTGTCAAATAATTTTCCATGCCAAAGGTTTATTTTGACAGTTAGAAGATCATAGTACACAACTATTGCATTTTTTTTCTTTTAACAGTACTCACCACTGAGGTTTTCCTTTGTGTGGGAAAATTATGTGTCTAAGTGATATGAAGCTTTACTTTCTGTTAATACTAAAGTATGGGGGTTTCTGAAGTACTGAAAGAATAAAGTGCTGAAACAGCAAAGTGCTGAAACAGCATAGGTATTTCTGAAGAAGTTTCACAGATCTCATCCCTATCTTTGCTCTAACTGCAGTTCTCTTGTAATGCTATTGAACTATTCCAGTAGCCTTATTATGATCAGATATGAACATGAAGAATAAATTATGATCTTCATAATGAACTAAGTGCCTAAAATAAAAATAACAGTGTGGTTAATAAAGCTTTGCCTATATTAATATGCTTATTCACTTTACCTGGGCTTAATGCAGAAGGGCATTCTGCATATCTGTTCAGTAAAGGCATTTGCATCTTTTCAATTACTTTGCTTAAATGTAAAATATTGGTGTCAAATTTTGCCCATCTTTTGAATAATGAAAAGTAAATTATCATTTAAAGTATAAATTAAAAGATTATTAAGGCTTGGGAGTGCAGTACTTCAAAGTTAGAGGAGTCAGAATTGAGGTTTGACATGCAATTAATTCACCCTCCTCTCATTCCCCACTTTTCTGTATATTCATTACAATACTAATCTTAATTACATAGTCACATTTATGTGTGTGCACACATTCATACACATATTTACATCTGGCTCCTAGCCAATAATTCCCATTGCTTCCAACTTGCCTTTACACTCACCTTGATCTGCATCCTTCCACATTCGTGTTGGGTAACCTCATCCTTCCCATGTAGGCTTAGTGAGGGGACAGCAGGAGCCCTGCTTAGAGACCAAGGCAGCTCAGCTGAGCCCCTGTGTGACATTGCATTGGTCCCTACAGCAAAGGAGTAGGGTAACAGATGAACATCTGCAGCCCCCTCCCCTCAGATGGGTGGTGTGTCCTGCTCAGGAGGTCTCAAGGAGGGGACCTGCCAAGCTGAGGTGAGCTCCTGAGGTGAGCTCCTGGTGCTCCTGTGCAAATGAAGTCACAAATGACACTCCAATATAAAATTTCAAGTCCCTGATCCTCAGTGTAAAGGCAGGAGAGTTTCTTAAATGAAACTAATGTAAGAATATTTTAACTGGCTATTATGGTTTAAGACCAAATGACAAGTGGGGAGCCTAAATGGGTTTTTAATCACAGTATATGCAATGCAAAAGAAAAAGTCAGTTAAAGTTCACAGACTCATGCTATGCTAACTAGGCCTTCTGGCACAAGGAGAAACGAGTTTTTCCTCAACCTCATTCTCAGAAAGGGCTGAACCATTTTTGCTACAGTCTTTTTTTTCCTTCAATATTTCTCTTTATTTGTTTTCCATTCTAGAGTGAGTGCTCTAGTCATTCTCCTACCTGTGGTTAGTGTTATTCAAAGAAGATACACTGTAACTGAAACTTTGACGTCCCTGCAGCTAATCCAGTACCACCTTGATTGTCTGAGAATCCTGAAAATACTTAAAATAAACATGTTTTTCAAGGTGCATAATGCTGCCTTTCTAAAATCAGAACAAGAAAAAGAAATCTTAGCTAAGAAGAGTCAAGGTCTTCATCAGAACCTTGCATATGGCCAACTACCCTGATATGCATTGATAATTTATGTGGATATTTTTCTACTGAAGAACATTCATCAGGTACATTTTTGGCTGAATATCAGCAGTTTTGGGGTGGACAATGGTTGTACAAGACACATATGAAGATGAAAATGGTTCACTCTTTCCTGTGTGTAGAAGGAACATGTGACTGAATTGTCATGTCTGGAGTAAAAGTTCTGATTTTTTTTCAAATATTAGTAGAAACTTGCTCCAGCCTAAAATAACCAGGGCTCAGACTATTATGTTTTGTAATATTCTTAGCAGCCAATAAGTAATCTGAGTGTGCTTTTTCACAAGACCTTGATGAACAATTCTGAAAAATAAAGCTGTGTCATAAATAACATCAGTCCCAATGAAAATGCAACAGTTGTGCAGCCCTGAGAGCTGTGGATTCCCAGATACCTGAGCCACACTGTGAGGCCAGAGATTAACAGGATGTCCTGAGCCCACAGTTTTTTTCACTCAAACTTTCTAAATCCTCCTGAAGAAGATGGCTGCGACACAAGTTGACCAAGCATGTTGTCCGATCAGCATGGACAGCTGTGGCTTTAAACAATGACAGCCATTGTTAGGTCAATTTAAAGTAGGTCCTTAAAGTTAATGTGATTATGTAAATGTGTCCCTAACTACCATGGCTGTCTTATATCCTTCACAAATGACTGCATTGTCACTTTTCATTATGTGCCTACAGTCCTGGTGGTTTGGTGGTATCATTGTATCTCTTGGAAATGGACCATGTAAAGGCCATTCACTGTTGGCACTGCATTGTGCTGTTCCCCAAGCAGACCAACCTTGACCCACAAATGAGGGTGGTAGAGATTTTCAGGCCGAAACCTGCGTGTGTTATTCACATGATTACTCCCATTGACTTGGCTGGAAACTCTTGCAACAGGCATGGAAGAATTAGGTTAAAATACAGTCATGAAATTAAGTCCAGTCCACTCTAAACTGTGATGTATCTGGAAAGACCCCTGGCAACCTAAATTCTAAGATAAAATGTTTTGTGTGAAATCCCTTGCAGCATAAATTCAAAAATTAATCTGTTATTCACTGGGGCAAAGAAAACATGTCAGGCAACTTCAGCGTATGTTTGTTTCCATGGTGTCTTTATTATTATTATTATTATTTGATTTTAATCATGAACTACCCTTATACAGAAATCTGCAATCACAAATGAATAAGCTGAGAAATCTCAGGATCTGTGTGTTCTGGAAGGAGGCATATTTTCAGACTACTCATCAGTTGAGCGACATGAGTGATTTCAGACTCTTGGTTGCATTGCTTTCAATGAAAACCAGTGACTTGCAGTTTCAGTTCTCATCACAGAAGACATTCTCACAGCAATTTCTTGTTTGGATGGTTTTCTCTTTTTCTGAGTGTGGAGTCAGATGTTTGTCTGAGTTCTGTCCTTTATGATTTTTTGTTCTGGTGGCCAAGTCTCCATGACCCAAGCACATGACATATGGCCTAAGATAGATTCAGACTGCTGGTTGGATTTGGGCCTCCTCAGTAAAATAGCATTCCTTTATTTCTAACAGAATAATTAAGTATACATAGAGAGAGGAAGAGAGAGAAAGGCATAAATGTATTTGCATACACTTAGTTAGCTTAAGTCAATGTAAAGGAAAGGAAAATCATCACCTCTCAGGGAAGTCAATGCTGCTCCTTTTGCTGACTTGCAGCATCTCTCTAATGAACGCAAACTTCCTCAGAAGATTCAAGGACTTGGAAACTGCAAGGGCAGAACATTCAGTTGCTTGATTTTGTTATTCTACATGCAACTTCTCATAACATCTTCAGCACTGTAACATCCAGATGTTGCTCCAAAACTAGGGTGACCGTGGCCAGACTACGTGCAGAGTCAATAGAAATTTAGTTAATCCAAACCTACACGCATGGCAACTGGGCTCTCCTTCTTCCACAGAGCCTGGTTCTACTGGAAAGGTTGGATTAGGGTGTGAAAACATGCTTGGGTATAGCAAACATGAAGCTGTAGCATCCTCAGCATCAGCTTCAGGAGGGTATAAGGGCATATTTGGGACATTCAACCTACTGGAAAACTTCCTGTGCTCTAGACAGAAGTGGATGTCTGTTACTGGAAATCCTTTGAAAAAAATCATTTATAGGTCTCAAAGAGAAAGGATAAAAAGTTTGTACAGCTGACAGGAAGACAAACCAGGGTATCAAATAAATTTTCACATTTACCCCATTCAAGCTGACAAGTTGCTTAATTGATCAATTGCCAGAGAGCATGGTAAAAAGTAGGTTTTGGATGCCAGATAGACAGCACAGCAAAACTTGGAAGTGACAAGTTAACAAGGGAGGGAGAGCACTAGAATAATTCATCATCTTATTTTAATCATCATGTTTGCTGCTTTGTGATGCCCGTGGCAAAATAGTGGTGCAGGTGTGTGTCAGGTTCACTCCTCTCTCATCATATTAGGTCTTGCTCAGATCCAAAGAGCACCAATGCCAAATGGGTGCAATGAAGGTTTGTACTAGAAAGCCATGTGTTTCAGAGCGGTGATGGAAGGGTGACTATCACATCAGCTCTGTACCTTATCACCCTACAAACTGAGTTTGTATTTGTTATGGGTTTTCTGTTAGAGGATGTGGCCACAAATCAGAGGTTGGCAAGGAAAGAATTACTCTAACCTCTTTGATTAAAGAAAGTTAAGGTTGTGCATGCATCAGTGATAGCTCAGGAGGTGAGCCTGTGAGTTACTGCTTCTGGGGCGCCACCGTGGGACCCTTATGGGGCAGCAGAAGAATTCGTCCCCATCCTGCACAGGCAGGTAGCTGCTAAGAGGTTACCAAAGCTGGGAATGACATGGCCTGTCCTGCCAATTCCTGGTGGGCCTCCCAGCCAGAGGCAAATCACCTCCAGTGAAAGGCTTTTGTGTACCTCCTTGACTGGAGGATGTTACTTGTGATACAACCAGAGCTCTCTTTTCAGTGAAGGTGATCCTGAACCTGGGAATAACAGGGGCACCATCCTGAGTGTGTGGCACTCTCTTGAGTGGGAAAGGCAGGAGCTCATCAGCCATGGGCATGGGAATGATCCATGACCTTAGTCCTGACCAAGTACAGGCTTGGGCTCACTGCTGTCATGGAGATGAGTTACTTTTATTAATCCATTTTCGGCAGCGTTTGGGGCAGACCCCTTCAGGGGTGTGTGCCTTGCTGAAACAGAGCTGAAGACGGTAGGAGAGCAGAGGGGATGGCTAGTATTATCAGAGCAGAAAAGAAGAGCAGAGTATCAACTCTTTTCTTTATTATTTCACTGGAGGGTATTTTAGGTCTTTGCACCAAACCACAGCTGTTTCACAGTTTAATTTGGTGTAGCAAGCCTCGGCTGGGCTCACAGGAACTCTAACCCCTCGCAGATTTCCATTTCCCAGCTGGCAGCACAGCCTAGCAGTACCTTCATCTGCACAGGAAGGTTGAGCTAGCACCTCAGAGGTCTCTCTGCCTTGAGCTGGTAGGAACATAGATATCAAAAACCCATCACTGAAATACTTACTGCCTCCCTGCACCTTCAGATAACTCCTGTACTGATCTACGTTGATGAGAGAGTTAATGAAACATGAAAGAGGGGCAGCAGGCAGGAAAGCACACCTGCAGGCACCCTGTCAAAGCTCTTTGGAGACTGCCTGCATCGAGAGGGCCATAGCAGGCTTGCAGCTGGGCTGGCAGGAACCGGGAGATGCAGAGGTAGTCTCTATGGTTAGTGTAGAAACCTGTCTGGGGAGAGCTTCCTGAAACTTTCTTCTTTGTCTTCTTCAATTCTCTGACAGATGTGTATGCAGAGCACGTCTTGGAGCTGTGGTGATGAGTAGTGACTGAATTAAGTAGTAAAGGTTGTTTCCCCGTGAAACGAAATTTCCTTGGGTGTAAGTTGAGCTAGGCTGTAAATGGGGATCTGCACAGTCTGAGAAGGGGAGGCTTTTTACAAAACAATTAAAAAGTCAACAATTATTCTGATACTCAAATAGATTGGAAAAACATCATGTATCTAGAGGGATTTTAAAAAATACAAAACCAAAAAACAACCGCAAATAACTTATGGAAAAATAATAGCAGCATGAATACATTTTGCAGACCTTAACAATGAGCTGTATAACCACTGCCAGCTTGAAAACATGGCTAAAGGTAGAATTTGGACTTCTATGGTCTGTCTCCATTATCTTACCTCCATCAGTCACCAAGAGCAAAAAAGTCAAAAACAAGTTTTTACTGGTAGTGGGGTCTTCAGTGAAAACTGCAGGGACATCAAAGTCAAGTTCAAAGAAAAGAGGCGAACAAAGGGAAAAAGTACATTTGGTTAGGAAACACGTCCTCCTTTTGTATTAAGACATTAGCCTGGTGATTGAAAGGTGTGACCGATGTCTTTCCTTGGCCACCTAGGCAGAAGCCACCATTGCTCTGGAGCAACATCTGGGCTCCTGCCTGACTCCACTTGGGCTAGGGAACAAGGACACAGGCAAAACATAGACCAGTGCCTCAAAATTGTTCTTTTCCAAACTGAAATATTTTTAACATACTCTTTAAAAAACAAAACAACAACCAACAAAAAAATATCCCAAACGCCAACACCTTTTAAATAGATTTCTAGGAACAAGGCTTTTTTCTGTGCTTTGCCATCATAGCTGTCTCAGATCAGGACTGAGGTAGAAATATAATTAAATATGGCAGGAATAAGAGGTGATGATTATGATGCTCCCATCACAGCCCTACAGAAACACCCTTTGCTTATGTGCCTGACTGTGTGGGCTTGAGAGAGGGATGATTGCCCATAGCTTAGCTGGCACGGATAAAGATCAAGATTACAAATACTAAGAAAAAGCTTTCTGGTTTTTTGAAGCATTACTCTATGCTACAGAATATTCAGTGCTGTGCTTGGTCTCTGCTTTACCCTAAGCAGATTTGTTATTTTGGCTCCTAACTACAATGTCTGTCTCTTTCATTCAAGCTTCAATTTTTTTTTTCTGAAACCAATCCAAGTTCTGGCTCTGTTTCAGTTTAGGCTTACAGCTGTCACATAGGTCAGACCTGTGGCAGTTGAACCCCTGGGATTCTCTGCATAGAAAGCTGCAGAATTACAGGGAATTAGCTGGGGAACACCTCATACTCCAATATTTTCCTTTATTTTTGCCGTGGCTCCTTTGCCTCTTCATTTTTAATTAGTGGCACATGCTGAAATGATAATTTGAATTCTTTTCAGAAATCAAAAGAATTCCCACTGACATTATTAAATTATAATTACAGTGAAGAGAAAGATTAATAGGAATTTGAGCCAAATATCTACTCTCCATTAAATGAGAACATGACTGAACCTGCTTTCCCTTCATTTTGGTAGGTTACTCTAGGTTTACGTGGGCCCAGGATGGCTATACACCTGTGCAAAGGGCCACTGCAAGGCCGAGCAGCTGTCACAGCATTTACATGGACCTGTCTCAGGATAGGTGTTGCCTGACCAATGCTCAAGATGGAATTTACCAGATAGGACTTCTCTTGGGCCTCTGAAAGATGTGTGTTTCAGGCAGTGAGCAGAGCACAGACACCTGGAGATACTTGTGTGAGAAAGACATGTAGAAGGTGGCACTTTGCTGCAAAGGAAACTTAGCCAGTATTGGTGGAGGGAAAATAATCAGGATCCTGGGTACAGCATCTACTTCACTCATGCTGAGCACCACAGGCATGCAGAAAAATATGCAAATCAGCCTGAATCTACTAAGTGCTTTGCATTTTCAGTAAAATGAGAAAGGGGGAAAGAAGCGTTTTCCTCTGTATTAGCCCTAAGTGTGCCCATCAACAAGACAATTATTGTAATGGTTTTACATGTTTAACATGGTTTTTAAAGCAACTGAAGGCTAGGGAGAAAAAAGGCCACTCCTTATGCTGGGCACCTGCAGGCTGAGCCTCCATGATTCCCTGATCCGTTTAAACTTAGCCAGGATTGGTGCAGTTAACATGGGAGTTCTACAAGGCAGGAGCTTTGCCTTGAAGACTTTCTTATAAAGCTTGGTGTTTTTCTGGGGTTTTTGCCCCTTTCCCCCCACTCTAAGCTGTAACACATTGCTTAAGCTGTGTGGCATGCCTCAAGGCAGGCCTTTCCCTCTTCCCACGTTGCACTCCATCGAGTCCCGCAGTCCTCTCTCATCTTGTGCAAGCGTTTTTATGGCAGGAGCCCACAGCTTCAGCACAGGCAAGTGCTCCCATAGACTTTCCCTTCTCTGTAATCCATGCCCAGCACCAGAGACCTGCCTGTGGTAACCACTGAGAAACTGCCCCGGGGCTGGCTCTCCCCAGCTCCCCCAGAGTTTGAGTGAGAGCCCAAGCCCACATGAGGGATAGATGTGAAACACAGGCAAAACTTGGAGGGGACTGCAGCAAGCACTACTCTCTTCTCACACTGAAAGCTAAAAGCACAAGGGACCTGCAAGGGTGAAAAAGGCCTTTCTGCTCCTCCTTTTCTGTGCACTGCATGGTGTGAAGGCCAGTGTGTGACTTCAGCTGGGAGGAGTAGGCAGGCTGCTGGGGAAGGAGCAAAACGGACTGGAAGGCACCTCTGGGGCTCAGCCCATACGTGGCTGCACTTCAATCATGTAACTGAAGTCTGCTCTTATGAGTAACAGTCTGACTTTCAAGTACTTGCATCAACTTACATTTCAACAATGTGTTTTTAAGCTACTAAATAAAATGCTTTTTTTTTTTTTCCTGGCAGGCTGCATCTTCTTGTTTGTTTGTTTTGTTGGGAACTGCTTTTATCTCTAGCCTTCCCAGAGCTGACTGTCACTCAGCACTTCAGCTGCTTGGGGCTCTGCAGGTCTGCCCAATTATTTGCTGTGCAGCATAAGGCAAAGTATATTCTCACACCTGTTTTCTTAAGACAGGTGTGAAAAACCCTGTTCTACAGTATAAGAATGCCAGAATATTCTCTCTCTTTTTCAACTGGTTCCTGACCTGACAGTCTTAGATGACAAAACAAATTAGCCAGCATTCTTTGGAGGAGGGAGTTTTGTACAAAAGACGCAGTAAGACTCCCACTGACTGAAGCTGACCCAGTATTTGGTGTCACTAGAGATGTACCTAAAGGCTACAATATGCTCAGTACTTTCTGTTTTGTGCTGTGTGCCTTGCTAACTTCCTTAGCAATCAATGAGACCTGAGGATTTTGAGGCTATCTATGGTGTGCAAAACTCTATTCCTTACTTATCTAAGTGTGCTGGGAAAAACCTTCTTGGCTTGATTGTTGCCTTTAACACTACCGCCAAAACACGAAGGACAAACAAGATTAGGAGACCATACAGTTTAAGTAAAAAAGAACACACTTTATTTATCTACAAGGCAGTACATTATCATATAAAAAATTAAGTGCAGATGAAGCTGCACCAAATGCTATTAAGGCAGCAAATTCATAGGCTGTTACAAAAAAATGAAACAATAAAAAAATAAAATAAAATCAGTGTTTTGCCATATCAATAAAGATTTGATATGGCAGTACAAAGAACCATGTATTTCTAAGAACCTGATTTAGTACACAAGACCCCAGTTAGGGAACAACTAGCTAGACATGGAACAAAAGAGACAACATGAACAAGACAGTGTTCTCCCAAACATATGAAGGTGCAATGCATGCTGTTGCAAACCAATGAGAAACAAAACAACACATCTAGACAAAAAAATTCTCCCAGGAACAGTGTTCAAAAAATATTGCTTATAAAAAAAGGGGGAAAATATAAATGATGTAAAAAAAATTAAAATAAAAAGGTCTGAAACACTAGTGCATAGTCAATTAGCTAACATCAACATTTGTTTTCTTTCCATATAAAGCTCTACTGCTCCTTTTACACTAGCAGCATGTCTACACGCTAAGGTCTGTAGCAGCAAAACACAGTATTCATTTGGCATTTACAAAATTAAATTACTGAATAAAAATATAATTTTTCTCATAAATCTATGTTTCATACAGTAATATTTTTTAAAGCAAGCTAATTACCCTCCCCCCCCCTGCCCCGCAACAGAAACACACAATGTATTATGGTCTAGAACCAAAACATAAAAGAATATTTCAAGAGGCATGGATGTTTGAGCATTCACAATCTTGATCAGTTTTCCCCTTTTGCACAGACAAGCGTTTGTAGTAATGCTTTTCTCTTCAGTATTTTACACCAATGCATTTTGTTCAGTGATTTAAAATATATCTGTTGAGTACCTGCTCTTTTATTATTAAAAAAATAAAAAAAGAAACAAACCCCCACCCCTGGCTAGCACATCACTGAAATAACAATACTGGTGTATTGTCTGCTTGATCTCAAAAAGTACAAGTAAAATTGTCTTTATTACAAGTCTGCCCTTAAGATCATTAATTACTGATTCAAACTCAATACCTAATAATTTAGGCAAGTATCATTAAAAAAAACCAAACAACTTTAAAGTTGGGTGAAATCCAACAAGAATATATATGCTGAGTGAGTAAATGCACTTTTGTGCTGCTCCCAACTGTTGTACCACAACAAAGATAGGCTCTTCTCCCATTCATGAAAAGTTTTCATGCAGAGGAACAGGAATTTCCCAGCAGAGGTGAAGTGTTCTCAAAACCATAATGCTTCTCTATTTGTCAACCCTTTCACATCACCAGAGTCCGAGTGGGGAAGGTGGCCATGTACTTGTGTGCCTGATCTGTCAGAGCCATCTGATCCTCGATCTTCCCGCAGGATGCTGACTCCCAGGCGTTGTTCAGATGCTAAATTAGAAAACAGAGAGATTTGAGTTGCATGCCATGTGATTTATCTATAGCCACAGCCAAAGCCAGGCCCTCTCGTAATTAACTGTTGCATGAACATGCAGAAGGATGTCGTCCCCTCTCCAGAGAAATTGAAATCTCAACACAACAAGCAAAAAAATATCACTCCTGCTCCTCAGTTAGTGACCATAAGGGCAGGCAGACCAGATGACCTGCAGAGGGGCACACCACAAGATCCAGGATCGAAACCACACTGCTCCTCTCTCAGCCAGTGTCTTTTCTACAAGGCCATATCTATAGCCTTGCCTTTAATCCTTCCTTTACATGAAAGGTCTAAAAGAGAATGTACTTTGCAGGTGAACTTTACAGTCAACAGAACACAGATAGGTTAAAGCCCACAATTATAATGTTCAGTGCTAGGACCATGCACAAATTCCTGCCGAACCTCTATTCTACAAGTACAGCTGTGCTGTCCCTGAGTTCCCTAAACCAACCCACCAACCGTGACAGCCTGACCACAACCAACGACAAGTCCCGCGCTCAAGGCTGCTTTCACCTGTGCGCAGCGATTAGCACATGCCCCTCAGCTCAGCTCCTCTGGCACAGGAGAAGGGCAGGGGGGCTTGACTCTCAGCAGAAACAGCATTTTAATTATCGTGTAAGCCATTTCACTTCTTGTGGTATTTATGGAGGTTACAGACACCATTTAGTATAATGTTAAAGTGAGATAAACATATCTGCAGAGGGCTGTGCGTGCTGCATTTATTTACTCCCTACACATGTGAGAGGTTTCTCATTGCCTTGAGCTATAAACAGTAATGAAATTTCAAAGCTCCTGGAATTTACTAGTATACACACACTTATTTTTTTTTCTATTGAATTCTTTCACTTATCCAGTGTGTCTGCTTTCCCATATTGAGATATTCCCTAAGCCCTGGATAAAAACTCCATTATCATATAGAGTTTGTTGTACGAGTACTCTGCATTCCAAAAATGCACATGATTGTGCTTAATGGAAAGCTGCCTGCCCACGAGGGGTCCCAGTACTGCTGAATATTGAGAAGGTATATGCTCAAGATTCCCCAGTAAAGACAAGTTAGGAGAAACCCTTCTCCATCTTCCATTGCTTTCAAAAAGGATCATCTTTCCAGTTCAATAACTATGTTGCTCAATGAGATGGCCAATGCCTTCCCAACATCTAGGACACTGGGTGAAGCATAATTAGTGGACTGCAAACCATCTGTTAAGCGCAGAACTGTCCTGGCGTGCTCATGGCTCTTTATGCTGCTAGCTGCTAACTTTGCAAGACGATCCTTACATTATTCTCGGGCCTAAATATTTAGAGAATGCTTTGCTGACTACAAAGTATTATCTGAGACATATGCATTAGTAGAAGGATGGGCAACTTATGAAATAAAGATAATTTCACATAACATGCCCTAATCAGGGCACTGGTACAAACACAGGGACTGAGGTTCCCTGCCTCGGAGGGCTTACAATCTAAAAAGGGACCAAACCAACGAGTAACTAAGCAGCATGGCCAAGATGATGCAAAGTGTGTTTGTCCTCTGTAAACTTCTGCTAGGCCTCCCTAGACATGGCTTTCTCTTCTCTTCTCTTCTCTGTAGAGAAGTTCTAAATGTTGTCTCTCCTCCTGATGCTATTTTGCAAGCAAAACTCCTGCTGAGCTTCAGTGGGAGTTCCCTGTCTGAAGAGGAACAAGGTCAGATCTAAAATCATTAAGTTTCTGCAGCTTTTTGTGGGAAACCTGCATCTGTGAAGTGAACAAACATGTCATACACCTCTTTTCTAGAGCAGTTCAGCCTAGGCTGGCTGTATACCTTGTGCTGTGGCTCAGCCTAGGGCACATGCCACAGCCAGAAAGCAGGTGTGACATACTTTCTGTGTGCCACAGACATGCATGCAACACTCCACAGCTTCTTTTATGTTTTGGTTAAACAGCTTCCAGGGTAACTTTTTCAAAGGCACCTACACAAGCTGGGAACCTACAACCTCCTATTGATCCTCAGTAGTTCTCAGGCACCTGTGAATGTTTTCCCCTGGTCTTTTAGAGATATTTGCATCAGGGACCAAATTAATGCCTGGTGCAATGTCATCAGTTTTACTTAGAAGTTGAATTTGTTCTGTACACCTCAAAAGCAGTTGATAGTTCCAGAACATCCATAATTTCAACAGAAATATGTGTCTAACCAGTATTTCCCTATGACCCCCCAAAGCTTCATTGCTCTGGTTCAGAAATGGAAGATCACTAGTCCCTTAAATAACTGAAGACTTGCAAGGCAAAGTCCATTTGTCATAGTATGTCAATTTTTAAAAACTAGAAGTAACTTCAGGCAAGGAGTGTCCCTTTTTTATAAATGAGGCTTAATCATCAGTATCTACACTGAGCTCTTTGTATTAACAGCCATGTGCCTAGTAGAAAAAAAATAATATATCTGTATCCTGATATCTCCAACATCTCAGCAGGCTGCTACATGTCACTCATTCCACTGAATGGTCTTCATTTAACCTGATGTCAGTGTGGCAGAAGCTGCTCAGGCAAGCAGTAACCCTCTGCCCTCCCACCAGGCTCAGCTGCCCCAGGGAGCCCTGGGCAGGAGGCACAGCAAGCGACAGAAGGACCAGCTTGACCCCTCACTTGAGCCTACTTTAAACAGCCTCAGTTTTGCTGCAGGAACAGCATGGGAGAACCTCCTCACGAAGTCCTGATCCACATATTATTTTCCCAGAAATGTATTACACTATTTTCTTTTCCTCTTGTGACAAACTTGTAAAAAGAGACTAACTTTGCATCTCAGTGATGGTGGTAAAAGCTTTGCTCTGTGAAGAAAGCAGACTTTGACCCAAAGTAATATGTTTTCTGATGTAGCATATTTACTAAGACAGTTTTCAATTCTACCCTGGGAACCCAGATAACATTTACAGTGGGTATTTTTAATAAACATTTTGTGTCTGAAGCCTTGACTCTCAGCAGCCAACACAAAACAAAGCACAATGCCTTTGCCTTGCCAGCCCTTCAGTGCAGTGCCAGAAGCACGTGTGAAAGTCATCCTGACGCGAGCACATTTCCTTCCCTCCTTGGCAGGGAGTGCTGGGTCCCATGAGGCAGGCAGAGCACCTTGTCGGGCCTGGTCACACACAGCTGTGGGATCTCTCAGTAAAAGGGATAAAAAGGGACACCACAATGCCTCCTTCCACACCAGCACTGCAGCAAGTACTTACAGGGCTGATACAGGACAGTAGCAGCACCCCAGAGAAAGCAGTGCTCACCAAATCTATCAAAAGAAAAGCAACCCAAAAAGAAATCTAGAGACATGCAGAAAAACAGCACAGAAACCCATCAGAACACCCCTTTTGCAGAAAGCTCATTGCATCCTACCACTCACATTTAAAAGTCCAACTCTGCAAATTAATGGATGGAATCACAACAGCTTTGTAACCAGAAGCCTGACCCAAACCCCATCGGAACTGATGGACATGTGTTCATTCATTCAGTGGATTCAACCTACTGAAATGCAGTCTTCTAAGAGTGAGGTGTTTGTTTTGGCACCTAAATTTCTAGCCATTAGGGAGTGAAAGGGATTTCAACAGTAAATTCTTCCCATATTAACAATTTTTTCACTGCCTCAAAGAGTGGGAGTCTAGTTATAGTTTTGCTGTCAATTAAGAGTTAGAGCCAGTACTTCCAGCTGTAATTTTCTCTTCCACACACAGCAGTTTCTTTCTTTAAGCTAAATCAGGGAGTGGGGAGGAAAAAGAAGGTATACTGCTACAGGTTTCCATAGGATAGAATTACAGACCTGTAGTACAATTCCAGCTATGCCATTGTCTCTGGCCCCCTTTTTTTTTTCTCTCTGTTCTTTTTTTTAATTTTAATAATCCTACCAGCACATCCCTCTCCTGGCAGTAAAACTACCTTACTTATCCTGTAATATGCCTTCAACCGCCCTCAGGCTGACGTGAATTGTAAACAAACTGTCAAAGCTGTAACTGGGTTATCCAGTTAAAGCACTTTAAATAAAAACTTGGACCATCTAGAGGAAACACAACCAGAGTAAGGGAAGAAAAGACTGTGGAAAGGTGCTTTTCTAACAGAACTAGTCCTACTGCACTTGTAGCTGGGACCGCCTTTTCATTTATTGTCTCTAGAGCTTAAGAAAGCTCCTGTGTTACGACACCTTGTGTGTTAGGGCCTGATGCCAAAGCCAAACACTACTGCAGTCCTCCATTACCAAGCTCCCAAACTGATGGAAGTGTAGCTCTTGGGCAAAGAACTGTGTTAGAAGACAGATTTTAAATCTCCGCTATGCTGGCAGGTATCTTCAGCAACTCCAGCAAAGTTAGTGGTGTTACAGATATTCCCATTAATTTAACCAAGCTGTGCTAGCATTTATTAAAAACAAACAAACAAACAAGCTAATATTTTTAAAATATTTAGAACGCCTAGGTTATTAGGTGGTCTCTTATCATGTTTCTCTGCTGCAAAAAGCTGGATTTCTTGCCAGTTTTTCCTTAAATTACATGGTATGGATAGTTTGCAGAATGCGCCACTGACTGAAAAGAGGGCTGTTTCCTTCTGAATCAGTAAAACAATGCCCTAAATAAAACAATTTCCTAGGAGAATATAATGGATATCATATAGAATAACATGGCTTTCTGTTCTGTAAGGATGCGGAATCGATGTGAGCAGCCCCTTTACTTATCAAGACCAGTCAGTAAACACTAATGAAAAACTCAAGTGACCATAAATGAATTGTACTTCATATGCCAAGACAGCACCATTTCTGCTCATATTGCTAGTTCTCCTCTGGGGCATGGGACAGACTTCTGTACTCTGGGGCTTTCCCACTTCCTCAGAAATACAGCTTGCTAAAAGTGAGAGAATAAGATCATCCAGCTTTTATTATAAGCATCATACCACTGGTAGAAAAGACCTATTTCACAGCACTTTAAGAGCTTAATATTCAAGCCCTTGCTCAGACAAAAGTCCTTCTCAAGATGTATAAGCTTTGCAAGTAAGATCAATGGGCAAGATATAGAAGTAGGCTAAGCACCTGCAACTCACACTAGGATATTCAGTCCCTTTCCAATTTTGTCCTTAAGTAATTTTTTTCCCCACAGATCAGAATACATTGCTGCAAATGACTAATAGTTAAGCTGTTACTTTTCTTCATTCTGAGAACCCATCACCTGTTCAGGGCAGCTCTAACTTCCAACCTGTTTGCAACCCAAATTTGGCTGCCCTGGGAGGAAAATATGCAATGACTGACCTGCAGCTTCAAATCTCCTCTTGTTCCCACAGCTGTGCCAAACACAGCTCTTTCCTGTACACATCAGTTACTGGTGAGAGAAGGGGTGACACAAGTGAGGGAAACCCATGGAGCTACATTCCCTTGCTGTGCAAATCTCAAAACCAGCATGCTTCCCCCTCTCTCTTGATTAAAGAAAGAAGAATATGAGATTTCAGGATCTTCTAGCCCCAAAAATCCATGGAGGAAAACCAGAGAAAGCTTGCTGCTGCAGGAGACCATGCTGCCTTCCTGGACATTTTGCTTTATAGACAGCTGCAAATGAAATAACATTTCACTTTTTTAACTGAGAAAATTAAGCTTCATGACAGCTCATACTCTTGAAAAAAGGTTAACCAAGTAACTGTTTTAAAATCCTTTAAATTTACTCTTTAAAGAAAATGATTACATAAACCGCTGAAAGTCAGGAAATTTGAGCTGAAATGTGTCAGTCTGTGGTTAAAAAATGGAAAGTGACAGGAGCTAGGGTTGAAGAACATTCTCTTTAGCTTGCAGGGCTTCTACCTTGTGTTGTTTCCTTTGTTACTGGGGGAAGAAGATATCAAAGCAGTGCTATTTTCTTAAAAGGTTCCATTTCATGATGTCTTTTGATAGCCTGCAGGGTTAGGTGGAAGGTCTGTGATTTAGCCTACTTTTCTATCTGTTACAGTGTCTATGTTAGGATAGTTTGTATTATGTACTGCTACCGATACAGAACATAATGTGAAATAAAATCTAACTTTTACATAGGAAGGGCTGGAAACAGATTTTTTTTATGTAACCTATTCAAGGACATGCTCAGTATTGGAGTATGTTATCCCAAAATCTTAACCCTTGGAAAAGTTGCTCATAAGGCCAAAGTCTCCCTGCCATGCAACTAAGTGACAAAAACATAGGGTGCAAAAATACAAGCCTTAACTAACTCCATCAATATAAAACAGAGGTATTTGGGATCTGTGCAATGGAGCATAAGATTAAGTCCACCCCAAGGCAACCTGGCCATTTGGTGAGACACCTCCTGTTCCTGCCAGCAAGATAATACTCAATGTAAACCATAAGATTTGTCATGTAGGACAAAAAAACTGGCTGCCCCTTCACACCCTACCAGAAAGATCTTACACACGACTACCTTTACATCCAACATCTTAAGAGAGACTTAACCGGGGATCAAACAGGGATCAAACCCAAATTCTTCTTCGGTCTAAGGGGCCTTCTCCCACTGCTCTAGTACAACATCAACACCACCATATTCCCAGTGCTGTTACAGGCAACTACCTGACCTCACATGCCAAATGATGCAACATGCTGTTCCTCCTAAGTGATGGTGAATCATACCATGCTATCTGATATGGGCATCAGCTATTATTTACTAAATTGCCTATGATCGTGTATCCGAAATGCAGTAAAAAATATCCTTAGAGATCTACTTGAACATCTCTTAATCTTGCCTTCTTTGGAATCTAGAGGCAAAACAGTAAGTAATCAAGCATTTTGATCAGTTTATTGCTAGCCAAGTACCTTTATGTAAATAAATGCAAATTATTACAGCAATGAAAAATACTGTGGGCTGGTAAATATACTGCCTCCCTCTTATGAAAGTTTATATTTTAAAAAAAAAGGGAGTTTTAAGAACCAAGCATATTAAAAAAAAATAAGTTTAGTTCTGTCTTTCCTCCCTCTTCATGCACAGATCACAAGATGCAGAGAGTGCTGTAATTCTTACTTGGACTAAGGTCAATGAGAATTTGCCTAAGAACAGTTGGATCAGGCCTAAATTATTAACAGCAGCAATGTCAACATACACAGACACAATTAAATTTCACCCAGATGAATTCCCTCATGTTTCATGTCTACTTGGATGGAATCAATGGATTTAGTCCAGTGTTCATATGTGTGCCCATGCATGTGTTTATGTATGAGGGCAATATTAGAAACTAGGGAGTGTAGAAAACATAGAACAAAATATGCTAAAAACTTGTCATGTAAAAAATGCAGCCAGTCAACAACAAGCAAAACTACTAACCTTTCCACTGCCTTGCACCCTTTAGACATGCTAAGCCCTTGTCATACAAGTCCATTTATACTGGGATGGAGGAGGAGAAGCATTAGGGGTAGAGCATCAGCGGTTTCTGCTATGAAAAAGAGCCAGATTACATGCCCTTTCTGACCTACATGGGGCCAAACTCTTCCCCTCTGTCATGAAGCCAAGCTGCCTTACCACTATTTTTAACCATGACAGCAAATCCAAATCAAAGAGCGCAGCCATTGACAAACAATACTGGTTATAAAAAGCCTGTATTTCATTCTGAGAAAGCTGTCTCTGCCACCATCACAGAAACATCTAGCCTTCATTTGAGATTATATTTCAGCTGAAAAGCTCGATGTTTCACCAGCAGAGAGATAACAATTTTACCTTCATACCAGGAAACTACATACTAACTATTAATTTTGAGGCTTTTTACAACTACTTTTTCAGTGCAACGCACTTTAAACTCTGAGATGAGATGGGAAGTCCTTTTTAACTCAGTTTCTACTTAAGAAAAAGTCCTCTTTATCTAAACAATGAGAATATCTGACTTTTAACATGCTTTTCCTGAGCAAAGACTGAAGAATTGAATCCAGAATGATTCACAAATTGACTCGTGTAAACTTCCTGAACAAAATCAGCATGAGTGAGGACAGAAGGTTAAACAAGCCCTTTCATTTACAGCAGCTTATAAAGAAATTATTTTTAGATAGCAGGAAACATAACACCGTTAAACCAAAGATCAAAAGATCCTACTTTACAGGCACCTTAGATGCTTCTTTTTTATTACAGTCAGAGTGCAGGCAACTACCACTAAAAGGACAACACACAGCAAACTTTGTTTAGCTACCTGAAAATGTTGCCTTAAACCTACAGAGGAGCCCGGAGTTTGGCTACGGTCATGGGTCATGGACAGGTGTTGGCATGCTGGCAAGGCAGTAGGGCTGAGCTACATCCTCCCACATACTGTTCCAGGAGCTCCAGTACCCTCCTGCAAAGCAGGAAACCTAGGCTCCTTTGCCATGAGAAGGTCTGAATTCAGCCCCTATATACCTGCCCTAGACCAGGAGCAGCAGATCTTCAAACCCTTCTCTTAGCCATCTATCACAGTGCAGCTGAAAAAACACAGTACATGAGAAAAGAGAAGATAAACAATAGCCAGTGTTAGTCTTTGGCCCCTACAGACACTCTCACGCCAGGGGAAAACATAGTCCCTGCTCTCCAAAGCTGTTTTCCATCAAATGATTCTGCAGCATAAAATACAAGCCTACTCCATGGCAAACTGTGCCACACAGGGACATGTGTAAAATTTTATTATCTCCCTTTTTAATGCCTGATTAGAAATGTTTAATCAAAACCAGCCTTTGTTCATTCCTTCCTACTGTAAGTAAACCCCTAATGTAAATTCTAGAAAGAGGGAGGAAAGAAAGGATTAGCCATGTGGACGATCTGTCTGAAAGTCAGGAACGATGGAGTTACAATTTCCTTTCTGACACTGACTCACCCTGGGGCATGACACACTTTTCTTTAATTCTACCACGTGGAGGAAGGACAATAGAATCACATTCCTCTACCTCAAAAATATAGATTATGGTGGAAGGATAATTAATCACTATCTACATGGTGTCTCATTTTCTGAATGACTCGCTGTAGGTTCCATCTAAAGTTCACAAGAGCTGACAAACTAGCTGCTAATGACTTTGGTGTGCTTTGGATCAGCCTTATGTAAACAGCTATATTTTGAAGTATAGCAAACGTATATGTTTGTTAACACTTGGCAAAAGCAGATACATAAAACTGAGCCGCACATCTGTCTTACATTACAATAATCACACATTTAATTAATTTCAGAGATCCCAAGATGTACAGTTGGCCGTAAGAGTCAGAGGCCCCTTCAGACCAGTAGTTACAACTGCATTTCTGGTCCAGCATCAGCGTGCACTTGGGGAAAGGCCATCCTGGTTCTTGGTTGGATGGCAATATCAGCCACACCTGTGCCAGACAGTGCTACAGTCTCTCCTCTCACCTCTAGGCCAGTGGCAAGTTCTGGCCACCACCACACCACTCAACTTCCCTGCTCTCCAAAACAGCAGTGCTGCCTAGAAGAAGCCTACACAAAAAAAGCCTCTGACCCACATTAATTCTCAATTCTACCAATTTAAAACTGCACCCAGCTGATTTACAACACCCCACATACAGGGCTAAGCCCCTTCAGCTTTCTAGCACTGCTGAAGCCATTGTGTCCACATGATCCACAGGTAAAGTGAGATCCTCAGCCACATTCATCTGAACATCTCATTGTTCCATACTCAAAACTTAAAATCAGTCTGTGAGAATGCAATATATATATATAGGTGTATATATGTATTTTTATATGCAAAGAATATTTTTATCAAAGAATAGTTACCTGCAAAGGACTAGCTAGTGGCCTGTTTCTAGGTACCGCAACTGTTTTGTGAAAACTACCATCCTCTTCAGACACAGGCATCTTTAAAATGGAGCTGGTAAGAAGATTCTGAACAGGAAAAGAAAAAAACCCACAGTTTTCAGCAACTCACAGTAACAACCTGAATTCTAATGCATTAAAAGCAAACTCAGCCTGACTGCAGAAGTTGTCACACTGGGTAGTCACAGATTGGAAGCAGATCTCAGCCTGGGGTCCCTGGGACTTGGCTTTGAAGGAATATTACCATATGCAAAAGGTTTTCTATCCAGTGAAACTCCCAAGTGCAAGAACAGTAACACTGAATAGTCCCAGGAGTCTTGGCAAAGTGAAGGGAACCATACACATGCAAACTCTCCTTTGCACAAACTAAAAGAGACTCTCTCTTTCTTTAACCAGTTTTTAACTCTGTGATCTAGTAATTTCTCTACAGAGGTACAGGCGTCCTCCTAGAGCAGGCTGTTCCAAAGTCTGTGGGCTGCAAAATGACTGCAACTTCTGCTACCTTCTATAGCCATTACAGTGATCTAATTAAGAGCGAGACTTTGCTTTTTATGCTTAGTACAGCAAAATGATACAGAAATAATGAACAATGCCTACTTGGGAAGAAGGTAAGACAAAATATTTTTTCTCTTGCATTTAATAACTGAACAGAGATGTAAAACAAAAAAACCCCTTTGATGGTGTGAAAACTTACTGGCACGTCTTCCATAGTAGATCCAGGTGTAAAGAGCTGAGCGTTCAGGTTTTCTCCTTCCCAGTGATTTGAGCAAAAAAAATTTCCAGTTTTATCTGTTGGAGACTCCACCTGAAAGCAGGAAAGGCATGATAACAACCAGTACCTAAGCAACCAGGAGATTTCATTCAGTTGCCTAATAAATTGAACAAATATTCTTCACAGCCATGCATAATGCCTGTTTACAGTAACATCTTTTACAGCACCCTTGCTCTTTGTAGAAGAAAATAGTTCAAGGTTTTCAAAAAATCCCCATCTAATAAAACTTTGAATACTTGCACTCAGTGTTCTGTCAGTATTCAGGAGTTTAATCCCCAGAAAGAATTGAGAATATATGTATTTTTAGAACTTTAGTGACAAAGTAATGTAATTCAATGTCCTCAAATGTTCAGGTTTCTAAGTCACTCCATGGAGCTTGGTCCCCATGGGGTTCTTCTATACTTTTCACCAATATTTGAAAGATTCAATCCAAATTCCTGTCTAATTTTTCTTTTCTTTTTAAGTTTCAAACGAAAACTGCATTAGAACGGCCCAAGCAAACCCCTGCTGAAAACAGCAGAAAAACTTCTATGGAAATCAATGGGAGATGAATTAGGCATGCCTAGTATACTGTATGGAACCGACACTAAGATCTTGGGGCTCACATGAAAGAAAAACAGACACAGCTATTTAACAGAAAAGGTATTGGTAGAAGTTTCTCAGAAAGAGTTCTGAATTAAATTGCCTCAGGGAAGTTTGAGATTTACCTCTTGTTTGATTTTCTTTAGCAAAGGGGGTCCACTTTCATGTAGCCCAGCCACTATTGCACATTCCTCTGACTCCTGCTTGATAACATCCTGCAGATCTTCTACAAGATGAGTCGGAGTTTGAGGCTGAAAGGAAGAAACATTATATCCAAGTCCCAGAACATCCCTCTGCACTAATATCAAAGCAACTTTTATCATTGTTTCCTTCTTACCAGCATCTTCAAAGGACCGTATTTGATTTCCTGAGCTGCAAGTGCGTTTTTGAATGGAGTGGGTGTTCTTGGAGAGCTTTCTAATATCGACCTCTTGATTGCTGGAGTTCTGAAACTTTAAAAGGAGGGAGAGGAACTTTAAAGGAAGATGCTTGGAAATATCACAGAAATATGTGCATACAGGCAGTGGCTGTTGTAAGACTTCGGAGAATATTTCCCTGCAATCCTACAATCCATTTTGCTTTTCTGGCAGAACATTTATTTGACTGTGATAAGGTGTTATGGCTTTATTTGAAAAACTGGTGAGCCTATATACATGATTGTTCTGTGTGAATAACCTACCTGCTCAGTCAAAAAGTGGAAGTTTTATTCCAAACTAAGAAAAATCTGAATGTGTTAGCAAACAACTCTGCAGGAAGCACAGAATGGTTTAGGTTGAAAGGGACCTTAAATATCATCTAGTTTCAAAGTCCCTGCCACAGGCAGGAACACCTTCCACTAGATCAGATTGCCCTGGGCTTCATCCACCCTAGCCTAGAACATATGGGACAGCCACAACTTTTCTGGGCAACCTGTTTCAGTGCCTCACCACTATCTCAGTAAATAATTTTTTCCTCATACCTAGCCTAAACCTGCCCTCTTTCAGTCTGAAGCATACACTGACCAACCACTTTGGTTGTATGCAAACCTGAAGAAATGAACCCTCATAAGTCATAAGACTTACACATGGTTTTCCTTCTGAGCTTTGAAAGTCTGGTCCTTGTGGAATGGAGTGGTACCTGCTGTCTTATGGCCACATACCGGCGTGGATGTAAGTGTAGGGTTGTCCAGGTTCAAATTTTCGTGATTGGATGAGGTGTTTAAGAACTGCAGGTTAAGAAAGAAAAAATTAACAGGAACGTCCATATTACATGGTTGACTTGTTAAGCTGACATTGTCGAACAAAAGAAAAAGAAATTATTTTCTTTTGATTGACATGAGTCACTATCCTGACCCTCTCATGTGAGTAGGTGTATGTAGAGTACCTGACTACATTGTGAAACAACACTCAACAGTTTGGCTGGAGAACTTAGGAAGCCAAACTAAGCATTTCTAGAGAGGGAAGTTCTAAAGAAAATGACACCCTGTTGGAACAGGAAGCACTTTGCACCACTCTAAGAGCCAAAACTTAAAAGCGTGATTTGGATTTTATCCAAATAAATTTTAATTAAGAGCAGTGTGCCCAAGGAAGAACTGGCTGAAAATGAGTAAGAAATGCTTCAGAAGCAAACCCACAGGAAACAGGTTAAATCCCACAGAAATCTATAGGGGGGATCTAGGGGGTCTTAAGGCAGTAAATAAAGTGTTTATGACAGGAAAATAAATTTCCCATCATCTCTCTCAAAACAAAGTGCTTTGTTTTCACAGCATAAAATGAGAACTGTCACCTGTGACGGGTGCATGGAGTGTTTTGGAATGGAAACAGCTAAAAAGGGGGCAGGCAATATTTGTTTGGGGTAAATTGCTCTTGCATGTTTCTACCTCGTAACCTAAAATACTGTTTCTATGTCTACAAATCTGTGAGCACAGTGGTATTCTTTACTTTGTCAACAATTCAGTGTATTACCTTCTAGACTGAACTTGCTACTTACAAAAATGTGGCATCTAATAAAATCCAGCTTTCACTGGATAAATGGCATATGATTGAAATACCTAACAGGTAATGGCAAAGACAGTGGGAGATCATTGTATGAAATCTTTTACTATCCTTCAGGAAATACTGTTTCTTTGACTTCAAAGACAAAAGCAAAACCAATGCAAAACAAGACAAACAGAAAAAAAAAAATCCAAAACACTTTTAAATAGTGCTCCAGCTGTGAAACAAAGCAACCATCATCAGGAATTTGGAAGTGCATGTCAGGCCATTTTAACAGGCCATTTTCCTCCTCATTCCTATTCCACTCCAACCCACATGGCTGGGCTGAGGATGGCAACTGTGATTTGAATTTTCTGGTTGTTGTCAGTTTGTCTCACAACCTGAATGCTATTTAAATGCAGTTTGGGGTTTTCTAGGTCAGTGAATCATACTGTAAGTGGACAGAGATGGAAAGTATTACAAATTATCAGAAATGTTAAACTCTAGTAGTTGGAGTTAGCAGCAAGAGCAAAGCAAGGAACCTCATTCCCCTACAAAAGTTATTCAAAAAGGAAAAAAACAAAACACAAAAACCCAAGCCCCACAGATGAATTTAAAAGAAGAGAATCAACAGTTAGCTTGCTGATTAACTAAACTCCGTGGTGAAGACAAACAGCAGTGAGAAAGATTCAAACATAGAGTGAAAATCAACAAGCACAACAGTAATTAGTCATTTGTTCCAAAGGATTAGTTTCTGAATTGTTAAGACTGGGGTGACTTTTGAGAATTAGTAACATCTGTGCAGAAGTCTTGATCTACCTGCGAGGGAGAGAAGGGCAGGCTTTTGACAGGGGAGCGCTTAGGAGAAGTTGAGCTGCTGACGTCAGCTAGGACCAAGGTGCTACTGTGGCCACTGGCTAAGGGGCTGGAGTGCCCTCTCCTTTTGCGAAGGACCCACGGAGCCGCACTGCCCTGTGAGGCAGATAAGGTCTTTGGTGAGCCAAGAGAGCCCTGACTTGACATGGCTTTCCTCAAATTTGTGATGGGGTATTCTTGAGGTCTACAAGCACTGGCCTCTCTCTGCTGAAGCTGTGCAACTTTGCCTAAGGGAGCTCTGCTAGCCAAAGTGTCTGTCTTAAAAGAATTCAAAACTGCTGAGATCACCCCTTGATGAAGGCTTCTGAAACAACGTGGGAGGCATGGAGGTATAACACAGTGTATAGTGCCACCTCATGAAAATACAGAGCTAGGATATGCCTGTAACCAACAAGTGGTTCCTAGCTCAATTCAGCCTGACCCTGTTCATGTGGATAGTAACACTATTTTTGTTTTCCATACACACCTCGATCACATCAAACTGTCTAATGTCCTAGTAGTGTTGCTGGCAACTGAGTCCCTAAAGAATGAGTCTTTACTATCTACTTGCCCAGTGTTTTCTGCTTGGAATGAAGTTGGTGCCTTTTGCTACCAAAACACGTGTGCTCTAACCCAAGACTCCTAGCCTGCAAGCCTGCTCTGGACATGCTGAAAGGGACGTGATGGCGCATGAAGCAGACACCTCTGCTGCTGATGGAGGTTGCCACTAACAAACATATTTCAGCGTGCTACTTCTGTACATGTAGCACCCCAGAGAACCCAATGAGTAAAGCCCACGTCAGTGTCAGTCAGATACTTGGCTTTTAAATGTGTGTTTACAGTCCTTCACATATGCCAGGGCAAGCTCCTTAAACTTTGAGAAGCAGCTATTAAAGCTACAACAAAAAACTTCTAGAAAATGATGCAAATACATGAGCAGACACACATAAACCTACGGCACATGTCACTTCAAATACAAATAAGTATCATTTCCTTGTTTAAAATCTTTCACAGTGTCTCTGATTTTATTTCAAGGAGACTTTACGTTGAGAGATTGTTTCAAGCTCCTACTGTGCAGCTTGCCAAAAGTCATGTTCCCACATCAAGATGTAGCAGGAAAGGGAGACACCCACAAAAAGCATACACATGAAGCTCGAGGGCTTCATTTACGAGCAGCTGAATTTTGCTATGTCAGGAGCTAAGCTTCAGATCCTGGAGCAACTAGAAATTACTCGGAAAAAACCAACAAACACATTTAGGACAGTCCCAGTTCCTCTCCCCTTATTCTTTGACCAGGCACAAATCCTCCCAAAGTGGCAAGTCTACTTACGGAGTCTATTAACTGGAGTGTTTCTGCAAATTCTAAGAGATTCTTAACATTATCCAGGATGTTGCTCTGGTGAACAATCATGCACCGTGCAGGGGATGCACTTTCCTCAGGTAAGCAACCGTGATCCACTGGTGGAGATGGAGTACAGTGGTGATGTTCCCCCAAACAGGAAACAGGTGCACTGTCACCACTGGTCCTGGTACTGTCAGCAATTGTGGTGCTATGCCAGCCAGTGTAGTTTGATGTGTGGTTCTGTGTCTAAAGGAAGAAGGAAAAGAAAAAAGAAAAGGGAGGGGGGGAAAGGCAGAAGGAACTTAGCAATGAAATTGCACAAGGTGTCAGATGCCACTGGAGAAAAGATAATAGTTGCATCATCATCTGAAAGTTTATGCCTATGAAACATTTGTCAAGATGTTTCCTTTCATCAGTGCAAGATCTTGTTTTATGTAATATTGGCCTTGCATTTGTTATCCCAAAGTTACCTTATCATTCATTTCCAGGATTATAGGCATATATCATTACTAACACATAATCAGTTCATACTGTATTACTCCAAGAGCTCAAAAAAGTGTCTGCAAGTCGTTTGGTGTCAGAAGAAAGAAATGGCAGGATTTCCCTACTGAGCACTCAGCACTGTCGAAGGCTAAAGGTTTTAAGAGTTAGAGTTGCTTTTGTCTGCTTATCTCTTTTTCTTCTGCTGTCCCTGTCTAATGCTACAGCTTACACCAATGCAATGAAGAGGCTGTCAAATCAACATGGTTAGGAAAGCAGAAGAACAAATTAACAGAAGTTTCTTTCCAGTGTGATCATGCAACAGAAGAAATTGCAAAACATTAACTAAAGTTAAAAAGTAGCCAAACTAATGTATCATGCATGCAGTTGTTCTACTATTAATTTCAAATACTACCCAAAAAAAAGAAAAATCTGCTGGCTATCACCTATCTTCCAGAATGATTTTGGGATTCATGGCTTTGGTGATGGTGTTAAGTAATTACATAAGGGTTTTCACACATTAACATCCAATGGCATGTACAATGAAGTGTGAGAATTCAGTAATAGCCAGCACCTGCTCCACACATGCAGTTATGAAGAATCTAACATTATTCTGAGAAGTAAAACAAACTGTCAAACATGCACCAAGTCTGAAGCTTACAAAGTGTATGAAACACACCTGAAGAATACAACAGAGAAGAAAAATCTAATGCACAGGCACTACATTTTCATCACATGAACCATTGCACACTTTCAGAAATGCAGATCCCATTTGATCAAAGATCTGTACAATTTTTAATTTTTGTATAATCATCATGTTTCCAATATTACAGCATGTTACAGAGCCCAGTCCTGCTCCCACTTTGCAAAGTAAAATACCTTCAAATTGTTTGTTGGGATTTTTTTAATAAAATAATTTATTAAGCAAATAAAGATTATATATGTGCTATGATTCATTCTTTTAAAACAGAAATATATAGCCTTGATTAGTACTGAAGGCAGAGGGGGAGTAAAAGTTAAAAAGACAAGCACTGGGGTAAGGCTGCTATCCCTCCATCCAAGCACACAGTGACAATCTTACTGGTAATGCCTGCTGCCCTTTCAGTTCATTCTCAGTCGACATTAGTAGCAACTCTAATTCCTTTATTCGTTTTTCTTTCTCAGGGTCTTCATCATTATAGTGTCTCTGAAATTAAGAGTTAAGGGAAAAGAAAAGATAAAGGTCTGATAGGATGTAGCAACTAAAATGCTTATGGCTTGCCGACCTGTGGTTATAACAGCCAACTTAGATTCAAAAATGAAACAAATGTCAATTGTGTTTTCCACTACCAAAGTCCCTGCTGAATTTCAGTACAGACATTTGAAATTGAGAAAGTCAAAGCTATCACACCAGCTGCCAACTACTGTGTTTTAAATCCACTTCAGAAGGAGCAATTATTAGCCATTTTAGAACTCCCCCATCTTCCCCATTTTCTCTTTTCACCACACTTAATACAATAAAAAGTTTCCTTAATGTAGGACATCTGCATTTAGATTTATCATATATTTAAGAAATTGACTCTTGAAATGAGGTTATCTACCTGGATAGCTGCAGCAGCTGGCTGAGGAACATTGACAATATTTACATGCAGTGCTACTGGATATGGGATCTGACCAGGAACCTAGGCCAAAAAGCAAAAGACACTAAAAGTTATTATTGCTATCATATTATCTGCTTGCATTGTGAATTTGTGTTAAACATACTTTGGTTTTAGGTACTTAATATTTATAATCTATGGAGATGATATAGTAAAAAATCTAACAATGTTTACAATAAAAGTAAACAGTTTTTTAGGAATATGACAGTGAGCATTACGTAGCAAGAAAAAAAAATCATATATTTACCCTTCCTGAATGAGAAAAGATGAATAATTTATAGACACATTTGTAAGGATTTTCTAAATTGAAGTGAAAAAGCAAAAGATGAAATTTATTACCAACTAAAACTACAATGTAACTGTCTGAAGCAGGAGTCCGTTTCATTATTAATGATTAATAGAAAAGGAATCTGATTAAAAACAGTACTTGTTTCCTTGGTTCCACCAGGCAACCCACAAACAGAATACTGCTGAAGGGAACGTGGGAGATTTTGACACAGAACACAAAATTAGCCAAATTCAACTGATTTTCAAGATATTTAATATTCACAACACTTAGAAAAAAGATAATCGCTTAAAAGGCATTAAAACTGCTGTACCCGATTCCATGCCCTGAATCCTCTCAATCTGAAATGTACATACTTTCATCACTGAATGGAGTGAAAGTCAAAGAAGTCCTCATTTTACATCAAACACATGTAAGTCCACCAAGACCGGGAGAAAACAGCCCATGTTCCTAGAAACCAGGTATGGCTAAATTGCATCCACCCTTTCAACTAAGCAAAACAACCACCCCCACCCAACACATCTTCAGGCACTCACGTTTTGTGGCTCAGAGATGTGGTAGTAGGGGTAGTCACTGCTCAGCGGGGGCTGGCCAGCTACTGGCAGCTGGGCAGATGGCGATGGGTTGTGAGCAAAGGCCATCAAGTGGTTGCTTTTCTGAAAGCCAGCAGCTGCTGAGGAGTGACAGACTTTGGAGGACTCCTGCAGGTAGCCCTCCTGCTCGACCTTTCGGCGCATGGTCGAATTCCAGTGGTTCTTGATAGCATTATCAGTTCTGCAACAAAAATACACACATTTGAGGAGTTTCAAAAATGAGCATTCCCAATTCAGACAGGCCAATAGGCAGGGAACTGTTGTTGGCATTTTTATTTAAACCCTGACCTCTTCTCTGACCCTCCTCCTGCCCCCACCATTAAAAATTCTACACTCAAGTTGTCAGGAAAGATGCTCAGTATAGAAGCTGTGCAAAAAGAAATATGGGCTAAGGTTGTTTCTGTACTTTTTAAAGCTATCTCTATGCCTCAGATCCTCAAACTGTAAGAAATTACTAACTTCAGCTTCACCTCATTCCCATGAGATGAGGTGACAGCAAATGCTAACACCCCTTTGAGGCTAACCTACAGGACTGCCAAAATCATCTTTCTCGGTCTTAATATTTTAGTGGAGTCTTACTGAGTCTCATTGCTGGAAAGAAAGACTGTGGAGAACAGCTGTGAAAAGACTAAATTCCAAGCAACTTTCCAGCTGGCCACCTAGACAACGACAATACCATGCTGTACACAAAAAATCAGTAAACAAAAGCTGTTGGGATTTTTCTTACATGCAGAAAAACAAAGATACGAATTCTCATATATATGAGTCAGAAAAAGCAAGCTTACGAAACCTGTGAGATTTTAAGAGTATGCTTAGAAACAGCTCCTCTATTTGAAAAACATCACCACTGCATGGTACCTTTGAAAGCAGTACCTGTGATGTGTGGAAGCTACAAAAATATTTCCAAGGACTAATTCCTTTCTGGTTTTCTTCTAGAAGGTGAAAGCAGCCTAGGGAATGCCTGCTTAAAAGGCTCTGATGATCTTAGGAATTATATTTAGATCTTGAAGATGTTTTACCAAATAGCAAGAATTAAAGCAAGAAGGGAACCTCTCCCTTGCTTACATTATTTGCTTGCCTACGCTTTGAGTTACCTTTAATCACAGTGACTAAGACACTGAATCTCTGAAATTATATGCAAGCTGTACACAAGCTTTCAATGAAACAAATATTTCCAGGACCAGAGTTTGAAGATGTCAGTTTCTCCTGTTTTATACATGGATTTTTAACAGGTCAAAATCATCTGGATGATTCAGGAACAATTAGAAAAGTTGAAGGAGCCTTCACTTGTATCTAATTTTGAGTAAATGGACTGGATTTCACGTTGAAGGCATACCCTTTGCTGAACATAAATAATGTTCCCCTTGCCAAACCTGATCCTTCCCTGTTAAATCAATTCAAATTTTGAGTCATCACAGGCAGAAATAAGACTGCATGAACATTTAGGAAGTTGTTATGGTCTTGCTGTAGTTACAGGGGTTTTTTACCTATGGCAAACATTAAAAGCATGTAAAAATAGCGTGCTGTTCCCTGGACTGACCGAGCAGCACAGTTACCCACTGACAAAAACGCACATCAGTGTCACTGGTTTCCCAGGTTTTGATTCAAAAACTTTTCAATTTATAAAGTGCAGCCTGAGGAGACCAAAACAGACTGCTCAGACCTGCAGCTTTTCCCTCTTTTCCTATTTAAGAGCTAAAGGTATATGTCATTACCGTCCAGGCAGCAACTTTGCAATCTCTGCCCATCTGTTTCCCAGCCTCTTGTGTGCCTGGTAAATAATTCTATCTTCCTCTTCTGTCCAGGAGGTTTTCTTCACTTCTGGATTCAAATGGTTGTGCCACCTCTCCCTGCACTGTTTTCCAATCCTTCCCTTCAAATGCTTAGCAATGACAGACCAGCGCTTTGGACCATACTTCTGCACGAGCTCTATTACCTTCAAAGAAGGACATAAAAACTGCCTGTATTTAATGATGCATAATGAATCACTGAATTTTTATTTTGTGGTGGAGCAATATTTTCAACATTATTTCTCAAAACTGCCGCAGTAAAACTAAAAGACAATTAAGGTTCCCCACTTCCCATTCATACTTCTACCCAAAAGCAAAAATCTGGTAATAGTTAAGGTATTTCTAGACTGCAATTCTATGTTACAGTGCTGTAAAGCAACATTATTTTATTTGCGCAGCAAACTTAGAAAGCACTACACAAATACAGTTTCTCTCTGGCCACATTAATGTAGAGACCACCAAAGCTTCCAGGAGTTTTGCCCCAACACATGAAATCTGCTAGTAAGTCATTAATCAAACAGAAAGGAAAACTGATTACCCTTTGATCCTCCTCTTTAGTCCATGGACCTTTAATAAGTTCTGGGTTTAGTACCTTCTGCCATCGGTGCTGGCACTGAACATCTGTCCGATTCTGGGAAATGTAAAATAGCCAAAGTACATAATTCTTTAGACAAGGTGAATGTAGAGCGAGAACACTGTTATTTAGGTACACTTGTCCCCAGTGTCTTTCACTGCCAACTATGACTCTTAAACAACATGGAGTGATACAGTAAGTCTGAGAAGAAGGTGCTCAACTATCAGTTTGCTCACTGAATAGATAATTTTCCATCACTTCTGCAGTGAGGACTGTATCACCAAAACTACACAGACTTAATCCTCCCCATCTGCACAATAGCTGGCATGCTTTCATGTGCAGTATTTCAGCAACAGTCAAAGTGTTCACAAAGCAATTATCTTCAAAACCATACTTACAATTCAACAAAGCTATTTTTTTGCTGTGCTGAGATATTTTGCTTCAGTGGCACATTGACCATCTACTGTATGAGCCTTGCCAACTTAGCATTTTTGCTTGTTCAATTTTTTCCAACCCTTTCTGAGAAGGGAAAGGAAAAATAAATGTAGGGGTTTCTACAATAATCTAACTAAATTTCTAAGGTCTCCATTTGTGTAGGTTTTCTATCTCCTGCGAAAATGTAACTACAAAGCAACCACTCTCCTTCCCCTTTATGAGGGAAACATCTGATAAAGAGTTATCACTAGGTCTGGAAACAGAAACCAATATCCACTTACAGGAAGGAAATTGGCAATGACTTTCCAGTCTTCTGTGCCATTCTGCTCCACAAGCTTCTTCAATTTCTCATCCTGAATCATTAAAAAAGAGACAAGACATAATTAATACTGCAATCTGTTATAATGCAAAAGAAACTTATCTCATATACAGGGAAATATCGAGATAGTGTGAAACAAATGAGAAATGCCCCAAGAGATAAGAAAAGGGAAAACAACCCTCTCCTTCCCCAGTTAGTGCCTCCCAGTATACTCCCAGTTCATGTGATGGTACAACTGCCATCCCTTCCTCCCAGGCTGTATTACAACCAGGTCCACCTTTGGAAGAGCAGGTTATGATCAAAAAAAAAAAAAAAAAAAAAAAGAGAGTCTTGCCCTGCTGCTGTTTATATATCAATATATATTGATACATTGTTAGAGAGAAGTCAAAACATAACTCAAGAATTGTATTAATGTATTTCGCCATAAACTCAAACTAGTTAAATGGCCAAGGGATATCCACTTGGCAAAGGAGTTTGATACCTCAATTTTCCCATAAAGTCAGCACAAGGGTATCACGACAAAACACATTCTGATCTTGAAAAGCAGAATACATCTTGAATGCTCAATTTTGGTACTTCTGGATTTCTTTGCTCCAGCTTTTCATTTATTTTTCACTTGGAATCATAAAGGCTACAATTAAAGAGCCAAATTCAAATGTCACAGGACTGCAGCAGTTTCTGCCACAGTTGTTTGCTGCTGTGGGACACTGAACACATGTCAGTTCTTGCATAGCAACGGTTTTCAAACAAAAAGAGCCAAGTAGTAGCAATCAAGCAATGTTACAAGTGACTCTGCTTCTCCAAGAGGGTTACACAGAGACTCACGTATCACAAACCTGTAACACTGTAACATGGAGTTTGGTGGAAATAAAAAACCCTGTGTTTGACGTTTTATTTAAAAGGTACCGAAAATTCTCAAAGTTAAATAAAACACTGAAGGTAGCTAATGGGTCAAAAAAGCTGTCCTCATTGACACACATGGGACTGTCACTGAACGTAGTTTGCAGATAGGCAACACAGCAAACAACGTGAAGCAACTCGGAGAATAATGTCATCCATGCTCTCTCTTATCTTTTTATGTGCAGGAGATGAATGAACTCAGATTTACCTCTTCACGGGTCCATCTGGTTTTTCCTAAGTGACGTTTTCCAGTCTTAGGGAGCAGACCATCATAATCATGATCATACATCTCAACATCTTCTTCATCATCATCACTACTATATATACTGCAGAAGGAAACACAACAAGACAGAGTGGAACATGAGGATTTGAGCTGCTTAATTGCAAAGCACAAAAAAAACCCCACTACAATCCTTACAAAGGTTACACAGATAAAAGTTTTAAAACTTGCATAACAAGATTTTGTTCTGCATTCTGTTGTTCTAGTATTCTGAACTGGTTCTGCTGTTTTTGGTATCCACAGATACAAGCAAAGGGCTGGCAACCTTCATACTACTGTGCATGTTTAGACCTGCTCTTAATGTTAGATCAGTGGTGAATTACACATTTGGCAAAGTTTCAACCAATGAAGGTTTCAAATTAAAACACAATGTTTGGGACAATAAAGAGAACTAGAGGCTGTGTCCAGTACACAAGCACATGCTTAAGATCTTTAACTCATGCCATACATTCTGAAAAATATTAGTGGGTTTGTATGCTTTATACAGCAGATTTTTTATTGTTCCATGACAAAAGACTGTGTATAAATACAAAAAGTTAAACAACAATAACCTTGTTCGAGAAAAGCGTTATGGACTCTATATGCAAAGGTAAAAGTTTTTACAATTAAGTAAAGACAGTTAATGGCAGCATTAACATGCAATAAGCTCTCACATAAAATGTGCCCCCCACTTATGGGTCTGGACACACAAGGACTGAGCACAAGTATGTTTAATGTCCTGCAGCCTACAAACAAATGATTGAACCCTTTCATACTCTCTATTTCTCTAACTTAATACTTTATCACCTCTATTCTGTTTCTAAATCCCTCATACCGTTTTTGAAATACTCTGCTTCTCACCTAATTCATGACTAAGGGATTTCCCCAGAGGCTATCTATGGGTAAGAAGGACTCCATTACTCTTTTCACAAACAGCACTTGCTCTGCCTAGCTAAAACTACAGGAGTGTTTTGCAACAAGAGGTGCCTGTCTGGAGGACAGAATACTTTTTAAGGTATAAGCAGCAGTTCTAATACTTCAGCTAAGATGCTAGACCCAAGTGCTAGAGAGGAGTCAATGTCATCCTGTGAGACTAAAAACTGTGATATATCTGATGGTATGGCATGCTGTGGTATCTTAAGGTATGACTAAGACATTAAAATAAAGTTATTTTCTAATAAAATTACCTGGAATTGTTTATGCTTTTAACCTGTTTTCAGGAGATGACTTTAAATTAAGTTGCAATGAAGCACAGAGACTGTTAGTGAAGATGCAAACACTCCCAAAATGCAAGCTGTTGAACATACATTCTATTAAAGTACAGGACTAATCACACTGTACATCTTCCACAGTGTTTTCTGGTCTGTGGTATGTGCCATGAAAACTATGCTACGTGTAAGTTTTCCACAGCCTGCCGTAATGCGCGTGGCCTTCCCCCATTCTGTGCCGGCTGGCCCCTGACTCACCCACCCAGCCCATCGCTGCCACCCGCAACTCGCCCCCACCGTGCTGCAAGTCCTGCAGCCCCACGGTTCACTCCCTAATCCCCAGCCCACGTAGCCACTTGGGGTAAACCCGGACTGAAGCTCCCCCTCCGCACGCACCCCTCGTTGGCAGCTGGAGCCTCTCGTGCTTCAGCAAAGCTCCCACGCTCCAGCTGCCACGAGTGCAGCTCCTTCCCCAGCCGCCGCTCAAAGCAGATTCACTTTTCTCAGTGACACACAGAGACAGCTGCGCCACTGCCCATATGCCAAAGGAAGTTTTGTGGCTCCACTTCCAAGTATCATTTTGAAAATGAGTTTCGTAGACAGCAACCACCAGGTACGCATCCATCGGCGGTGCTTCCTGCGTAGCGGCGTGGCCCGTGCGGCGCAAGGAAACGCCGCTCTACAGCGGCAGCACAGCATCAGCGGCGAACAGGTTAAAGGACTTCAGTGCGAGGCCAGTACTGTAACCAATTTATTTAAATAACCGGGGCCTCGCTGGCACCGCAGAACCGAGCAAACCCCACTGTACAACCTGCGTTGTCCAGCAGGAGAAAAGGGCTCTGGGATTTCGGGACGGTCGGTAGCTGCTTCAGCCAACCGGGCCCTCAGCGGTGCTCTAAAACTTTATTTTGCACCTCCGGCCGCAGCCCCGAAGCCTCCCCCAGGGCGGCGCGGCGCGGCGCGGCACGGCACGACATGGCATGGCATGGTATGGCACGGCGCTCTGCCCAGCCGGGACAGCGGGCTGGAGTCGCCCCGCCCGCCTCAGCAGCGCTGCGCGGTTCGCCCGGGCAACTGGCTTGTGCAACGATACACGGGGAAGAGAATGAAAAAAACATGGGGAGAGGGGAAAAAAAGAAAAAAAAAACAAAAGGCGGTGTAGAGGAAATGACTCGCTGCTGCTAGCGCGATTGAGGGAATTCGGGCAACAACTCCGCAGTGCAGAGCCCGCGTCCGCTCCCGCCGGGACGGCCCCGCCGGCGCCGCTCCGCGCCCGCGGATCAGCCGGACACCGTGCCGTGTCGGGCCGTACCGCCTTTGCCTCCCAGCCCGGGGCGGCGGAGCGCCGTGTCCCTGCGGGAGGCGCCCGCGAGGCAGCGGTGGCTGTCCCGTTTTCTTTCGGGAGAGATGGGCCGGGTGATTCACCGCCAGCCCTAGCGACAACCCGGCTCTGACACTGAAAGTACAGCCCGGTGCTCGCCTAGCGGCTCGCCTTCTCCTCCCACACCTCCAGCCCTTCTTCCTTAAAAAGAGCCCAACAAGCCCCCTAGATTCGCCGGACGGGGCAGGCGGCCGGGCAACGATAGGCAGCGCTGCGACCTTTTCCCCTGTCACAGCCAGCCAAAGGGGAGGGGAAGAGGGGAGGATGCCGGGCTGCAAAGAGAAAGAGAAAAAAGCCTCCACGTGTCCGACACGCCGTCCCCGGTTAATTAGACAACAACCTCGCTCTGTGCGTCCGCACGGCAGCGGCTGCACAGACGCGGCCACGCGGCACTGCCGCGCGCCCCGTCCAGTCCGAGCCCTCGGGGCGCCGCTGCCCCCGGTCCCTGGCGCGGCACGGATCGCACTCGCCCGGGCGCGCGGCGGGAGGGCGGGCACGGGTGACAGCTCCGGCCAAGCGCTCCATCGGTCCCGCAGCCCCTCGCAGCTGCCCGCCCGCGCTGCCGCGCTCCGGCATGTGCCGAGCGGCGTGTGCCGGTAAAAAGTTAAGCCCCGCAGGGCGTAACTCATCCCGCCGGCGAGAGCCGCGCTCCCAAGGGCGAAAGGGCCGCCACTGCACGAATAAGTGAAAAAAAAAAACAGTCCAAGGAGCGAGCCCAGTGCCCGCACCAGCCCGCCCACCTGCCATCCCACCCCGCTGGAATGAATGAATGAATGAATGGGACGGGACGCGCTACCTGCCGCCGCCGAGCCCGCCAGACATTGTCCTGTCCGGCAGCTGCGGGGCGCTCAGCTCCGTCGGGCTCCGCGCTGGCCCCTGCGGGCGGCGAGCCCTGGCCCCCCGCGGCCCCCGGCAGGACCGGGGCCCCAGCGCCCCGTCAGCGGCGGCTCCGCGGCGCGTCCCGCCGAGTCGCCGCTCCCTCGGCGCCTCCGGAGCAGGGGGGCGCTTCGGGGCCGGGGGCGGAGTAGACCAGGTGCACGGAGGACGGGGGACTGCCCGCCCCTCCGCCGGGCAAGCCCGTCTCCGCTGCTGCCTTCCCTCTCTCCCGTCCCGTCCGTCTGACAGGCGCGGAGCGGGGCCGGCCGTCCCCCGCCCGCAGACAGCGGGTTACCTGTGCCGGGGTCTCCGGGACATCCTCGCACCGGCCACTGGGGGAGGAGGACGGGGGAGCCTGCGCCCGCCGCCGCGCCCTGCTGCCGGGCTGCGCCTGGGCGCTCCGCCGCCGCGCACGGGAGTGCCGAGGAGCCGCGGGAGGAGGAGGAGGAAACAGGTTGAGATTAAAGAGTAAACTCTGTAAACAGAGATGCCATCAAACAAAGGGCCCTTGGACACTCCCCCTCCCGCCAAATCTGGCGCCCCTGCAGTGCGCAGGCGCCTGGCGGGCCCGTGCCG
>JAWWEV010000115.1:58572806-58583636 GCA_035583235.1 Hafferia zeledoni
CCGCCCCGCCCCGCCCCGCCTCGCCCCGCCCCGCGGCTGTCGCGGATGGCGCTGCGCCTCTGCCCCCTGCGAGGCGGGCGGGCCGCGGGACCCCCGACGTGCGGCGGCGCGGGCACCCCCGGGGCGACCCCTCCACCGCCCCAGGCCCTCGCAGGTGCCTCCCACCGACGAGGGGAGGGTGGGTGTTTGCGGGTGCACCTGCTCCGCTCTCTGCGGGGCGTGCGGGCTGCAGCCGCACCGGCCCTCGGCGGGAAGAACAACTCTCGCTGGAAATATAAAAGGAACTCCGGGGGGGGAACTCAGAGGGGGACGGGGCTGCCCGAGGCTCGGCTGCAGTCGCCTCGCCGCGGGGGATTTCTGCTATAGTTCCCCTTGCTGCTGCTCGGCCGTGGATGCTGCCTGCCGCGGCGGCGGCGGGAGAGACGGCGGGTGTCCGATGAGCTCCAGAGAACACGTTTTTTGATACAGAAATGAGTCAGGATGTGAAAAATGGCGAAACATGCAAAGTTCCCAGGCTGCGCTGCTGCTTGAAAAATCATGGCTTTGCAGCGGTTTCGGCGCACTCGCCCTTTCCTCAAAGGCCCGCGGCTCATCAATGAGTCGCCGACGGGGCGGGCCGGACCGGGGCGGGGCCGTGCGGCCGCTCCCGAGCCCGGGGCGCCGCTCCCGGACGGCCGGGGCCGGGTGCCGGCGAGGAGCGTCCCGCGGGGCCGGGACCGTGCGCTTGCAGTCCCCGCCACCGCCCCGCCGGGGGTCTGTACGTCCCGTAGGCTCCCGCGTGATGGCTTGGGCAGCGCGGAGAGGGACAGACAGCCGGGGCTGTCTCTGTGGACGCATCACGTCTTGGGATCACACCTCGTCCCGGATTAGCTGGAGGGTGCACGTCGTTCCTGTTTTGCCCTACCCGTGCCTCCGGCGGAGGTGCCGTCCCTCCCGGCCTTCATTTGCCTACCTGTAAAATGGGTCTGATGCACCGGGACACCAGCACTAGTGCAAGGGGAAGGGGCTTCGTACAGTAACATCTTTGCAAAGCATTTCTCAGTGAGGAAGGAGAGGAGTGGGGGCTTTAATGCCAATGGCAGTAAGAGAATTGGAAAACTGAAGACCAGTATTTTACTAATTTTTGCCCCTGGTGAGGTTTGTATAAAGTGCATTTTGGCATCAGCAGAGAACAAGGCTACGTGGATCCATTAGATTTTTGAGGTGTTTCCCCACCCCTCACCCCCCCTATTGAAGATGTGTTTGGGAATGAAAGAAATCAGGAGGCCAGAGGAAATACAGAAAGACATCTTGGTGTTGCCAGGTTGGGGATGTTACTCTTACAAAATCAAAGGGATCTTAATCCGGAAGAGTGTAATTGTGTGTGTGTGTGTGTGTATTAAAGGTTCCTGAATCCTTTAGAGAAAGTTATTTAAGAGACGCTTCTGAATATTGCCCCACTCCTAGTACTGGTTATGTACGGAGGAGGCCCTGTCATCAGTGCAGCTGTAAGCATACAACAGAATGCACTAGATCTACTGTTAAGGACACATAGTACTTCTCTGTGACTGAAAATGCACAGTTCACTGAAACCGTGAGATCATTTTGCCTATAGTATCCCTAAAAGTTACAAACCAAACTGTGCACGGTTATCCCTTCTTCTGCAGGAAACACCTTCCCTTATTGATTTTTGCAAATATTTTTGCAACATCTTCCCAATTTGGATGTAAATTTGCTGAACAAATGCAAGGAATGTCTATTATTACTCTCAAGAGAACTGTTAATACGTACAATTTTATTCTGACAGTTTTTGTGCAAGACATTTCTTCTCCAGTGCCTCTGAAGAACTAATTTTTTTCATCCCAGACTGAAAAAAAAATCCACTATGTTTGGTTTGAAAGATCACATAAAATTGCAAATAAAGTGTATCTTACTGTGATCAAAATAGAGAGGGAAATGGCACTCTGTTCCAGGTCTTCCTCAAATCACTCTGCGTATATAAACCCTACTAAAATCAGCCAGGTGTGTGCATGCACTCCACTGGTGTTGGTTCATTCTTAAGGTTTAAAATTTAGTTAAAAGCAAGCCACAACTCTATTGCTTTGCTTTCTTTCCTGAGCACTTGTAGCTTAGGGGAATTGGGGGTGCGAGGGTTCTTTATAATATACCCTTGCCAAAGCCCAAAATAAAAAGACATCACCCTTCTACATCCAAAGATATCGTATGCCCTAGATGTGCAGTAGCTGACTTCTTATATTACCTTTCCAGCTCCATGAATTAGTGATGTCTCTGAGCCTATTTACAGTAATTGCAGCAAGTGATAGAGTAATTGTAAAGAGCGTAACTGCAGGTTCTGGTGATTTTTTTTTTCCTACACAGGTTATATAAGTAATTATATAAATGGTAAATACACATTGAATTACTTTATTTCCTGCACCTCCACTACAAACATAAACCTCAAAATGGAGTTTAAAAGCATGTGAAGAAAATTTCAAGAATCCTAGTTAAACATAAAATCCAAAACGTGTTGTCTATTTCCTTAATGTTTTCCTGTTACCATCTGCTATTTAGCTGGCTTGACTTGGGCTAAGTATTGCCAACATTGGTTAACTAGGCATAACCAAACAGAAAAGGAATCATGAAGGAAATTTAGCTGTGAGAAGAACAATAAGCCTGAACACTAGGATTTTCCAAGTGGACAGGAGGTAGTTGCATACATTGTTTCTAGACTTTTGAAAATCTCAGCAGCAGTCTCTCTCTATGTGTTCCTACTTTTTCTGAGTTTGTCACAGGATCTGCAAGGAATACTGTGAAATCAATGTGTGACAACTTATGCGATCACACACATAGGGTTTTTTTCTTATCACAAGGAAATTATAAATTGTCACCTTTCTTTCCCTCTGGTCCAAAAGTATCTTAGAATGCAAGAAACATTTTTATAAATGTATGTTAATACGTGCTTTTTGTTTACTTTCTGCATTTCTTTCCATCTATGCAGTATAAAACAACAAGCAACTTTCACTTTTTTAGTTTCACTTTTAGACTGTAGTTACGGGAAAGTTTCAAATGCAGTTGTGATATTTTTATAATTGAACATCAGATGTTTTTTGATATTTTGGCCAGAAATGTTTTTCATAAATGTTGTTAACACATTTGAAACAAAATAAAAATGTCTATTTTCCTTTAATGTAGACTTCCTAACTTAAGTTCCTCATAAAAGGAGATAAGAAGATTGATTAAAAACTCAGGGGAAGGAGGCAGGAGACTGGGGTTTAATGTCCCTTGTATCACATACCAAGTCACTTAGAGCCACATATTTAGCCAGATTTCTTTATCTGTGGATGCAAATTATGTCCAACATTGTGCATTAACATTTTTGTTCCAGTAAGCTGTTCAGTATGTGAGGGCCAGCCTGGTGTCCGCACAGGCTTCCCAAGGGGTACCTGCCTCAGAGGGACCAGGATGTGCCACTGCCTGGAGTTCCATGTGTGCTAGGACTCCAAGAACAGCAAACACATAGGGTGTGAGTGGCAACCACTGACCCTACTGAAAATGGACATTGTATGGACCTGGATAAGGCCAAAAAAGATGGCAAACTGTGGGCCAGTGCGAGATGCAGCTACCTCCACACCATCATACCCATGTATACTTGCAGCCAGACTGAAAAGCCAGAGAAAGGGCAGTGAGCTGTTCGGAAACTTTCAGCAGCTGGAACCAAGATGCCTCTTAAGCTTTGCATCCATGGGCTTGCAGAAAGAAGGCGGTACTCTGATGACTCCTACTCTAGTGATGTAGATGGTATAGCCTAGATCTTTAAGTTGCACATCTGGTTTTGCCACATGCAGTTTTAGAGCCCTCTAGAACACTGTTACCCTGTGATTATAGCAGAGCACTTACACTGAAAATCCTTTCTGTTCTGGTAGGGAACAGCAATGGTTTAGACTCGGCAGTTGATTGCATTATGCTTTTTTAAATTTATTTTTAAAGTATAGTTGACCTTAGCTCAGGTCAGGTAGCAGTAAGAATTCAATAATAAGGTGAGACTGAATAAATTGAAATTTTATAGGAAAGGGATTACTAGCAGAATAAAAGATCTATTTCCTTTCTAGTGTAACATCTAGATTTTACTGATGGCAAAGTCTTGGATGATCCTGTTGGTTTAAAAGGTAACAGAAAACCAGGAGGGACTGTGCTGCTCCTGGGAGAAAACTTTAGGTTATAGCTATTTAATATAAAGCGAAGGAAGGGACATAGCTGGATGAAATTAGGATCTGGAGTGAGGGAGCAAAGGTAAACCTTACGCTCTTCAGTAGAGGCTCTTTTTTGTGGTAAGCCCTCTTTGTTTGAGTATGGCTTGGAAGGAGAGTAATGCCTGAGGCCTTCCAACTGCAGAAATAGCTTACTATAGGAACTGAACATATGTTGTACAAAAGCTGTTATTTCATTTGTTCTGAAACAGCACGGTATGGTAGGTGCAAAATGAGGCTTCAGGCAAGTGGCAGAACCACACATCGACTCAGCTGCCCCAGCACGGTGCACTCGGTGGTGTTCCAAGTGCAGTGCCCCCTGTGAAAACCAGCCTTTCTCCATGTAAAACCCTACATCATTACATAAAACAATCTAATTTCTTTTTAAAATGCAGCAGTAACAACAAGAAGCATTCTTCGCATATGCAGCTTCATTTTTTTTTTTAACCTGTATCAGGGCACTGACATTCAAAGCAATAGAAAATTGGCAATATGTGAATTATTGATGTATGTTACCAGCATACCTGGAGCAATCCATCCTGTCCACCTACTCTCATCACACAGGAGACTATGTGATTTCTTGCCTTTATTTTATTACTAGCAACTATTATTTGAGAGGCAATTGTGGTGTTTATTTATTTTGCTAAAAGATGTGATAAAAATATTAGACAAATTTCATTAATAACAGAGGAGAGGACAAATAAGTGTAAACATAGGCAAATACATTTATTTTCTTCAATGATTCCCTTAAGCATACTAATATGTCAAGAAACAGCAATACACATTTCAAAATGATAACGTAAACCCTATTCACAAAAGAAGTGATTTGCTCTATGTACATGTTTACCTAGGAGGGTGTGGTTACTATAATGCATGCCCGTCTGGCAAGCAGAGAGGCTTTTGTTCTGCTTTTAAAAGTGTCCTCTGAGGGAGGTGCTGCACCTTTGCACTGGTTTAACAGAGAATTCAGTCTGCTGTTTCTCTCCCGTTTTTGCTCTCGTAAATGCAAAGCAACTCCAGAGATGTTTCTTAAGGTACTATAGATATTCATCTTTCAGGCTGCACCTGAAAGCAGAGCTTAATCTATAAACCACAGTAGTGTACTTAAGAGTAAACATGTGAAAATGAGTTTAGCCACTAATTTGTGCAAGGCAGGACATAGCAAAAAGAAACCTAGACTCCTTAAGTTTACCCTTTGTGCTGTCATGCTGCTGGGTAGTCCTGGTTCCCCCTTACAGCAGTCTTTCTTCCTTCTGGTTCTATTGTCTTGATACATTGGAAAGAAATGCATGTGATTTATACCACTTTAAATTAAAGGGATGGATACACTCTTGTCAGACCCACTGTCTGTTAAATTCATTAGTTTCTCCGTTTACTGGAAGATATGCAAAGGAGATGTGTCTCCTTCTGTGGTTCTAACTCACTTGTTGCAGTCTTTCTGACATGCTTTCTTTTAGATGTTGACACACTATAAGTCTCATCCTGTAGATTTGTCATGGACACACTTCATGCAAAAAGCCCTATTTCCAATGTAGTCTGTCTGTTATTAATCTATTAAAATCCAATATTTTATATAATAATAACCTTCTCCGTCTAAAACCTTCTCCCATCATTTACCTAACTGAATATTGTGAAGTAGAATCAATCCCTTATTTTTCTACTTTCCTTCACACTCTGTTTCTGTGGTAGCCTAAGGTAGGATACCTAGCAAAACTTTTCACTTTTCACCATATCTGTTTTACATCCTCAGGCCCTTTCTGTATTAGTCAGTAGGAGGTGCCAAAATATTGGCAAGAAAAGCATTTTTTTCAGGCCAAGACAGAATTAATTACCTCCATTTTTATATCTTGCAAGCCTTGTTATTCACTGCTGTTTAAGAGCTAGTCAAATTATGTTTGCAATAATGCTGTGTATACAAATACGGCTGTGCTCCTTCCTCTCTTCCTTGTGCCCATAAATGCTGCCATTTAATTCCATTAAGCTATTCCTACACCACACCATTTGTTTTTAAAGAACTTTTCTGGATCTTAACTAGAAGTAAGACCAAGTGGTTAAATAGGTGATTGCTGTTGCTTAGACAACTCTGAAGCAATGGCTATGTTATGACTAAGTATTTGTGTTCAGCAAAGTTTGGGTACATTCTTTGAAAATGTGTTTGCCAAATGTTTTTAAGCAGTAATTCTTCTAATGGCATGTTTAAATGCATTGGTTTTCCAGCACTGGAAATACTTTGTGGACCTGAAAAAATATGCCCCAAAGTATCTTGTAAACATCAATTGACAACATTCAGCAATTTGTGGTTTGAGAGCTCAACCAGATAGGAAAAGGATAGTCAAGCATATTGAAAAGGCTTGTGCTCGGCTTCCTGAGGAGAGGGCACCTCAACAGTGGCTGGGTGCTTAGTTTTCTTTAGGGATTTGAGCATTTATTTGGTTTACATGGCAAGATTAGCCTAAAAATTAGCCTTGGTGCCTAATTATAAATAGGAGTTGGTCCAGTGGACCAGGTCTATGGCCAGAGTGACTTGATTTGGGACCTCAGTTGTGCAGTAACTACAAAGATAAATTGTGAAAATGAAAACAGCTTTAAAAGACAGGTGTCAAAGTGGAATTTTCTGTGCTTTCCTTTACTTCTCTCTTTAGTGAAGGCTGGTGAGTTATATAGAAAATGATACTTGGAAGACTCTTTCATACATTTCTTATTTAGATACCCCAGTCTTTTGCTGTGCACTTTCTCACACGTAAAAGAAGCCATTAACCTTTTCATTCACACTTCCAGTGCTTTCATTACATTCGTTACTAATGATTGCACTTTCTGGACATGCTGGTGTTTGTATCTCTATTCTTTAATGTTTTATTACTTCTGTTTTGTGCTTCCCATATGTTTCCAAGGAGAATTCCCTTCTTTCTTTTACTTGTCTTGTTTCTGCTTGCTCTTTCTCTGTATGCCAATTAATAATGAAGGCTATGCCTGTGCTTCCCCTCCCTAGGCACAATGTGGTTTTCTCTAGCTCTCACTTTTTGTGAAAAGTAGGCCATCTACTGTTGTTTTCTAGTATGGATTGCAGATCGCCCAGCAAATGGCCATGCTATGCATACAGCTGCAAAGGTGGACTTCACAAGTGCCTATTCTCCTCCTTATAGACACTTGCAGGTGTGTTGTGATGCAAAAATTCTCCATAGCAAACTGAAATCTTATTTCTTTATTTCCTTCCTTTGAATAGTAACCAATAGAATTGATTCATGTTCATCTGCCATAAACTTAGTAAGCTAAATAGTGTTCAGGTTTGTTCATCCAAAACTTTTCCCCAAATTAATGTTTTTCATAGTTATATATCAAGCACCTTTCCCCTTTTCCATCCCCACTGAAGTTAGAGGGCAAGAGATGGCCAGCCATTGAATTAGGCAGATATTAGTGACAGTTTTTGTCAGTTTAGCACATCTTTGTTGTGGGGTGGGTTTTTTTGGTTTGATTTTTTTTTCAGTGTGGTTTTGAACAGAAAAGTGACTTTAAAAATTTTAGTACATGTTCTCCATATGTCTTCTGAGTCATATCTGGATAGTACACTTATGAAAGCTCCAGTGCTGTCAGCACTGTAAAACACAAAGAGCCATGAAAGGGGAGCTGGCCCATCATCTGCCTGTTGTACCACCAGGTCAGCAGTTGGGTTCTGATTCCTCAGCTATTTTTGGAGATGGTAGAGAAACTGAGCATTGAGAGTGCTGAACTTCTTATCAGAGTTGAACTTGCTGTGGGGGCAATTGTTTGGACTTCATTTTGATGGGGATATTATTGCTAGACTAGAATCAGATGCAGCCAAAGACAGCTTTTGTGGTCTGTACTTTTAGGTCAAAGTTTGATATTCCTTTCCTTCCTTTGGAAACTGGCTGAGGGACTTGTCATGCAACATTATTTTTTGAAAAATTTCCTTTACTTAGTCAGCTATTAGTCTTAACTCTGCAATAAAATAAATACTACTTGATTCATTAAGAATAAAGCATGAGTATAATAATTTTATTTTGCTCAGTTTATTGTTTGTTCCGTTGCAATCCCATACTATTTCTCAGTGCCTTGCCTCAGTTTTCAGGGATGTCCCCTTTTCTCAATTAGAAATATAAACAATCACAGTTCCTCTGGGGAGTGATTTTTTTTTTAAATATACCTACTTTACACAAGCAAAATTACAGAACAATTTCATCTTCTTGAGTATGTGACTCTTCAAATTGGTCACCAACAGAGAGGCAGTCTTGCACTCTGCAAAAGAAAAGGAAAAACAAAGTAGATAAAGGCATTTTAGTAGCTCTGAGAATGAACAAATGAGGATGATCCTTAGTGTTTTGTGGGTAGGAATATAAAACAAGTAGAGACAACTCATTTTCTTTAACAAGACAATTAGGGAACCAGCTAAATTGCTTGGGGGTGCATATGAATAAGTGAAGCCTCTATCTTTACTGATCTATCACTTGTCAGATGTTGTTTCAAATTGATGAGGAGGGCAATATCTGCTTATGCCCCCTCTCTGCCCAAATATACCTGGAGAGCAGGACACAATTCTTAGGGTGAGGCACTGGAAGCCCACAATGACAACACATCAGCTAAGTGCCATTTTGGAGCTCTGACTAATGACATCTTGACAGACATGTAAGAGCTATCTGATTACACCAGAAGGGGCATTAAAATTAACCTCAAATGCCCTAAATTTTGGTGTGGTAAGCTAACACACACACAAATTCTCTCTTCTGAGGAGCCAGTGCCTTCTAGAGGTCAAGAATGAAGTTGAAGGCATTTACTCTGTGTTTGAAGAAATCTTAGTCTGAAGGAGTTTGGACAGAACTGAGAAACATTTTTAATGTTTCCAATATAAACAATGAAGTAGTCAGTGACAATGTCTAAATGGTCTATCTCTAATTTTCAGACTTATTCAAATGAATGTTATAGGCTTATCACAGGAGCTGCTTCTTCAGGCTACTTTAAACACAGGCAAAAATCCCATACCAGTTCATACTGTCCAAATTAAACACATTTGACTGAAGCAAATATGTATTAAATCTATTTTTACACCACCAGAGGTTGCTTTGGTGGCAAATCCTGTGATTTTTCTAACCTCAGCTACTCTTGGCTTTCCAAGTAATAGAGGCAATGTTGCTGTTTCTGTCAAATGTCCAGTTTCAGGTACTCCTGATAATAGCAGATTTCAGCATTTTTGTAGAAAAGTACTCACATGATTTTGCTGTGACAGGTTTTGTTTTTTGGGGTTTTTTTTGTTTGTTTGTTTGTTTTTTCTCCTCACTAAATTCTCATCTAAATGTTTCAGAAACAGCTGGACATTATCAATATGGTCTGTACAAACCCTATCTTCTGTAAATAGATGGGTAGGTAGATACATAGACAGCTTCTTCTAGCATCGGTCACTGAGATGGCAAGTGCTTCTCTGTGAAGTCTGCTTTATTTAGCTGACATAACAGGAGCTGATCTGTACATAACTGTGCCAAGGGAGGATCATCTTGTCTGCACATTTCTTCCAGTCTCTGCCTTTGCTTGAGGATATTGAAGGCTGGTGATAATGCAGTAGAAATTATATCTTGCCAAAAAAGCTTTGAAACCTTGCCCTCTAAACCATGGTCTTTTTTTTTTCTTTTTCCTGTAATAGTTCCTCTGGAATTCCCCAGTAAGAAAACATATTCTTAACCTTCACAGTGACATTTTAGTTGTACTTGACAATCACACAGTTCATAAGTACTTTGGCTAATATTCTAGCCCAGCTGGCTATTTCTCTCCCTCTAGCACATGAAGATTGATATCCACTCTTCCAGTCTTCCTCAGACAAAGCTGGTATTATCAGAAAATCACCTTTTTATTTTTTTTACTACATTACTAAAGTGTCAGAATTCAGAGATTCTCAGGCTTTTTTTTTTTACCTGCTGTAGGCTACTCTAGAAATAGTAAAGTTTTTCAGCAGTTTCTGAAAGCCTCAGGGCCATCCTGTCTTCTATTTTCAGTTTCCTTTCCAGGTTTTAGGGATTACCCTAAACCTACAAAAAATATGCTTTGCTTGTAGCTAGCAATTCACTAGCGCTTGAAAAGACAGAAGGTATTTACTCTGTAAGGTACAGGTCAGGCAAATGTGATTTTGTTGGGTTTGACTTTCCCAAAGAGCAACGGCCTGTAGATTTCCCTGATTCTGTGCTTTTTTCCACAGGATAACTATATTGAGATTTTTGTCTCTGTTACTGGATGACAAGTTGGGATCTCCATTGTTATCTAATCAGGAAAAGGCCTGGCTTTGGATTAATTTACCCCAATACTCTATTAACAGTAAGTTTGTGTAAGGGACAAGCCATAAAATATTCATATGGTTTCGTATAAGAGGAAAGAAAGAAAGGAAAGAAAGACAGGAAAGAAAGAAAGGAAAGAAAGGAAAGAAAGGAAGGAAGAAAGGAAGGAAGGAAGAAAGGAAGGAAGGAAGAAAGAAAGGAAGAAAGGAAGGAAGGAAGAAAGGAAGGAAGAAAGGAAGGAAGAAAGAAAGGAAGAAAGGAAGAAAGAAAGGAAGAAAGAAAGAAAGAAAGAAAGAAAGAAAGAAAGAAAGAAAGAAAGAAAGAAAGAA
>JAWWEV010000115.1:58584936-58600629 GCA_035583235.1 Hafferia zeledoni
TGCCTCACCTAAAAAATCCACTGCACAGGCTGGAAGGGCACACCCATGTGGGGAGAGCCCTGCCCAAATCTTTGTTTGTGAAGTCTGGCCATACATACATACTCTAAAATTTAATTATTTTCATAGAATTACATCTTAGCAAACACTTTGCAGTATCCCTTTGGCTGTATTACCATCTAATAAAACTTTATTTACACTTAAAGTTGTAGTTAAGTTTCTTGAGGCTTTCAAGGCTTTCATTTTTTTTTCCCTCCTTCATTAGGAAAGCTGTGATTGTCAAACCAATATTTCCTTATACCCTACTGCAAACTGAGGGATCTCTCTCCTACCTTTAACTGTCCATGTTAAAACTTGGTAGTTGCCTTTGAGAATTCCTTCTATTCTGGCTACTCTGTAATTTCATCAGCATTTTTGTGCTTCAGAGTACTAAGGGCAGACTTAGGTTTTCATCTTTATCAAAATTAAAGTTGTTTATCTTGAAATCACACTGGAAAGCAAGTGAGTGAAAACAGCATGAAATGTTACAAATTATATTCTTTTTTTTCAGCCTGACCCATATTAATTTATCTTTAAATATCCATTTGGGATAAAATTGATATGAATGACACATTTCAATTATTTTTACTTTATCAGTTTAACTGAAAATATAATTTTACAACTATACAGCTTTTAATACAGACAAATCTCACCAGGGATATAAAAATAATATCATTTACATTCATTTAAACACCCTAGTTTTATACACTTCTTGATGTACTGAGTTAGTAAAACCTACAATCCAAAGTATGTGGAGAAGTTGCTAGACAATTATTAGAGATAATACAGGGCTGACCCGAATGTTTGTTGAATAGTTGCTTCATTCCTGCCTGTACTGAGGTCTGGGCACACAAACTACAATTTTTGGCAAGCTCTCTTGGACCAGAAAAGATGGTGGATGAGGGTAAGTAAGAAATTAGGGAGAGGAGGGGAAAGAGTCAAGTGGTGTAAGAAACCAGTTCTTGGATACTAATAGAAAAAGATGTGTACAAATATAAATTAAGTCAATTTAGACAGAATTCAGACTTACTCAGATGCAACCCTGAATTTAGTTCCTGAACAGGCTCATTGCAGTCATATTCCTTCTTCTATTCATAGCAGAGTCAAAAGGATTTTTTTCTTCATCTAAATGAGAATAGGACAAAGCTCAGAGCATAACAGATGAAGGTCAGCCCTAGATGCGATGACTTCAAGAGCAATGGCCAGCAGCAATCCACACAGGTACAGCTTCCTCAGGTGCTCAAGTGTAATCCTGGAGTTGTTGAACTCACCTGTCAGAGCTTAAGTGAAGAGGCCAGCATGCTGCAATTGATGTGCTGCATGACCCAAAGCATATCATCCAGCTTCAGCAGGTCCAGCTTAAGGACTCTTACAAGGGATAATATTTCCATTCTTTAGAGGCCATTTCAAAAGTTAATGGATTAAAATTCATGAGAGTCACTGAAATGATCATGATATAAATCAAATGGAAAATTACTGAAGAAAATAACCCCAATTCTCTGAGATATATCCTTTTAAAACAGTTTTTTTCTGCTCCCCTTCCTTCTTTTTTTTCACACAGTGGAAGCCAACAGGGGCAAAGACAGACATATTAATTTTTCTGATCTCTACAAATTTTTATTACACAGTCTTTAAGCAATTTTTTAAAAGAGAAGCAGTATTACACCCTTTTTAAAGTCTTCAACATCTCTAACCTGAGAAAGTTCAGCTTGGGTTGTTAAGAGATATTTAGGTCTATTTCTTCTTGGAACACAATGCAACATTAAGGATAATGGTATCGCTGTCACCCATACAAGTGAGACCTGAATAAATAAGGTGAAACAACTTCTTTCATCTGAATTATTTTGAAGTTTTGTTTTTTTTTTCTTTAAAGCTTAATCAAGGCAAATGCTTAAACTATTTGTGAGAAAAACTTCCTTGTTGATTTTTAATATTCTTATCTTTCTGTTGAGGCTTGAGAGATCTCAAAACACGTGGAGCACCTCTAACAAGGGAACATCTGATATATAAAAGCAGCAAAGAAAACAAAGCTAGCAAAAATTTGCATGAAACTAATGTTCTTTTAAAACATCAGAAACAAACATACCATCCCATATTTTTTTCCCATTCTTACAAACCAGACTGTACAGCAATGCTCAGAGCCTCCGTTGCAAATGATAATGGCAATATTAGTGTGGGTCCTTATCTGGGACCTGCTGAAGTCAGTTAAAGGCCTTCCTCTGATTGCAGGGGATATTAGATGAGGCCCTTTCAGAATGTGTTTTTGTCAACCCTTGTCCAACCGTTATTTCATAAAGGAGAAATGGGGTTTATCTCCTTTCTGCACTCTGGGCTTCTATCAGTAGAGTGACATCCAAGTGAGTGATCCAAGCACGAGAAAAGTCCAGGCTGTCCCAGTAGTGAAGTGAGGAGGGTGTGGCAGTTTTTAAAGAGCATCAACACACTGACACATGAGAGAGAAAGGGAGAGTGAGACAAAATAAATCATAAAGCAAGACTGGAAGGCAAAGACATAGAGATGTATAAAAGCAGTCCTTCAGTTTTTCTAAACCAAAAATAGTCCAGTCATGTTAAGACGTGAACAGGTGGGAAAGTACAGCTTTGCAGCTTTAAAATAGTATATTGTTTTTTATCTGTAATACAAAAGAGAGTTTGAAAAAAGTGAAAAATGTTCCAGCAGGTTTTGGAGCAGGAAGGAAACTATGCCAAATTATTGCTGATGTTTAGTCTTTACAGGTGTGCTTTCTCCTTCACCTTGATGGGAAATCCCCTAGTTTAATCTCATAAAATGGAGCAGAATGATTGTAAGCAACTTCCTACCTGGTGCCCTTTTCTTCTGCTTTTCAAACCACAGCAAGGCAACAGGAATTAAGACCCTTCAGGTTGTGGCATACGGATGAAACTGTGTCAGTTTGCGCAGCATCACTGACAGCGATGTTCTGTAGGGATGCTGGCAGCCCTGAATAAGGAAACATTTAGCACAGAGCAGAGGGAAGCTTAAGCTGTTTGCTGTGGTTTGGTCTTTCCCTGAATACTTTCTCCCAAAATTGCTTTCTAAGTAAGAACCACGTTACATGGTGTTGCATTTCAGCAGGGAATGCTGACTGTAGGCGGGAAGTGCATTTGTTTTATATTACTTCAGAATAAAGACAATTCACAGGGAAAAACCATATCCTATCATATCTTGTCTCCATTATACAAACAGAACTAGGTACTAATATCCCCAAGTTTCACATTTTATTGTCCCAAAACCAAAATGACAAAAAAAGAAAAGGAAAGGACAAGCACAACTGAGATGTATCATTTCCTTAAGATCTTCATTATCAGATTCCTTCAAAATATTGGAAAATTACCAGAAAACACTGTAAAAAATATTTTACAAGAATTGTGTTTACTTTTTAAATAGTTTATATCTTACTACTGTTACCAGCTTCAATGTATTATTTCTCTGGTGCTATTTAATTTTTATTTGGTTTGTATTTTAATTTTTTAAAAACTTCTACATTAGTGCTACTGTGACATCTGTATTCTGTATAACATTAGAAAGAACAATAACTTTCCATTGCTAAAGTGACATCATGAAGCAGAACCATTTCAATGTTTAGGGTTTTGATACAGTTGCTTTGATGTTTTCCCATAACCCCTTTGGAATTTTCCTCATAAAGTAAATCTCAATATCTTGACTCTTGGCTCCAAATTCAGAAATGCAGCTTCTTCATACCTGGCATTAAGCTGATAATCAGGATCATTCTTTTCTCAGTTTTCATGGAGTGCATACAGGATGAGACATTCTTGTCCCCACCAATTCCTATCCTGAGGGTAGAGCCATCACTAGTCCTTTTCCCTGTGCACTCAACCCAACCAATTGGGACTAGAGCTGACATTTTTCTCCTCCTGTAGGAGCTCAGACTCTGGGATCTTGATAAAAAAAGCCCTAGAGAGTTGGAAAAAAACCAGGGCCACATCTTATTCCATACCCTTTTCATGAGATGTTATCTTTTTATTTTTTCCTCTATGATTTATTAGTATAAAGGACAGAATGAGAAATTAATACATCTTATATTAATTTTGCAAACATACCACAAGAAAATGTACACATCAGAATATTTGGCAGCAATTCACATATATATTGCTACTTCTGTATGTCCAATGAAAACAAAATGACTGGCACTGTAATTTAGAAAAATGTGAATTGTTGAAGATATTATTATAAATAGAAATAAATATTCCATTAATTTTGTTTTATTTTTAATATTATTGTTTTTCATTATTTTTTACACCTAATAAATAAAATATTACAAATCAAATGTTTGACTGAAGCAAACTAAGAAATGAGTTCAAACAAGCCTTGAGAAAAAAGTCTATTATTTTTGATCAGTTTCTATTTTACTAGATTTTTACTGTGATGAAAAATATTATTAAAGATTTTTCAACAAAAGCCTGATCCAAAACTTGTAAAAGGTAATAGGTGCCATCACAGTTTCATTAAAACTAATTGCCAAGGCTCCTTTATTAGAAGGAGCAAGATTTTGAGCATGATAACTTGCCTGAGTTTTGAAAATTCAAGCTTTATGTTTTGAGATTAAGATTCCTGTTCATGCATGTACAGCCTGTAAAAAGAAAAGAGAGTGGAAAATTTGAAGTACTTGTTCAATTAAGCAAGAAAAAAATCATGTGAATTACTAATTTTTATAATACTTTTGCAAGAAATTAGCAACCAAAATGTCACTTCAATTTTTATGTTCTATATACTGATGTACTACATTGATGTTTAGCTTAGATAATAGGAAAATATTTTTTTACTGAAAGAGTGGTCAGGCATTGGAATAAGTTTCCCAGGGAGGTGGTGGAGTCACCATCTCTGGAAGTGTTCAAGAGGTGTCTGGATATGGCACTTGAGGATACAGTTTAGAGGTGATTATGGTGGTGCTTGGTTGATGGTTGGACGAGATGATCTTGAAGGTCTCTTCCAACCTTGGTCATTCTGTGCTTCTGTAAATAGGCAGGGCATTCTATACCTATTGTACCTTTTTCTGTCATAGCATTAGTCAAAACCTCCAGGACTAAAATAAATGTTGTCACATATTGAAAACAGATACAGAATATTTCAGTTTGAAAAAATATCAACTATTTAAATTTTCATGCTAATTTTTAATGAAACAAAATACTGATATCTGAGAACCTTACAGGGGGCTGACAGCTGAGTTGAATTCTCATGGCCACTTTCTGCACTTTTCTGGCTTGTCAGCCAGTTGTCCAGAAGTCAGTGAAAATTTTGCATTGAGTGAAACAGCTAAGAAATTTATTTTCTTTTGAATAAGTAACATATCTTTTCTCACATTTCTCTTTACCTTACCACCTCCTTCCCGCTTGCATCCCCACAACTATCTCTCATTTAATACGGCTGCAGTGGTTTCATGTCCGATGAACCACTGTGGGCTCAGTGCAGCTGGTTATGTGCCACATGGACTGTTTGTGATCAAAGTGTCTCCTTTGCAGGAAGAACTGTCTCACTGCAATGCCTCTTATGGCCCTGTCTCTCTGTGACCAAAACGAACAAAATGAACTTCTCTTACATGAATTTAGGCTGATTGTGATGAACCAGGAGGAAGGAGAAAAGAGGAAGGACGTTGGTGCGGTTATGGTGTTAGCCAGAGCCTCTGGGGATGAAGGTGTATTTCCCTGTTCTGCCACAAATGGCTGTGGTGGCTTCAGGCAAATGACTTGAAGTACCATACAGGTCCCTAAAATGTTACTTAGACAGCAGAATAATACTTTAAAAGACACAACCCTGAAACCACTGCTGGACATGGCCTGAAATCCACCAGTCTCCTAAGCTTTTGCTTTTCTCTGGCTGTGTAAGAAATGCCTGAGTGAGGACATGACTGAACAGCTTGGGGCTTGGTTCATGCCTGAGCTTGCCTGGTCAAAAAACTTTGGCTCTTCTCTGCCTGCCTCCTCCCACTGGGACAGGGTCTGGCTGCCAGGTACCCCTGCTGCCAGCCCATCTGACTGAGCCCCAGGTGAGGGACAGTCAGGGTCTTCACTGCAGATCATAGTTGTGCCTTTGCAGTGAGTCCCCTGCTCGTGCAGCCCCACTTGCCCTGCTCCAGTCTGCATTGAGAAGTGGCTAAGGAATGCACAGGCTGGGTGTTCTCTCAGGTGGAAGTAACCTGGGAATGCCTGGCAGGTGCACACCTTGTGCACTCCTGTTCCTATCAGCTTTCAACACCTAGTGCCAGACTCCAGCTCTACTCACAACTAAAATCTTGTGAAACCTTCAGCAGGAGGACGTGGGGTCCTCAACATCAACCATGCCATGCAGTAAGTTCGTGCCTGCTGGGCTGCTCTGATTGGTCACATAAACACAGAGTGGCAATTAAGTGGAGAGATGCTCAATGGCATCCCTTTTGTACCTAATCTTCCATGGCTCTGCAGCACAGGTCCCCATCCAGGAGGGAGGATTTCACATTCTGGATTTAAGTCAGGTATTATCTTGCTTGAGTAAAGATTTCATTAAGAAAAACAAATAAACTCTCTCTTAGAAAGTAAAATGTTAGGCCAAATCCTGTATTTAGTTAAATACACATAACTCCCAAGATCCTGTGAATTTTCTTCTACTTTTGTTAATCTGCCCTGATTTCCTTTACTAAAAGGCAAGAATATACTGTCCACTTTGTTTCCAACAATATGGCTGGGGAAGGAGTGGAGTTGAACAATCTGTTTTCAATGTCTTACAGACTTTTAAGTTTCCCTGTTTTTTCTTCAGTGAACTCTTCTTCACACCTACTTTCTCACAGGTGTGAGAAACAGTACATTTGACCTCCTTTCTCACCTCTCTTTGCACTCTGCCACTGTCAGGTGGTTAGTCTAACTTCTCCAAAACTGTCTTTCTGTCTATATTGTTAAAACCTTTTATTTTCATGTCTTGACTGTCCTAGTCGTAACTTTGAAAAAAAAAAAAAATTAAAAATACAGCCTTTCTTTTATTAAGAAAAGGAATAAATTGCAAGCTGTGTTAATTAATCTTTGACAAAATCTTGATGAAGATAGGACAATTGGAGTTTTAAAGCCCTGTTAGCCAGTAAGGAGGGACTAAAGATTTTAACAGAGCTGTAAATACAAAAAAAATAAAAGGGGTGGGGGGTGGTTTAAGATATTTTGCGTTTTTAAATTTCATGCAACCATTCTTTGAGGGATATGGAAACTGACATAGAAATCTGGCATCAGAACACCTCAATGGCTACTACCTAAGTGGCACTGATTTTACAGAAAGTTCAAGAAAACTCAAAAAAGGTAAGTACACTTTTTAAATACCAGTCAAAAGAACTACAATAGGTTTCTCAGGCACTCTTTGACTGGCTGAGAAAGAATAAGATTGTTTTTTCCCTTGCTTTCAGGATTGTAGCATAGGTCATGAATGATCTGGCTCAAAACCAACCCTCACTTTTTTGTTCCCTTCTTCATTTTAGAGAAGACAAGGTCTGTATACTGAGTACATACCAGGTGCATACGAAAGTGATATGCAGTTTCATTATGAAAACTATCACCTCTCTGCCTCAGAATCCTGCAACAAATGCATTATATTACAAAGTCCAGCTTATGTTGTGATTGCCACTACCAGAAGCGTGTCATAAAAGCCAACCACGTCCTTCACTTAATTTTAGATTGGGTCCTCGCTTGTCTTTTTTGAATTGAGCAGTGTCTCATTCAAAATCCTTGTACAAGTCACTTGGGGAAATATTTTCTGAAAGTCCCCCACATTTTGGGTTCTTCTTTTTTTTAGATAGCCTAAATTAGACACCTGCTAGTAAGTCTTTAAAGCCAGACAACCATAAACAGAGGCATGCAAAATCAGTGAATACTTTTGACTCCCTTCAGCCTTACCTCTGTATGGCTGATTAATTTCTGGTATTATTTGGGAGGCACAGATGAGTTGTATGAGGGTTAAATTGCGAAATTTATGTTTGTATGTATAAAATTTGTTGAGTTTGTTGGGGTTTTTTGTTTGTTTATTTGGTTTTTTTGGGGGGATGTTTGTTTGGTTTGGCAGGTTTGGTTTGGGTTTTTTTGTTATTTTGTTTAGGTTTTTTTTCAGAAAAGCTAATTGAGATCTTCCAACTGGGAAGACTAAAGGTCAGTCCCCAGTCTACTTGTATGTTTGTCAACGCAATATGGCTTGCTTGATGAGGTTTTGCATTTCTGGACCAAAGATGAAAAAGATGCATATTTGTTGGATTCCTTCAGTTTAGACACTTAAGACTGACCTGAACTGCTCACTTCAGACAGTTATTTGCAACAACAGGACCTGAATTGCAACTTAATTAAAAATAATAAGGGAGATAAGATGAGGAGAAAGCACATGTGGTGGTCACCTTTTTACTGCTATTCTTACCTCTGTGACAAGGAGTTACCAGGAAAATCAAGAAACAAAAAGTTGAAAACTGAGAAATCCACAAGAGAAAAAGAATATGACTCATGAAAGGTATGCCCTTACTTTCCCTATTGGTAAAAATTAATCACTACTGTGTGTCAGAGCTAAGTGAAATAAAAATCAACTGTAACTACTGCTTTATTTTTCTACCTTTTTATCCTGTTCTTGTAGCTGCAAGCCGTGGCTGCTAGGAAAAAGAAATTACATTTGCTGAAGCAATATCTACAGAGACAGAATCCCCACAACAAGACAGCCAGCTAACCTGGAAGTTAATCTAGGTACACTTTGTTCAGTTGTCCAGGCTTTCGGCCAGATAGAATGAGACTAATTTTTAAAGTTTAGCACACCTGATCTTGTACTTAAAGCCAGTACTTTGCTGTTTGGGAAATGCTTGTACTCAGTTAAGATGAAGAGGTCATGTTTTGCCTGAGCAAGCTTTTGAATCTTTGATCTGTAAACTTTGTGCTTGACATTATAGTTTGCTGTGTTTGATTAAACCTTCTTGTCTCTTTGTGCCTGTGAATAAGCTTACACTTTCTTTTGTGCAGTATGTGATACAAAATTAAGGAGAGGTAAAGGTGATTTGACTCTGAAGTCACATACAAGTGTGAAGCTATTCCCAAAAAACTACTGCCACTAAAGTAAAAACAAATGCAATTGTCAAATTATTGTTCAACCTGTTATTTAAATAATTCATTCACTCCGGCTAGGGAACTCAGTAAAATCTGTCCAAAAGACTTTATCATCCACCTGCATATCATTATCACTTGTATTAACTGAAGTGGTCTTTGAGTCAGATCTGTAGATCCATTTATTAACTTCACAATACAATATTCTTCAAAACTTCCCCAGCACAAGCAATATCCTTCAACCTCTGATTTAACAGAACTAGGATGAATCCCAGGGTTGACAAGAGGTTTGAGAAGCAGAATACATCTGGTATGCAATATAGATGTGGCTGGAATACTTCTAGGGACTCACAGTATCAGCACAGGTAGGGAGGGTACCATCAGAAATCTCGCCAGCACAGAATAAACCAGTATTTTCTTTTTCTTCCCAGCTATGTGATATTTTGACTCTCTATTGCACTGGGCAATTTCTATTGTATTGTGCAAGTCATCGTGGAAATGTTAAATATAACTGGATTCAGAAGACCCAAGGCAGAATTGCATCCACTTGAGATACTTTGTTTGGCAGAGAATCACTGATAAGCAGATTTGAAACCAATTCAGCCAACTTTATCTACCTGATAGTGATTATATCAAGATTCTGCTTCATTCCAAGAACACCATGTGGACAGCAGCAAAGCTTTATTGTGGTTGAAATATGGTCTTCTGTTCCTTCCTTGTGTGCTACATCTATTTCCTGTCAAAGAAATAAATTAGTTTGGTGTGAAGTGAGCTGTTCTTGACACACCCTTGTTGCTTGCTTTTATCTCTTTATTATTTTTGAGGCACTTGACATGGATTGTTCAGTAATTTGTTCCATGATTTTTATAGACCGATTAGTTTATGATGCTCGGCATCTTCACATCTTCCTTTCTGTAAAAGTCTTCTGCCTTTTCTCATTTTCTAGAGCTTCTTTGTCCTCCCCAGCTTCCCATATGCAGTCACTAATATTTGGGCAAGTGTCATGGTTAGTTTCAAAATTAGGTATGTTGTCTATTTCCATGTTTTGTTAGCCTTGCTGGCTGGACCCTAATTCACTTGTCTAAATAAGTTCTTTAACCTTATGTTTCAGTTTGGTACTCTTCTGTGTTAAAATAAATTTTCTTCCAAGCAGCTGACTGTAATTTATCTTTTGTGTTTTCGTGTGTGTGAAGCTATGCTTGCTTTCTTCCTACATTATGTAATGGATCTATATATTACTTTCCTCCTCTTTCTAATACATTCATAGCTACCTTTTTCTTGCCTTTTATGCCTTGTGATAATTTAAATCTGTTTTCCATCTGAGGTTCTCTGATTTTTTTCCCCACTTATTGTGCTTGGAAACAGTGCTTATAAAGTAATATCTTTCAGGAGTGCTTGCGGTAGCAGTGGAAATCCTAACCTAAAGGCCAGGATATACAACTTTGACTACTACTTAGCTTGCAAAGTACAGTTTCAAAAGAATGAGAATTAAAGTGACTGGGAAACAGACTAAAATATTTGTTGAAAAAGAAAGTGACTATTTCACTCAAAGCTGAGAACTGATAGCTGTATATTATATGGAGTTATGAACTAACTCAAATATATTGGCTAAAATACTTGTAATATAAGGAAAATATAGAAAAAAATGTGTGATGTTATAAGGAGAATAGTGTCAAGAGTACAATACAAAACCCCATTTTTTTCCTATAGAAGATTATATTTTAGGTTTGACATAAGGATACTGTAGCTGTATCATGAGGTGGGTTGTGCTTATCACATAACTGGTCTAAAATATTTGAAAAGTATTATGTGTACTTATGTACATAGGTACAATAGTTTCTGTGAAGACTTATTGTCCCATGTACAAATCATGCACCTTTCTCTTCTGTTTAGAAGTCTAGGCTTTTCTAAAGAGTCTGTGTTTTTGTTTAAATCTGCTGTGATATGCCTTTGAGCATGTTTCATTTGCTGTTTTGACTGGCTTGACTTCTCACTTCAGCAATACAGCTGAATTACAAGTCTTGCATTAATTTTAATTCATCCTTTTGATAACATTAGTAACAAAGAAGTCAGTCTTACCAGAGGTAAGAAGCAAGAAGGATTAAGAAACTGATGCATGTGGTATAGAATAGAGCATGAATCAGGTCTGCCACATGGAAAATGAAAAGATGAAGAGAGAAGAGTAGTGTGAGGCTCATGAAATAGACGAGAAGGGTGAAACTGGGGAGTGACTTTGGAGCTTCAGGCTTTGTAGGAATACACAAGCTGTCAGACTTGCCTTCAGACATCCCAGCCTTTTCTTGGAGGTACTGTGAGTGAGTACAGGCACTGCAGTTCTGGTAAGGATTACATGAAGGTGGCTACTGTTGTTCCTGTGCTAGATGAGGTTGGGAGCTGGTCACATGCGGCTGCTGTGGTGAGATCACGTGATATGAGCTTGTGCTGGGGTTTCAGTGGCTAAGTGCTCCAGCATGCCCAGAATAAAAGGAGAGGAGGTTCAGATGTGGGCTGGCTCCTGACCTAGCTCCACACCCTTTCCCAACCCATTCCATGAGGCAATGGTAGGACATCTGAAGGAAAAGAGCCTTTACCTCCCACCTGTCACCACATCCTCCCTTAGGATACCTCTGCCTGTTCTCTGGAACTACATGCTGAGCTTCTTGCACTTGGCCTCAAGGAGATTATTTTAAGTGTCCTGAAGAAGCAGAAGAATTGGCTGCAGTAGATGGGTAGAATACAACCCAGAGCAAAGACTAGCTCCAAATTTCTGGATACTGTTCTGGCTACATTAACTTGAAATAGAGGCTGAGTTATTAGCATGTTACTATTCATAAAGGAATTTTTAAAACACTGAAGGGCAGTCAGTGCTTAGTCCCCAGTGAATGTCAGTGAGGACTAGATGTTTGACTCTCAGCTGCACCTTCCTTCTGCATCACTTACAGGGATGCCAGAACATTACATTAGGGAAGAGGTAGACTAAGGAGTGTTGCAGGGGGAAGTAGGAATAAGAAGAGGAGAACAGGAACACCAGAACATATCCCTCTCTTCAGCTTAAAGGATTAATACTTTGGCAGGAACTAGCAATCAGCAGTGGGAAGTTTGGGAGGCAGCAAAACACTTCTGCGTGCATCTGTGGATAGAAGAATTTTTATTAAACAAAAGAATATTTCATGTAATTGCAGGTTTCATGTGTTGAAATCAGTCATTGCTTCATTAGAGTGTTTGCAGTGTGGCTGGTCAATCTGCATATATATATATATGTATATATATGTGTATATATTCACACACATGTATGTAGAGACAGATGTCCTTTCGAGTCCAAGCAGCTTTTCTTTGACTTCTAGCATTATGTTTAAAATGTCATGATGGCTGTTACTATAATACAGCTTTATCATGTGCACTATTTAAGTCTGCCAAAATAAATGGGGATGTAAAGGAAAGAGAGGGACGGTGGCTGACTGAGTAATGTTCAAACTGTCAAATTTCTCATGAACAAATTAGCTGATTCTAATCTGGTTGACATCGGGAAACCATCCAGGCGCTTTTTTTCTTTTTTTATGATATAAGATGACTTTTTATTGGAACTGAAACAACTGCTTCCTTGGCTCTGATTACATCCTTCCTCAATACAGAGTACTTTGTATGGCAAGCGGAGAGAAACCTTATTCCTTGTCTTATGTATCGTGCCTGTGCATCAAGACAAAGGGTTTGCGGAACAGGATAAGAAAAACCCCTTTGATGAAGGCAGATTGTAGAGGAAAGCCTATGGGAGGCTCATGCAGATGTGAGGATGCTAAAGCTTTGCTGTAAAGTTAGGCTTGAGCTGGGCTATTCCATCATAGAACAGGCATAATTTTGTCATGATCCTAAAATTGGGGTTTTCCTTTCCCACCTACTTGGAATAATTATGTGCTCATATTTTGTCCTCCTTGAACCTCTTGAAATCAATCCCCTGACAACAAATACACAGAAAATAAGTTCTGATGTAAATGACTTCTCTTATTGAGCTATGTGGGTGAGCTGTGCCAGTTTTCAATTGTCATGGGAAATCTCTCGGTATGCACATGATGTGCTTAAATGTGGTGTATGGAGAGCTCTTCAGAAGTCTGTTCTTCAAGTTTTGTCCCAGTTCCAGCAGACTGGTTCACGAGCTAAGCTTTCTGGTTGAAAAATGAACAATTTGTTACTTAAATACCTTTGGGTTATAGATGAAAAGTGAGGTTTGGCTAAGTATCAGTGGATGGTTGCTGGATGTGGGAGAGCTAAAAGGTGACAACCAGAGGGAAAAGAAGGAATCTCATGATTCTGAATCTGTTCAGAAACAAAGACAGAGAAAAAAGAAAACCCTTAAAAGGGGAAAATTAAGAGTTACAGCAAGCACATATTAGAGCTAATTGCCCGGACACTACACAAAATTTGATTTCAGTGTGGGGGAACTTAATTTGCTCTTGGCAACAGGGTAGAATGCTTAATTCAATTTAACAAAAATACGTTTTTTGAAAGAGGAAACAAGACTGACAGAATTTTGGCATGTCAACAAAAGGCAAGAATACAAAAAGAAAAGGATTAGTGAAAATGAAGATCAAGAAAGGATCAAAAATATATTGGCTAGAATCCAGGAAACATTTGTTACATTTTATAAGCAAAGCTATTCTTCCGAAGTGTGTAAAACAGAGGAACTGGCTGATCTTTACCTAAAGCAATATTGGCCACCCTCTGTGCTAAAGAACAGATGTCCCCATAGGAATCAGAAAGCGTTGATCTCCACACTGTAACTGAAATGGCATAAACTGCCAGGTCTACATGCATTAAAAACAAATGGAAAATTCAGTAAAAACTTGCACATTTATATTGATTCATAAGTAAATAAAAATGTCTAATGGGTTAAATAGGATACAATAAACTAATTTTACATTTAGTAAAAGCTTTCTTGTCTTTTACTTCTATTTTTTTGCTACATAAGGACTTTAGCCACTCCATAAAATGATCAGACAGCAGGCTGAAGAGAAGGAGAATAATTTTTCCGTGTGATACTCAAGCATATTGTGGAAAAACCAGTGCCATAGGATAGCAAGAAATACAAAATATAGATTAATTAAAGGAATCAGTCAAATCAGCACAGGATGGATCCATCAGAAGATTTCAAACTGAGACACTCCTAAACTGCTGATTATTGACTGCTGATATATACAATCATCACTACATACTTGGTCTTGTTACTTATACCTTCCCCTTAGCAGTTTTGCTAGTGGCCAGTGCAGATATTGAATAGTGAGCTATATCAGTCTGAGGTCTCACCCAGAATGAATATTTTTGCAGTCTACTCTTGCATTCCTAAGACCTGTTTTTATTTCTGCCATATTTTTCTAACAAACAACTTAGGAAAAATTTACTCTTAGCTGCTATTCCCAGGTGAAGCTTGGTAACTAAATATATAAGCACTCCTTTATGAAGTGAAACAGATTAGCTCTAATCAGGCTCAGATTGGTTTAGCTGGTAGTTAGCCTCTTCAATGTTGCACTGAAATGGACTACAAACGTTCACACAGTCAGCAGTGATACAATAAATAAAAATAATAAATAACTTCAAACGAGTTTGATTTTTTTCATGTGGTTGAAATCACTGATATATGCCTTGGAGTAGGATAAAAATTCAGAGCAAAGTTACCAGAAGAATTATTTCACTATTGGTGTTTCCCATCCAAAATTTTCATATTACTTGTGTGTAATAATATAAACATTAACAGATTGAAGAAATTCTTCATGCAGTCCAAACTAGTAAGGGTATAATTTATTTTATTTAAATAATTTATCTGCAAAGCAGATTAAACTTAAATGACCTTCTAAAATTATTCAAAGCTATTCCAAAACTGTATTGGGTCAATTTTCAAAAGCGTTGTTGCAAAATTTGTCTGAATACCTTGGTACTGCTAGAGTACATTTTACTTTGCCTAAATTTAGATCAGCTGGGTAAAAAAACATTCCGGACAGAAGACTGTGGGAATGGTCAAGAAGACTAATAATTATAGACCATAATCTTTCACTACTAAATTCTGTTCAGATGAACACTGCTAAATGTGTAAAATTGCTTTGATTTAGCTAAACTCATACAAGCCACAACTGTCTCTTTCTGATATGGAAAAACTTTTTTTTTTTTTTCCAGTTTGTATTACGTCATTTGGAAAGGGATTCATGCTTGACTGGGAGGAACCTTCTCATACCTGACAGAAAGTTCAAGCTATTTTTGTCTGAGCAATGATACTGGTGTAAGTGAGTGACTAAATGTTCCTGCATAAGTAATGCAGGTGTCACTACTCAAAAGCCATTTTAGTGCCAAGAGAAAAATCTGGTGTCATTCCAGTGGTTTGATATCATGAGATCTGTTCCCGTGGTTCGGTTCCTAGGAGATGACCATCACCACCAGAATTTCATGTAATTTACAGTCTGAGATAGAGCAGTCAAGATCTTGATCTTCTGCACTAGAAATGGCCTTCCAAGATGGAAGGAAGAAGAAATGTAAGTACTCTTACCTACTACAGCCCAGTATGGCTGTTTAGAGGCTTAAAAAAAAGAAAACTAAATCACAGATTTATATA
>JAWWEV010000115.1:58607098-58697542 GCA_035583235.1 Hafferia zeledoni
TTTTATTTTATTTTATTTTGTTTTATTTTATTTTATTTTATTTTATTTTATTTTATTTTATTTTATTTTATTTTATTGATCACTGGTGGCTTAGCTAAAATCCCTTATCAGAAGGGACTGTCATAAGTCACGATTGCACCACTAAGATGATGGTACTACACAGCCACATCTGCAGATCACCACATCTGTGTGGATATGTGTGTCCTCGACGGATACCTGAAGGCCACACTTGCTTCTTCCCACGATCCCATCTCTGACTGTCCTGTCACTGAGTCATGGCAATGGTGTTCTACCTTCAATCACCTTGCCACTTGAAAGGCTTGGGCTGGCTGCACTTCTTGCTTTTCTGGGCTAGGTTCAGGAGAGGCTGTTGAACTACAAATAGGTAACATAGAACTGGAGCTCACTGCAGTTAAGGGTGAAGTCAAGGTCACTGAAAAATAGCAGGAAATTGACAGCTAAAGGCACCAGCACCACTAATAAAAGAGCTTTGCTACATATAGGAATGTACTTGTAGCTGGTTATACTCACAGAAGATGGATGGATGGATGGATGGATGGATGGATGGATGGATGGATGGATGGATGGATGGATGGATGGATAACACAATTCCCAGAGTAAGTACAGCAGTCCAACTTCCCTTACCACTCATGCCTCCCCAGCTCATACCTTCCCTAATCTTACCAGCAGAAAACCTAACAAAGCGTAATTATAACCTAGTATTTGCACATTCTGATGACTGAGATCTACATTTTTAAGCACAAGTGTTGTAGTTTGGAATTATTATGTAAATTCTCTCCCCTGCCATTAACTGTCCGTGCCAGTAGTTAACAAAGTAGTTGGCTGCTGATCACTTGGGTGAGGCCAGGTTGCCCCTTTTGTTTCTGGGGCCACTTTCCCTTTTTTAGTTCGGCAGGAGCTGTGTGTGTGTTGGGGTAGGGGAGAAGCCGTCTCGCTGCTGCCTGCCCTGGATTATTCCTGGCTGCTTTCTGCTAAGGCTGCCTGCCCCGGACTCCTGGTGACTGCTCGCTGCTGCTAAGGCTGCTGCTGCTGCTGCTGCTGTTGCTGTTGCTTTCTTGCATCACGACCTGCCTGCCCCGGCTGGGGCAGCGACCTGGGAGAGAGGACTTGCAGCTGTTTTCCCAGGACACGTGGCAGTTTCTCTGCTTCCAGTTTTCCTTCTTCATTTGGGACAAGAGACACAGAGAGAGAGAGAGACAGAAGGGAAAATGTCCCCAGAAACAAAAGGGGCAACCTGGCCCCACCCAAGTGATCAGCAGTCAAGTACTTTCTTTGTTAACTACTGGCTTGGACAGATAATGGCAGGGGAGATAATTTACATAATAATTCCAAACTACAACAACAAGCTTTCTTGTCTTCACTCATCTGCTGAGCTGTGGTCATACAACTCTCTCCAGACTTTGTTTTTCATTAGACATCTATCCCTCAAGTAAAGAAGGAAAACAGAGTAAATAGTAAACAACTATTTGTGTATCGCATAGAACCGGTAGTAATTATTGATTTTTTTCAAATAAGGAATTAGTAAGTTGGCTTTTAAAAGGTTCTTAGGGATTTGGAATTTTTATTATTACATTTGTCCCTTTTCCTTGAAGATTTGTTCATGGGGAAAAGGGATATAGAAGAATCCATTATTCCCTTCTTGCCTCGGGCTGCAATTATGTTATGCCAGATAGTACCTATTACCTGCCTGCTTCCTGTTATTTTTGGAATGATCTTAAACAAGCTGAAGGTGCTTATTCAGAGTATGGGAATAGGAAGGTTTTATTTCACTTCTGCAAATATAAACTCCGGTTTTAGCCAGTATTTTTCATGACAAGCTAAGGACCAAAATCAATTCAATTTTATGTGAATCTTACAATAGTTTCAAATAAATTGGACAAGACCCTGAAATAACAAAAATTACACATCCTGTGGGAATCTGGAGGAGATGTTGCATTGTCATTCTCAGCAAATGCTGTATACCATGTGGCAGTGCCTCTTTTTTCACTCTCTAGCCCTCACAAAGTATTTACTATTCACACAGTTAAATGTGTTCTGTCTGTATTAGGCTCAGACTATAAAAAAGTCACATTGCTTATAACTTGAACAGATTGCTTAAGCATTCTCATGAAATAAAACTAATTACAACAAAGCAACACATTCACTCATTCGCCAACTAAAACTTTCTCCTCACCGCTACTGATGCAGAGATCATATTTAAATTTACTGAAAATCTATGTTTTGCTTTTTGCTACTGATATAAAGCACTATAAGAGACAAATTTAGCTTCCAGTCAGAGAGACAGGATAGCATAAGGACTAGCAATCTGTGTAAAACTGAATGTAGACCCAGTTTTACAGATTTTACTCTTACTGAAGGAAACATAAACAACCATTTTCACTTCCCTCAATTATTGTTTTCCTTGTATACACCTTTCTTATAAATATACTTTTTCCCTCCATTCATTCTCAATTGATTGATTTCTCCCTTGTTATTTACAATAGAAAAACATCCCAACAAGATTTCAACAGCTCAGTTTATGCTTTGGAAGCTTGGAACCAGCATGACTAATTATGGATTCTTTAACTTCCATTGATAAGCAATACAGTTTTCTACAATTTGACACATTCCTTGGGATTGTTTTAAGAATGAGTGCTGATGTAAAAGACAGGAAAATCAGTTCCATTGGCTCTATACCTGAACAGAATTTTCTTTAAAAAGATATGGTAGTTACATCCAGGTAATGAAGCAAAAGTTTTCAATCCTGCAAATTTAATGTGCAGTCACATTAAGGGTGCCTGCAGATTCAAGAAATGTTGATCATTTGGACAACATTAATTTATTTCAAGAGCTTACAAAAGTCATGGAAGTACTACATATGCAACTCTGCTGAAAGACTTACAAGTGGATTTCCAATACATTGACAGTCTGTTACTCTTGTGCCAGTCCTGGAGAAGAGTTGTGCTGTACTCAATAGGGTAAAAATACAGAAAAAAATACAGATCTTTTCCAAAGAGCTTATAACCTGAGACAAGCTTTTTTTTTTTTTTTTTCTGATTGAAGAATAGTTACTTTTCAATGTGTAAGAAGTTTTCTTAAAGATTTCAAATAAATGGATCACAAAATATCTCTTTTTCCTCTTGTTTTTGAGAGGTGACTTTTCTTGGTATACACTGAAAGATAATGTGTCAAGTCTGCTTTAAAATACTGGAAAGCTTCATGTCTTTATTGTGATGTGAAGGAAATCATGTATTAGCACACAGTACTTGCTAAGCCCCCATGTTTCTGTAAATTGGCAGGCTCCCTCTCCAGTCAAGGAAAAAAGCCTGGTAGCATGCCAAGCCTCTTTACAGCTCTTACCTCAAGTACAGCTCATTACTTGAAATGCAAACTTCACCAAGCAGCAAAACACAAGGTTATTTCCCCTGACTAAGGCTATCCCCAAAGACCTCTACAATCAGGAGACAATGGATCCAGTTGAATTTCTTGGTCCTTGGCAGGACTCACTTGATGTCTTCCCTTCAGCTCAGGATCAGCTGGTTCCAGTGTTCCTCTCCTACCTCCTCAGGCTCGGAGGGGCGCTTCATTATTTGCCTCCTCTTCACTACAATTCACTTTTTTTTCTGTTTCATCTTGTGTTTCCACAGATAACATCCATTGACATTTTCTCACTGCCTGAGAACACAGATAAGAAATTTGCTATACCTATTATTATCTTTTTTGTTGCTCAGCTCATTGTTCCTCTAGCATTAATAGGGTGTGTCTCTGAAATAACTTACTCCACTGGAATTCTGTGTACAGTTTTGTACTGTTGTTGTACCAAAATCTCCTCCTTTATATATTTTGTTTGCCTAGTTACTATCAAATTGATTTATGAAAGCAAATGCAATTATCTCTACAGACTTCCATGAGGTTTGGAGCAGGCCCTGAATAAATTTCTATAAAAAGATGACCAGAAGCTTTTAGTTGGACAGTACTAGTAGAATTCTGCTGTAGCTTTTACTGAGAATGAAATGTGAATTTTCTCATGAGCACAGTTGAATTAAGATTAAGTAGAAATATTTTTTGTTTCTATTGCAAACAAAGACCTTACTCACACCACTTGTAACATTTCCAATCATTCTAAACTTTCCTTTAATAAGTAACCAATATAGGGTGCTGACATTGGATCATTATTGTAAATTATGACCTCTAATTTATGAAATCCAGAAAAATATTGATGCACCTATCTAGTGATTTGCCAGAAGAAGGTTTGTGAATAGCCACTAGATGTTTTATTATTAAGTTTTATTATTAAATGCTATGGGGTTAATTTTTGATTAAATTTCACTGAACACAGTTTTATGTGCCTTGCCAGATAGATTCTTCTGACTTAATTCACCCAATCCTGCAGTGTCAATTATTAAACACTGAATAGAAATAATTTCATTAAATCCTGAATATCCTACCATCAACTGAACCAATGTGAATAGTCTGTAACTATGTCCATTAAGTACTTCAGACTCCAGGAACAGTTTATGTCAAATAAAACAAGCTATTCCACGAGCAGTGAAGGGATGAAATATGGATTCTTCTGCACTGTATCTTTGTCCCCCAGCTACCCTTCACAGCAGTAACCAGTTGTCTCTATGTCTGTATGACACCATTATTGGGTCCATACCATGCCTAATGCGAAACTCTGCATATACACAGTTCACTTTTACATGTTTTTTCCACATGAAGGAGCACTAATTCAAGTCTCTCCCTTGCATCTTGCAACCACATTTTATGAAGATTAAATATATGAACAGTCTTCTTTCATAAAATTTGTTTCTATAAAAGTTAGCAAAAAACCAAACCAAACCAAAACAAAAAAAACACCAAAAAAAATCCCCAACCCCAGATTACTAATGTAGAAGCAAAAGGAAGTTAATTTATTATTTCCATGAGTGCAGAGCAAACAGATACTTCATTGCTGCAAAAATCTGCTCCATCCAGAGAAGGTGTAGTTGTTATTTCAAGGCAGATGCGTTAGCCCCTAAAGAGGTTGTTGGCAGGAATCCTTGGTGCAAGGTGCACCTGATTCAGTATGAACTATTGTGGGAGATTATTTTATCCATAGCAGAGGGACAGAAAGAACCAGTCCTTGTCATTGTTTCCATGCATGATTTGGGGGAAAAAAAAAAAAAAAATTAATGCTAACTGTATCTTGCTTACACAGCAATGCTGTTGTATCTTTCAGGCAATTAATTGCATGGATACAAACATATGGCACATGTGGACTTCAATGCAAAGATGAAAGTCTATCACACCTGCAATCATCTATACTGAAAATCACATAAAACAATTACACTTTTAAACACATTAAGGAAAAATTTATGTAGTTAACCTGTCCTCAGAGATAGCTTAGAAAGTGAGACAACAATCTTTTCAGAAGTGGATATTTTGGAGGTAGCATGATGTTTAAACAGAAGAGCTACATCTGTTCAGCTTTTGACAGCAGTTTTAAAATATTGATTCATAAGGCCTAAGTTATGTTTGTTTTATAAAAAGTACAGATATGAAAACTGGGGAGATGAGTAAGATATCTCCAGTTAAACTAAAGTGATGCCATCGCCCATGAGGTAGCTGCTGCAGCACCCTAAGATCAAAAGTTTACTCGTTCTTTTTCATAATGTATGGTCTACAAACTTGGGAACTTTGGACTGGTTTTTTTTTTTTAATTGGTGTTTCTCCTTTACACTTTGTGGCTAATGTTTTCCTATTATCGGGGTCTTGCATATTTTCAGAACCCACCCAACTCTGCGGTATTATATGTATTTTTTAAAGGTCTGAGTGACAAGTACATCGATATAAGTGAATCATCATTTTGCAGGCATAAAATTTTATCAGATTGGTTTTCTCATAGATTTATACATGTAGGACAGTGCATCTGTCATACAAGATTAGCTCACGAAAGATAGGACATTTGTTCTAATAGCAAGTGATAGAATTTTATACTTTAAATAAGTGAAGCAAACTAGATAGTAAATGAGCATCTTGTTAAGTAGCTTCTTGTTATCAGATAAAGAGAAAAAAACTAAACTAAAAGGATATTATTGTGCAAGATTGGGCCAAGTTTCCATTCCTTGACAGTGTCACTGTTTTATGCTGCAGGACAATATTTGACTCTAGGATACACAGAATATAACCAGATCACAAAGCAAGAAAAGCAAAATTAAAGAGCATTTGAAGTGCATTATATCCTGTGAATGCGGAATGAATTAGCAATACCTGCTATGGGATTCTTCAATCTGCAGTGTATGAGAATTTGTTTAGAGATACAGAGGGGCTTGATAATTTAATGAAGAATCACCCCTTTAAAGTGAATTTTTTTTTCAGGGCTAGGAAACAAAAGCTTTAGTCAAAGACTGAAGTATAGTATCCCTGTGAATGAAGCCCTATTTCTTATTCATCTAATGGTGTTCTCTGACACATATCATGTAAAACTTTTCAGCCTTATCTATCCCAGTTTTACAGATTCAGTTCTGAGTCTCACATACAAAGGAATGTGACTCAGGAAACCATGGAGTTAGTGGATTTCCAAAAGAGATGAGTACAGAGGTTTTCCCTGACTCAGTGGCCATGCCATCCCTGTCATTAAGATGCCTCTAGTTTGCCCCTTCTACATCCCATGAAGGTGACTGCCTCTCAGTCTGCCTACAGACTGCAGAGAGCTGCCCAGTCTTGAAACATGGGGGCATGGCAATGCTTCATGCTCCATGATATGTGTAGATGGCAGCAGACTGTGCACATAACCAGTAAGAAGGTTCTACTTGAAGTGAGCCTAATGAACACTGTGTAGGTGAGATTTTTCTTTCAGGATACCCCATGACTTGTCCAGACCCCATGTATGAGACTGCACTTCAAATAAAATAGAGATATATTCAGTGAGTTTGCCACAGACTTAATTAGTATATGAATATCAAATGGTAATTCTTCTAGATGTCTTCTGGAAGTTAAAATATATACTAGAAGTTTGTGTTGTGTTTTCCATGTGTTTGGCAATTCCCCTCTGCACCCCTCTAGGACAGACTTTTTCTCAGGCAAAAAAATAAGTCTTTGGGACACTAGCACATGGAGTTTTCTTGACAGCATATTCAGTCTGTTTTGCCCAGCACATATAGTTGGGTTTGCCAAAGGCAAATCTCAAAAATGTAAAAGTGCAGAACACAGAAAACAAAATCAGAGTAATTCCAAGATAATTCCTAGAATTTAACAAGCTGCCTTCCCAACAAGCCAAATGTGATTATAACTCCCACAAGTACATATGTGTCAGCATTTATTTTTAATTTAAGGTCTGTATGAAGAGATCAGCAATTGAATGTGCCAGTCAGATTTGTATCATGAATTACTTTATCCAGAAAAGTGAGGGACTTTTCAAACTGTATTCACCCTGCTTTGATTTGCAGCTGTGGATGCTCGTGTAATGCTAAGTTCTTTTTTTTTGTTTGTTTGTTTTTGTTTTTATTTTTCCCCCTACAGAGGCAGTAGAAGCAGGTCTCACTGGTGTTACTGGAAGCTTGACTGCATCCTATGTTCAATAAATATACCTAATCATATTGATGAAGACACAGTTCACGGTAGTAGCCAGGATCCATGACAAACTTTTAAAAGTGCTTGATCAATTGATGTGTACAATCACATGCAGATCACATACACAAAAGAATGTTGACACTACATATATATTGTCATTATAATTTGTTTTAGTGCAGACACATGAATCAAGCCAGTCATAATGACAGCCTTCTGTTTTGCCTCTTCCTTAGGTCTGTGGCTCCCTTAATTTATCCCGTCACAATAAAAGTAGGCTGAATCACTAACATGGAAACTTTCATACCTTTTATACAGACTTAAAGTATTTACTGGAATCTTGTGTAAGTATTCTTGTCATCTACACAAGGATCTAAACTGTTTGAATCCTGCTGATTTTTGAGGCATGATAATTTCTTTTGGCTGTGAATTTTATAGTCTGATGCCGAGTGAAAATTGTTAACTTTAACTAGTTTAAAATTTGCCTTCTTTCAGTCTCAAAGAAATTGAAAAGTGCTTTTACTATGAGAAAAAACCCTAATGGTTATTTCTGAGCCATTTCTAGTATATACTTTTACATCTTCTCTGTAAGACAAATTTCTTAATCCTTTTAATCTTTCTTCATATAAGAAATTTCCTATGCCCCTGATGATTCTCATAATTTATTTCTCTCTGTATCAACAATATACTTCATACACCACCTTGAAGTAAACACCACTCTGTCGTAATAATATATTATTTGCATCCAGTGTAGAAAGCAATTGTCATAGATTTTCAGTGAGTGCTTCATAGTGGCTATAGCTACCATGCTCTTGGTGACCATTCTTGAATTTGAGCCCCTCTACTGGCTGTGTGGTTCAAGGCACTTCCCCTCCTTGTAGAGACTGAGCTTCCCTTTCTGGGCTGGTATTTGGGACATCACAGATGAGAAGCAGTCTGGGAGCCAGCTAGGAGGCAGTAGGATGACAGGGGAATTTGGGATTGACACCAAAGTGTTTCAGGAAGTAAAGGTACAATTAAAGTCACTGAAATATTTTATTCCTTACTGTAACAGGAAGTTTACATACTTAAGAGGAACATAAATGTAGTGGACTAGGCAATGTTAGGTTTATGTTTGGACTTGATAATCTTAAAGGCCTTTTTCAATCTAAATGAGTCTATGATTCTATGTTAAACTCCCCAAGTAGGCCACTTTTCCAGATGGAATTGCTATCACATTACCATTTGCCATCAGTTGTTTTCTAACTTTGCTGGATCCTGTTGAAATTATGTAAGGTCTTAACATAAATCACTAACTCACATGTGAAATTTGTTCTTCTGCATTAATCTATTATCAAATAAATAATACATATATTTAACAAGCTCATTTGTACTGTGGAGAATCAGAGACACTTGCTGTTTACCATATATATAAAATGATCATTTATTAATACTCTTTTTTTCTGACTTCTAAATCAGCTTCTGACTACATGGCATCATTTTAGAAAAAAAACAGACATGTATTTATTGACTGCAGTCCTTTTGAGCTAGTCAGATCATTTATCAGCTGGAAAAGTGTTTACTGACATTGATAATATCTATATTTTTAGAACTTAACACTCACACCTGGTAGTGTGGTAAGACATATGAAATTATGCTGATTTTTTCCCCAGACCAGGCTTGACTTTGGTTTAAAAGGCCAAAATATTGAAATAGACTGAATATTTTGTAACTAAGAAAACTACTAAAAAGCTTGCTACCTTCACTTTAGGAAGAAATAACATAATTTGAAAGACTTTTCATTTAACTAAAGAAATAATTAAATATTTTATTAATGGAGTCTTACTGTTGCAGAAAAAAAAAAAAAATTAGTGGTTCTGGGTTTGGAGTGCCCAGAAGACTGCTGAATAAAAGAGGATTACCAGTAATACTGCCACCTGGATTGAGACTGCTGATCTTAGGTCACTTCTTAATGCACACACCTTAAATTAACATATAATCTCAGTAGGCAGGAAGGAAATGAATGCCCATAGTGTTTACCAGAATTGACCTAGTTAGTCATTCCTCAGTCAGAGCTGCTGGAGGCAGACTGAAAAGGTTCTCTGATGATGCTTTAATTACTCCAGAAGGAATAATGTTTAGTTACAGATAGCTTTGCTGTCAGATGAATACCTTTCATGAACCTTGCATTCACATACAAGTAGCACTAACTGAGGTATATCTTGGCCTTGAGGACTAAAGCTTATTATTGCTTGAACACCTTCCCTAAAACACTTACACAGGTGTCATAATTAAGCAACGGCAAGGAATGATCACTGTATTTATGACTTTTTGAAGATACTACTGTAATATGAATTAATAGCACTTCTGTATGAAATTGTTGTCCTTGGGGTTTCTCTCCATAATTCTCATATGATATAACCTACTACACTTGAAATGAATAAAAATAGGAACCTTCCAAGTTCAATGCCATTGAAAGGCTACATAGTGATCATCTTTATATTTTTACATCTAATATTTATTTTCCTGTTTTGAATACTAATTTTGAAATCTTGAAAACAATGTTACATTTGACAATCAAGCAAATTAAATGTACATCATATTTGTGGAGGCCACAGTCACTGAAAATCAAGAGAGGTCAGACAAAAAGTGTGAACATAAAATTCAAACATGAAAATTTATTATTTGATAAGTAGCTCACAAATTATATAAAAAGCAACAATAAAAAATGTCTTTGCAATACAATGGTCCTGTGTGAGAAATAAGAACTGTCCCTACCTGAAAGAAAGAAAAAAAAAAAAATTTACATTATTAAGATTTACTGGAGCTTTTAACATTTGAAAAATGGGATCTAAGTAATTTTGGAGGCTGGAAAGAGTGTTTTTTGAAACCTAAGGCTGTTGGAGGCAGGTTGGCAGGATGTTCTATAGTTATAGTGCCACAGTGTCTTAAGTTACTTCACCTAGGCTCAGAAATCGCATTCTGCAATCAGGTTCTGAATTTAGAAGTGTGCTACCCTGACTGTGTAATATTAAATCATGATAGGAATTCTTCACTTTTGTATCTTTAACTCATATCAGCAGATTGGGACTGATAAGGATCAGCACAACTACTGTAAAAACTCTGCTGTTGAGAACCTTTGGGACACTAAAGGTCAGGAGGACACCAGAATTAATTAGAAATCTTTGTTTCCAATTCTCTTGTAATCTTAGCACTATATGAAAGATATTATATAGAACCTAAGCCTGTGCAGCTGCATGTGCTGCTCTGTACAACTTAGTAGCATATGCAAATAACATAAGGAAACAATATGCAGCTTTGCATAAAATTTGTATATGAGCACAAACTTTGGCTTATGGTTAATACACCCTGCCTCCAGCAGTGACCACGAAGGATGTGGAGCTGTAGATAGTGACAGTTCTGGCATGTGGGCCAGGACGAGACCATAGTTAGGTGACAGTTACAAAACCAGGGTATCTGTTTTTGTAGGGATATGTGGCTATGTGGTGGGGTAGCAGGGGACACCTGGGGCATGCAGGTGGCTGGAGGAGGCTGGATTTCTGGTGTTGTGTGACTGAATAAAAAGATGGTAAATTAATTATTAAGGGTCTCAAGGATGAAGACATTTGTTTGAGAAATATTAATGGGATAGTCTGCCTAACAACTCCTGAGCATGTAGATGAATGCAGGTATCTGGGGAACTGGGCTGGCAGATATAGGAGACTCTGTCAGAGCTGGAGCTCATGTGAACTGGGATCTCCCGCGCAACTCCCCCTCCTGACAAAGCTTAAAGTCTTGAATGCTTCTTCTTCTCTCTCTGACCCAGCAAGAGTAGCTGTAGAGACATTCCTTGATTATCTAATACCTTGGCACTGCAACTGAACTTGCAGGATGAAACTTGGCATTAGACAGTGCCACAGCAATGTGCCAATGAAGTCAGATCAAGGCCTCCATGGAGCCCAATGCTTTGACATTTTGATTCTTAGCGCTGCCAACAGCAATGCTAATTATTACAGCTTGCATTTACCTACAGCAGCTTATTTAATATGGGCCACTAGTCAGTCACTGGATTGTAATGGCTACTTGTCACCAACAAACCAGGTCAATTTGAGACGTTTCAGTTCCTGAACTGAAAGAATCTTGTAGTTACTTTCAAAGCCTTTCAAATTCTGCTTCTGTAGTGGTGCACAAATACAGACACATTATTTCAAGTGTGTTTAAATGAGCATACCCTTAGTGAACTGAGGCCAATCCAGAATGCTTCCTTGCCATCAATGACACAACTGTTTTGAATAAGCTTAAAAACACTTCCTTACTTGTGTACACATGCACACTTCCTATTTCTGGCTTGAATCAAACCTGTCACTGATAGAAAATGGGTGTCTCATGTCTAGTTTTACCTTGTAGTTCAGTTAAGTTCTCACACAGCTACCACAGATAGACTCTATGTTACTAGTTTGTTCGGAGAGGCCAGGGACTGCTGAGTAAACTTAAAATCATCCTTGCTATTAGGGATGAATTTTCAACTTCTTACTTTCAGAATATATCTCGGCACATCCTGCAATGCTGCTTGCTCTTCTATATTACTTTATTTTTGGTTCTTGGTCATCAGTTCTTGGTGCAGTTATTCAGAGGTGGGGTGAGCCAACTAGGGAAGTGATCATCTTCCTTTACTTGGCATTGGTGAGTCTGTACCTTGAGTACTGCGTTCAGTTTTGGACCCCTCACTTTAAAAAGGATATTGAGGTGCTGGAGTGTGTCCAGTGAAGGGCAAGAAGGCTCATGAAAGGACTAGAGAACACGTCCTATGAGGAACGGCTGAGAGAGCTGGGTTTGTTTAGTCTTGAAAAGTGAGGGCTCAGGGGGGCACTCATTGCTCTCTACAGACACCTGAAAGGAGGTTCTAGTGAGATGGGGACCTGGTCTCTTCTACTGTGCCTGCAATGGGAGGACAAGAGGAAATGGCCTTAAAGTGAGACAGGGGACATTCAGATATTAAAAATAAATTTTTCACTGTTCAGGTGGTCAGGATTTAGAATAGGTTTCCCAGGGAGGTGGTGAAGTCACCATCCCTGAAGGTGTTTAAGAGGCATCTGGATCTGATGGTGGGTGATGTGGCTCAGCAGTTTAGGGTTTACAGTGGCAGTGCTGGGTTAACTGTTGGACTGGATGATCTTAAAGGACTCTTCCAACCCTGAGAGTTTGATGATTCTGTGATTGTCGGAAAGTGATCTATTTCAGTAAGGCCATTTCTCTCGTGTTGAGTTTGAGGTATGAATAACAACGAGGTGTTGAGTTGCACCCAACTGTGGGCAGCCTCACGCTGCTGGTAGCGGGTGGGGGCTGGATGCCACCATTTGGTGATGGCCGTGGCACCCTGAGGGCCCAGTGCTTCCCTGCTGGGGGCAGGTGAGGGGCTCTGGTGCTATCCTGGGCAGAGCCAGGACCCATGGGCTAAGCAGAGTCCTTCGGCAAGGCAGCTTCATGTGTAAGTGAAGGGCTGGCAGTGAGCAGACGTCAGGGCTGGCAGATCTGAGATGATGGGGACTGGAAGCAGGTACTGCAAAGCAGAACAGTCTGGGGAAAAACATGGCTGAAGGGAGATGGGAATAGTATGACTCACTGGAGAAAGGTCACAGCAAAGTACACAAGAGATGTTTTCAGAAAGTACACGGAAGATAAAGAATTTAGCACTGTGCTGACCAACAAGTGGGTTTTTCTGTATCACAGAATCATAGAACTAGCTGGGTTGGAAGAGACCTCCAAGATCATCAAGTCCAACCCTTGATCCAAAACCACTGTAATTGTTAGATGATCATGGCACTAAGTGCCACATCCAGTCTCATCTTAAAATCTCCAGGGATGGAGAATCCACCACCCAACACATCGTCCGCGAGCAGAACATACTGGCTGGCTCCGTGCAGCTGTGCCAGTCAGAGAGGAAAGAGAGCCACACCAGCGGAAGGACAGACCAGCTCGGCACCCGCAAACCGAGCCCAGGGCGAGTGTCTTTGCGTGTCCCTGCGCTGTGCCCCTTGAGAGCATTTGCCTGCAGCTCACAGACCTGACGCGTCTCCCGACGCACAACGCAACTGGCACCGCCAGGAAGCGCCCGAGCAGAATCACACCATCGTTTATTTAGGCTGGGAATGCCCTCAAAGCCCACGGAGCCCAAACTCTGAGCGATGTGCACCCTCACAGCCACACCATGGCACAGAACGCCCCGTCCCGTCCCGTCCCGTCCCGTCCCGGTGCCCCTCGCGCCGTTCCCGCCCCGTCCCCACGCGCCCCAGCCCCGCGGGACCGACACGCGCATGCGCAGTAGCGAACGCGGGGCGGAAGGGCGCCCGGCGCGCATGCGCAGTGAATTCCGCCGGGCCCCGCCGGACACCAACATGGCGCCCTAGGCCGGGCCGTGTCAGCGCCACCGCGGGCGGGCGAGCGAACGAGGCCGCGGCCGCCGCTGCCGCTGCTGTCGTGATGTCCCGGCACAGGAACGTCCGCGGCTACAACTACGATGAAGGTAGCGGTTATAGCGAGCAAGCGCTGGCGGCAGAGCTGCGAGACTGCCCCAGCTGCGAGTCCCTCCGTGCTCCCCCCGGCCCGCGCCCCTTCCCCATGCCAGGCCCTCCCGGCCCGGTGGCCGCGGACAGGAGGGTGTGGCGGGGCTCGCACGGGGGTAGGGGAGGGCCCGGGGGGGCTGTCAGGGGCGGTGGGAGGGGAGAAGCCGCCCCCTCGGCGGGGGTTGGACGCGGCTCCGTGTGAGGCCTCTCCCCGCCCAGTTCCCGGCGCGTTTCCCGCCCGAGCGGAGGGCCGGGCACACGTGGCCGCGTTGCCGCTGACATTCAGGGCCTCCTCCTGCTGCCCGGGCCTCCCGGGAGCTTCCACACGGGGACGGCGCGGCCAAGCCGCGGCTGAGTCCCACCTGCGTTGGCATGACCTGCCCAGGTTGACTCTGCGTTTCTGGAAAGGCAGCGACTTGGATTAAATAATCCTCAGTCCGATTAAACCCACTCACCTTTAATATTGTAGTATTTAAAAGCTGTGTTCATGGCCTAACTCTACCAAATTGTTGCTGATGCTCAGCCATAATAACAGATAAGAAGCCACAGCTGTTATTTGCAGAAGAAATGCAGGCCTTAAAGATGAAATTGCCCATTTAAGGATCAACCCCTTTTTCAGATGCCTGGCCTGTTTCACTTTACATGGAATGAACGAGTTCTTCTGTAAGAACTTGTCTCCTGCCTGCACTACTGCAGGTTTCTTTGTGCCCTTGCCCAGTAGCTCGGACAAACAGTCTATCTCATTTTTCTCCTCGAAGTTTTTGTTTGTGTTCACTTGGACTGTGGAAAAATGGACTCGCTTCCAGTTGGTATTTTAGAGAATCCTTTGGTAAGAGAGCAGCAATTTTACTGCCTCACTTCATCAGGTTATTAGAAAAAAATACTAAAAATGCTTTTGCCTGCCCCTGGTCTTGTGCTGTTGAGTGAACAGATGCACAATGTATATGTATTATAGTAGCACAAACTGGGTTTTCCCCTGTGATCTTGGTATTTTTGCACAAGTCGTGTAAATTGTTGTGAGCCGTGGGGTCTGTGTGTCCCACCTTGCAGGTTTTGTTAGTGTAAGTGTACTTAGTATAGACAAAATCTTGGTCTGCATTGGGCATTTTCCTACTTGATTTTTTCATCCTCTAGAGGGTTTTTTTCATCACAGATTGGTTGAAATGTTCATCTCAGCTGAGTCCGTGGCATCTGTAAAGTTGAGTGCCCAATTCACAGATTTCATTTCACTGTTCAGACACTTACTCAGATCTTCTTTAATGAGTTTGCTGAGGTACACAATAATTAGCTGTAGCCATTAAATTGCAATTGCTATTATTACTGCTGGGTTGCATGTCAGGTCTTTATCTTTGCACCATATACTGCTTCTGTAGTCACATACAATCATTTGTGGCACAAATGAAGTAAATTTCATGTCTTCTTTTTTGCTTTATTTAATGCCATATGTTCTTTTTATGCCACGATTCCATAAAGCTTTGTCTGACCCCATTAAGCGTTTCATTTCTAAAGTAAATATTTACCTGTTTTTGAGTTTCCTTTCATAGGAAGACTTCTGAGGCCTTAGGTCTCGTGGCCTTTATTTGACCATGTTCCATTTATTTTCCTCTCCTTTTTGAGATACTGTGGTCATAAGCAAATGTGGTATCTGTGAGTATGTTGGTGATACAGCTGGAATGCCTCAGTGGCTTCTACTCTGTTCTCTCTAATTTCTGTCATTTTTAAATAATTATTTTTATGGTCAGTGCATGCTGTGGTCTCTTAAGTTTTTTAAAACAGCAAACAATACATGTTACTGTTGAAACTGCCACATGTATGCAATAGCATCTTTTACAACAGTCTATTACTTTTCCAATGTATTTTGTTATTACTTAGTGAAAATTACCAATTTATTTTCAAGATTTATATAATACTAGGATTATTTGGGGGGGCGGGCATGGAGCGTAATTTACTTTCTCTTTGTGCTTCTTGATACCTTCTTTTTAATGAAGAAGGTATAGGGTTATGTTTAAGTAACTGGATAAAATTCTTGCTTTTTGCCTGAGAGAATTTTGCATATTGAAAGGGAATTGTGAAATGTGTTTTTTTGCTGAACCTCACTTGAAAGGTGGATGGGCGTGAGGATAAAACAGAGAAGAAAGGTGAGAAGTACATAGGAATGGAGTAGAAATGCTGATCCTGAGTTGTTGGAGTAGAGCTTGTAATTGAGCTGTCTGTGGTTAAGACTGAGAGGTCAAGCAGAAATATCAAGAGAATTTCCTTGGGTAAAGATTTGTGGAACTGTAGAAAGTTGGATTTGGCCTGTCAGTGCAGCCTTCCAAAGGGAATTCTGAAGGAGGAGGTGTGAAGCGTGGGAGCTCTTGAAAATTTTCAGCTTTTCTAATGACTAGAGTATTAAATGTTAAATTCTATTACTGGAATGAAATTCTATTATTCTAACTTAGAGATTCTTACCTAGGTAAATAAGTAGAACTTACCTGCAGTTCTGGAACACTGGAGATGCCTGATTTCATAAAACCTTGTGCTAAAGCTACACTTTGAATTATAATATTGTTTAGAACTTGTGCAGATGAATCTTTCTGTTTTTACTTTATAGATTTTGAAGATGATGACATGTATGGCCAATCTGTAGAAGATGATTATTGCATTTCTCCTTCAACAGGTTAGTTTGAATAATTACATTTAAGTATTGTCCTTGATTCCCACTCCAATATTTCTAGATTAAAACAATGTTTAAAACTGGTGACACTTTTGAAAAGTGTGTGGTGGTCATAATCCTGCTAAAGTTAGTTACGTAGTGTTAGATACTGTATTTTTGGAAGTCACATTGGACAACTGGCCTTCAGGTCTACGTGCATATTATATTATCTTGGATGGTCAGAATGTACTTGGTAATGTAGAAATCTGGTCTGTGGGAATGTGTTGATAATCTTGAAATATTTACTATCTTTTCAAATTGTTGGTACAATCTGTGTGGGTTAAACAGCAGATGCTGCACCTGGTAGTTGAGGTCTTTCACACAGCTTTGAGTAAATGTGGGGCAGGGAGTCTTACTGTGGGATGCTGTGCTGGTCCTCCCTGGCTTCTCCTTCTCCTCTCATGCAAGATCTCATGGAGTTAACCAGCCATCAAGCATTTATGGTGTTGCAAAGTAGGTTTAAAAGTAGTGGTGCTGTGTGCTCAGGTGAGACATAACAGGAGCAGCTCAGTCCAGAGGAATTTAACCCTACTGTAGAACCCTTAGGTTGTATTCTCCAGTCGAGTCTCTGGCAAGATTATCAGTTCAGGGTTTCTCCAGATTGGGTAGCAGCGTTTCTAGAGCTGAGCAGGCCCTGGAAATACACTGTGGGTGTTGGTGTGAAGCTGTGCCACTGCAGGTAACCCACTGTGACTGTGCTGTAGCCTGTGACATCTGGCCACAGGAACTTGAGTTCATTAGGTCTTTAAAACTCGGTTCCCCTCTCATGCTGTGGATTTTAGATAAGGGAGTCTAGGTGTGTAATTTTTGTATTTGTAGTCACATTCCCCAACAGATTGTCTGGCTTTCAATTTCTAGGTTTAATTGCTAGAATTTTTTGGTCATTCTCTAAGAATTAATAATAGCCTTGTTTTTCTGTGATAAAAATGTTCGACATGTGTACGTTTTGCTCAAGTATAGAGCGATAAATTGCAAAACTAATTCCTGCCTGTGCACAGTAGTTTTCCTAAGAACTCTTTGTGTGTAAGCTTCATTTATAAAATAATCTGATCTAGATTGTCTAACAATCTTTTAATAGTTGCTTCAGTTATGGCCATTCAATTTTAAATGGCATGTATGCATTTGGGAAACAGTTGCTAAGGCTATACTGCTTAAATTCTGGATATATGTGTGCTTTCAGTATGTGTTTCAGGGCTGGGGGGAAAATAAATAACATAAGGCAATTTGTTTACATTATACTTTGCACATTTCTGAGGGTATACAATGACTGGGGCTCTTGTTCAGCAAGAAGTTTTATCTATATACGCCTTAATGTATTGCTAAATCAGAGTGAAACTATGCACTTGTGTGAAGTTTTGTGCAATTATATGTTTTAACTCATGGGCTGTATTTCTAATGAAATTCCAAGAAGAGAAAAATGTTCAACTCCCATTAAAGTCTTATCAGTAGTTTGGCAGTGACATACTGTAAAAGCAGTGTTAATTTCATGCTGACTTTTTTTTAACTTGAAATTGAGGTACTAAATTCTGGAGTAAGGTTCTGAAAACATTAGGCCATAGATGGTAATTTGTATAGAAAATACTGTTTTTCAAAGCAGGATTACGTTCTTTTGTTTGAATACTGAACTTTAAAGGATTATTGCATTACATGGATACAAGGATATTGCCCAGCCTGTAGTTTCACTGTGATGATGACTTTATTTTAGCATGAGCTGTTGCATGCTCTGCAGTTCTCAGGCAGTAGTTATTACACAGTAGCGTCCCACCCTCTTGAAATCACTGCAGCAGTTCAGTGTCCTAACTTATTTTCTCTTTGCATATGTTTTGTTTTTAAAGGAGAAAAAAATATTTGACATTTTCTTTTAATAATTCCTTTTTTACCTAACACAGCAGCTCAATTTATCTACTCCAGACGAGATAAACCAGCCACGTTTGCTGAGCCTTTAGAAGAAGAATATGGCTACGAAGGTACCAACGATGCTGCTGATTATTGTACATCCAGTCATCAGTTGACTGAAGTTGATAGAGGTAATTAGAGAACATACATAACTATCAGAATAATCTCATACATGAATTAAAGATTTACTAGACTAGTCTTAATGTTCTAACTTGACTGGCACTGCTTGCAATTTTGTAACCTTATGGTAGAACAGCATCCTTCACGAATGCAGCTTCTGTGGTGATTTTTCAAATGTGTAACTACTTTTTTTTATATTACTTGTAACTTGGTTGCATGCATTGAAACGTGTTCTTACTTTCTTACTATAAATAATGAGATTTCCTGTGAAATTCAGACATAAGAACAGCTGTACTGACAGCTCAAGTCTTGACTCTTCAGTACTGAGTATTTGTAGAATGATTTTTTGCTTGTTTTGCATTCCAGAGTACAGCAATTAGCAATATTTGAGAGGTTTTCAAAGTATCTCATTTCCTTGAAACAGTAGCCAATATTCTCTACAATGTTCTCTTGGTGTGTTTTGAATTCATAAGACTTTTGTTTCCATTCAGTCTTGTAGCCATGAATTCCACATTATAAGCTGAGTTCTGAGCTAAGTGGTTGGGGAAAAAATACTTGCTTTTGTTTCTTAAACTTGCTGCCTGATTGCTTGATTACTTACTTTGTGAAAAAGATTTGCAAGTAGTTTTCCCAAGTATTAATAGTTAATACAATTTTTAATGTTTTGGAAATACTCAGGGCTGTTTTTAAAATGTTGATAGGCATGTTGAAATTCGGTACTTCAAAAAAGTTGCAGGAAATTCAGAGTAATAGAACAGAAACAGCTTTGATTCCATGTCAAGTAAATTGATAGAAGTTACGCTGATGCTTAGAGAGATAGTTAAATATGATAGATTGAGCCAGTGTAACGGTGCAAGTGATCTAGACAATACGGTCCTCTGGCTTTTGAGAATGCTTTTGGCAAACTCAGTTAAGAACTGGTATTGGAACAAGAGGGAAAGTGACATTCTGGACTGAAGAAAGGAGGAAAAGAAACCTTGAAGTAATCATTTGTACTGTGAAAACAGCACTGGTCTCAGAAGACCTGTTATGTTGGATACAGTGGGCAGTGTTGACCATTAATAAAAAAGTATTGATACAGTCAGTGTGGCTGCAAAGAGTTTGGCAAGATTGTCCTTGTTGAGTGTTAGAGGGCACGTTGTGCAGGGCTCTGCCTATGCTTGTTTTGCATGGCAAATGTGTGGGGAACACTGACTTGCTATTTGAATTACAGGCTGAAGGTGCTAATTTAAGTAGCCATGAGGAGGTTGAAAGTCTGTGGTGTTGAATTCCTGTAGCAAAGTTTTTTAAACATCTTACAGGAGGTGTTCAAATAAAGAATATATAATTGTCTTCCTAATCTTCAGTTCCTGTTTTCTAAAATCTGAACTATCAGAAACAGTGATATTCAGGAAGGTTTTCTTCTGTTCTCTTGTGTTTGTATGGCTGATCAGCCCCCTACTTCCAGTGAATGGCAGTCTGGTGAATTTGCAGTCTCTTGTCCATCAAGTGTCTTAGTCAAGGCTTACACTAGTTGCAAAAATATACTCCAAAGAAAATTTATTTAACAGCCAAAAATATATTGCAGTTTTAGAAAAGGTTAAGATTGCAGGTTTCAGTTGTTAAGGTCTGAGGACCCTAAAAATGCTGTTTTAATTGGGGTGTTAATTGTAACATCTGTAAACACTTAAAATGTGCTGTTCAATGGGATTCCATGTTGACTTACTAAGTTAATTTGGATAATTTTGAGGTGATTATTTGTATTTCTTCTCTGCAGTGAAGAGAGTTATTTTATAATACGAAAATATTTCAATATTGAGACTTTCTAGATTAATAAATAGTAGCCAGTGATACGTTCCTTATAGCAACGTCTGAAATAGATCAAATATACTGCAGGGTGTGGGAACAAAGCTTATCAGGGCAGTAAGTGAGATTGAAATGAATTTCTGAAGGGTTTAACTCTTACTATAGTATTTTTCTCTTCTGTTTACTTATCAGAGGTGTGCATTTAAGACACATTTTTGTCCATCTTATAATGGTAATATGTTTCTTTCAGCCCGTCTTAATTCATGCCTTGATCAAATGAGAGAAGTTTTGGCAGAGTCCATACCAGAAAAAGCAATGGTGCAAGCAGTACTGGATAGTAAATTTGATGTACAGAAGGCTTTGGATCTTGTGCTTTCACAAGGCAGTAAGCAAAATGTGAAGACCAAGAATAAGGATGCTGTGAATTTAGCAAAGACTACAAAAGGTATACTTATATTTAATTGTTTACATTCAAGGTGATTCATTTCTATATACAGTTTAATTTTGGTTTTACAAAGCATCTGTGAAAAAGCTTATTATTGCAATAGTAATTTCTTAGAAAATTAAGGAAGACCAACTTACTGTGCCTGTGTTCTAAAACATTCAAAGGAAACAGTAGCTTTTCTTGAGCTAGAAGTCAAAGTAACACCTTTGTGTCAGTTTAAATGTAAGCTGCAACCACATGCAGTTCATGATAGATTTCTGATTTATAACAGATAACAACTGAATTAATACATGTCCCTTAAGTTGGATAACATCTTTAAATTTTAAGTGCTTCCATTATTTGTTTGGTGAACTGACATCTCCCATCCCAATGCCTCCCTTTTTTTGGTAGTGTCTATACAGTAACTTTCTTATTTTGATTTGTCCTTAAATCTTTGTAACCTTTACTGGCATTCTTTGCTGATTCTTAAAGTTTCCTAGGTATTTCGGTAGATACCTGTAATTTAATTGTAGAATATTCCTTACCTTTTGATAACACTTAGTAATTAAATGCCTTTTCATGTTTCTTGATTTTTTTTTTTTTTTTTGTTGCTGCTGTCAACTTCTAAAAAATTGGATATTTCATTGTGACTGCACTTCCATCTGAAAAATATTGGCTATTGTAAGGTAAGGAGACTTACATTGTTGTCCAGAAATGTGTATTAATACAGACAGTTTCTCTTGTGCAGGAGAAAATTTTGCTGGCAACACCAACAAACCTGGGTTTGGAAGCTTGACAGGCGAAAGTGGTTCAGCTCTTTATTCTTTAAAGAATATTACAAATGACAAAGTATTCCTTAATGCTGAAAAATCCAATATACGTTCATGTGAAAGGAAAGACTTGAGATCCTCTTCACTTGTTCTATCATCTTCATTCAGTGATGATTTGTGTAAAGGATCACTTTGTGAACCTGTGAACAAACAGGCAGAGAAGCAACTACTAGAAAGTGCTAATGCAGTAAGTTTGGTTCCTGACAGTGAAGATGTTTACTTTAGCATAGGAAGTAACCCCTTGAAATGCAAGGAAACACAGGACTTGAAATCCTTGCTGATGCAGAGTGTGGCTTGTGATTCTCTGAGTCCTGATGACAGCGTTCCTCTTCTTTCCTCAAATACTTCTGATTGTAAAAATAATGCAAATTTTTACAGTCCTCCATGTTTAACAAGTGCTTTAGGAAAATTGGCTCTTGATAACAAAGTCAGTCATACTGTAAATAAAAAGAATGAACTTCTTGAAAATTTTTCTTCACTTGTGCAAAGTAGAAAACAAGAAAGCCAATCGTCAGACATGGCTGCTTTGCCAGTGTTAAGATCTGGAAGTACGTCACTGGCTGACTTACTTCGGGAGCACGAGGAAAGCAGTGCTAGCCACTGTTACTCTTTGGCTGATCTTTACACCCAGTCAACAGCAAGTCTCACTGATAGGAAACTGGGAACCTCGTCATTATCACAACTAGTAAGTCAACCCCAAACTTCAGATGAGATGCCGGATCTAACAGGATCTTTGTCTTCTCTAGCCCTCTCTAAAGTTTCTCCAGTAAAGGAGGTTGAGAATTTATCACTCTCAGATTTGATAGCAGAGACTATTGAAGTAGATAAAACTCAGCAAAGGACAGACTTGCCCATGCACAATGTAATTCAATTCAGGCCCTCCCAAGGAACCAGCATTGATTTAAGTGTCCTTGTAAAAAGTGCAGATCTATCTACAGAAGAGAATGTGGTAGGACAGTCAAGTATCTTAAGTCCTGAAACTAAACTTGTAAAAGAAAAACAAGGAAGATGTTCTGGTTTTGCCAAAACAAACAAAAAACCCAAAAGAGGGCATGGTCTTAAGAGGCAGGATTTGTCCCTTTCATGGATGAAGGCACTGCGTGCAAGACCTTCAGCTTTTGCTTTAACCTTATGCCTCCGTTATCCTCCAAAAGGATATCAGCGGCGCACAGTTGGGATACATAAAACTTTCCTATACAGTAGACAAGTACAAGATGTAAAACCCAAGGAAACTGGTCCTGTAATAGCCATAACACCATTTGATTTCAAATCAGCATCTCCTGATGATATTGTGAAAGCTAACCAAAAGAAGGCTTTTACAAGAGAGTAATGAGAGGGAAAAAAGCATCACTGGTGATACCATGGTATATATACAAAAATATCATATAGGACATATTTATAATCCAGAATAATTTTATTTTTTAAATTGACATATTAAAGTTCTCACTGATTGGTAGCAAATTTGTACATGACCTTTTAAACTGTTGCACTGAATGTCTTAATTTTTGCCTAATTTTCACTGACAGTTTAACATTTTTAACTTTTGTAAAGTCTAGAACTTTAGTATATAGATATTACATGTACAAAATTCTGTAGATGCCATTAGACTTCTTGAAATATCTCTCTGGCTGTTGAAGATACAGTTCATTGGGAAGAAACACTGAACTCTTATTTTGTAATTTACTTTTGCTATATGGTGTGTAGTCTGGGGAGCAGGAACCTCAGTTTATATTACAACTGCTTTATTAAATGTTCTTAAAGTTAGATTTTCTGATAAAGGGATGTTATTAAACTGCCAGTCTTGTAATTGATGTTTCCAGTCAATGTCATTATTCTTTCTATGTTTATACTGATCATTCTATTACAGCAGAAATACTATTAGTTTTTAAAAGCCTCAGTGACCTCAGGTTTTGACAGTTCTGGTTGTGGTAGGACATGCACAGTTTTTGATAGGACCAAATTTGTAGGGGAGCAAGCAATTAAAATTGTTGTGCCCCCGTCCAATCAGCTGTCAAAATATGATATTCAAAATTTTAAAACAGCAATTTTATGGTTGTATACATGCTGCATGTATTTAATGAAAAGTTTCCCTAGGATTCTATGGTTTATTCTTGAGTCTTTCAGAGATGTATTGGAGCAACAGTTCTTCAGGCTGTAGCATGAGAGTCTTTGCTCAATGGAAAAAAATCAGGCAAAGCCTAAGTGCTATTTGTGTCTGCCTCTTGTCTGTTTTGAACAAAACTTCCTTTAGAAATGGAAATACATTCTCTTCTACTGTTAGCACACATTGCTGTTACTTTGAATCTTTAGATGAAAGCTCCAAATCACAACATTCTGGAGTTATTCTGGTGCCATGTTAGTTCAAATTAGTAACTGCATTTATGTTTTGCCTTTCCTTTTAGTATACATTACGATTTCTAATACATTTCCAGTGTCATTGTCAGTGTTTTAGATTCTGAACAGCAATAAGTTCAATAAAGATACTGCTGCAACTAGAAAAATATGTTTGTTCCTATACTGCCATACACTTATTCATACTAAACTTGGCAGCTAGTATGAAACAGTAGATACTTTCATCTAGTTTTAATCTGATTTTTGTTGAACATACTACATTAAAAAAAAATACAAAAACTTCTAAGTTTATTCCTGACTTCAGGTTGCACTATGATTTTGTATCTAAATAAAAATAAAACATGTTCCAGTTCTCTCAGGTACAAATTTAATGGTCTGTATATTTTGCTTGTTTGTCTAGTTGATGCAGTTGCAATTTAGGACTATGAGCAGTGTGACCTTTGACCTTGTGAATGAAATTAATGTTTCGTACCCTTATTAATAAAAGTTTTATATGATGACAGTGCTGCAGTGTTTATGTTCCAGTTGATGTGTTAATCTACCCATCTGTATCTTAACCTGTTTTGAGTTCCTTAAGTGATTAAAGAATACAATCCAGTGTACATATTATGATCTGATAAGTTCATTAGCAGGAGCATAATTGATTTCCTCAGAAGACTTTCTAAAGAAGTCTGGTTGATACTTGTTGTAGTACTGCAAGTTTTATTAATTAGTCATAATAGCAAATACTTCTATGAGAAGAATATGAAATGCTCTTCAGCGATCTGTTTCTGTGTAGTTAGTCCAAACATTAACTTCCCCCTGCTTAAAAATCTAAGTCTTTTTTTCCTACTGAGGCAAAAGGTCCTATTTGGAGAGTTTATAATTAAAGTTCAGTTCTTCCAAAATTGTGTGTATTTTTCTAGAATAGAAATTCTAATCTTTAACCATAGAACAATAGTACAAAGTTTGGCATTGTCATGCCTGGTATGTTTTTAGGTGGTTTTGCTTTCTTGTGTTTCAAATACTCTTGAGGCCCTAATTAACATTGATAGAGATTTCTAATACATGTGAGTTTTTTAAGTTTTCATTGCTTTGGTTTTTCCATCTAAATGTTTTCTTATTGTCTAGCTTCTTTTCAGCTTTGGTCTGTTTTCTCATTTCCCTGGCTGCCCTTATTGGCATAAAACTTCTTAGCATTTTAGACCTTGAACTGGACATACAACTAAATGTATGTTATATGGATCCCATTGGAAAGTATGTACAAGTAGTTGTGGGCAATGTGTAGTACTTGGAGCTCAGTTTTCCCATAGTTTTCAGGCAGATTAAAATTTGAACAAGTGACTGAAGCCAAAACATTTTATGTTTATCATAGATTTTACTGTGGGTTTGCTACCCTAGTAAACAACTTTGGATCTTGTTAGGGAGCTATATTTTCATATTTAATTACTCTTTCATTTGCGTTTGACTGTGGTGTTAGTGGTCATAAAGAAGCAATACATGCTGTTCGGTGTATAGGCAGTAGGGGAGGGATTTTTCTTCAGTTTGCAATCCTGAATCCTGAAATGAGCCTTGAATTAGTACAAACCTTCAGGCTGAACACTACAGAAGGTGCCTAAGTCATGGATAAACCTAAATTCAGGTTAATCTTCAGCAGAGATTATTTTCATGCTCAGACAGTGTTATGGTTTTGTTTTACTAGATAAAAGGTATTGTGTCACTATATTTGCTTTTAAAATGAAACATCTATTTTAATAATTTCCTTAATTATTCTTTAATTTCTTTACTAAGAACCAGGTTTTATGGTATCAGGGACAGGTTTCATTGTCTTAGAATACTGCATGATTCGTATAACAAGTCTATGTTTGGCCTTTGCACTGAAGGATTTGTGCCTAATGAATGTTAGAATTCTTGTTAACTAAATCTGCCTGATTTATGCTTGACACAGTCAGCTTATTTTCTAGATGTATGTATATAATTTTCCTTCCTCGTTTTGAAGTTATTGTGTATCTTTGTCTAATATGGGTTAATTGTGTTACTTGTTTTGGAATTCACATATTAACATTGCAAAATACTTGTCTGTGTTTGCATATAAACAGAAAAAGATAATATTAAACTGCATACACATACTCCTTCAGTATTCAGACTATGTACTCCTAAGGCATTTTGTACATTAAATTTATTTTGTGCATGATATTTTAAGTGGCTGCTGAGTATTTTTAATACAAAATTGAATTCTGGATGTTGCTTTATGTATGTAAACAAAATGCATATTGCAAAAGGACTGACTTAATGACAGTTTCTTATTAAGTTACTTGATAGAAATTGAGTTGTGAGTGAATGTTCTGTAATGTCTGTATCTGTTGTGGAAACAGATTCTAGTTCTAGGTTTGCAAGGGCATTCTTCTTTCAATGGAAAATTCCTATGGGGAAAGTAAGGCAAAATCTGTTTGGACAGTTCTCAAGATCTTATTTTCTAGAACTGTTGCACAGTAGTATTTCAAAATCTTATTTCTTATAGACTAGTTGGTGCAGTGAAGCAGTCTTTGCAGTCTTGTGTTTTGCCCTATTTCCTCTTATTATGTCATTCAAATAATGTTTTTCAGTAATAAACAATTTCTGAAAATCTGCACTTACACAAAAAGTTAAACAGCAACTACTACTACTACTGAAGAGCTGTACAAAAGATTTGTATGAAGATATGCTATAGCTTGTCTTTATGATGTGTGTATAGTTTATTACAGTGTCATTATACAAGGGCAGTAGTTTAGGGTTATACTCATAATCTTGACATCTTTTTCAATTCTAAAGTACTCAACTTCTAAAATGTTTTGTAATGTTCTTTTGCTAAATATTGATTAGGAATCAATATTTCAAGCAAACATTTCATCACATTGTAATTAATGCAGTAAAAGTAAGCTTCCTAAAGAGGATGCTTTTCTATTTTTTGGGGTTTTTTTTCTGGAAATTGAGTTGAATTTTTATGGAGAGCTTGCATGGGTTTTTTTGTTTCTGTGAAGTTTAGACAGCTGATAAATTCTTAAGTAGATTTGATGGTCAATTCACTATGTCCAGACTACTAATTAGGTGAAAAGGAAATGTAATTATCTATACTTCTCTTTGTGGTTTTAATCCATATTGGTTGTGGGTTTTCTTTGGAGAAATAAGAGAAACCCTTTTTTTGTGAAACTGGTATGTTTATTCTGCACTAGAAAAACAATGTGATGAAACAAAAATCACAGGCAGTGGTGATATATTTATTGAAGCAATCTCTTTTATTCCCAAATTGCTATCTCAATGCAGTTTAATGTGATATTGCTGTGTTATACAGCCAGCTTGTCCTTTATGTAGACTGTTGAAATACACCATTTTACCAAAAAGTAAAAGCTAATTGCTATTTGTAATTTTAGGTGATTGTTGAGATGAACAGACTGTATTAAATGGTTCATGGGTTTCTAGTGTCAGTGTCATTATGGAAGTGTTCCTTATCTGGTTTATGGATTTGCATGCTTAAAACATTGCATGCTTAAAAATGACCCATTAGGGGAACAATTGTCAGTGACTTCTGAGGTGTGTTAGTAGTTTGTTTGTCAGATAATGGATTTGGATACTTAGTGTTGTTAGGATTCCTTTAGAAAATAACCCATTGGCCTCCAAGTTTCTGGTAATAATGTGAGCAGAATATGACTAGAACCTGTAAAATGGTTGTAGGCTGCAGATATTTAAATGATACTTTTTGAAAGAGAACCCTTAAACAGTCTCTTAAGAATTGTGGACTTATGAAAACATAATGAAAATTATTTTATTCTTTTTATAATGAGAATATGGAGGTTTTAGGGAAGAGTTGCTTGTGAAGTATTTACTCATCATCAGTGAGGTCGCAGCTGACTGGAAGCTGACGAACATTGTCTGGATTTTCGAGAAGGGCTGGGAACTACAGGCCTGTCAGTCTCACTTCGGTACCTGGTAAAGTTGTGAAGAAGATTACTCTGGCAAGTATTGAAAACCACCTGAAAGACAACACAGTCATTGGTCACAGCCAGCACAGCTTCATGAGAGAAAAGTCCTGCTTATCAAACCTGATTTCCTTTTATGACAAGGTAACCCACCTAGTTGATCAAGGGAAGCCAGTCATCATTTTGGATTTCAATAAAGCTTTCAATACTGTCTCTCACAGGATCCGGCTGGACAAAGTGTCCTGCACACAGCTGGGTAAACACATCATGCAGGAGGTGAACAATTGGCTCATGGGTTGAGCACAGGGAGTAATAATGAATGAGGTAACATCAGACTGGTGACCTGTCACTAGTGGGGTTCCACAGGGCTCCATCTGAGGCCCTGTGCTCTTCCATGTCTTCATAAATGACTTGGATGCAGGACTGGAAGGGATACTGAGCAAGTTTGCAATGACACAAAACTGGGAGGAGCTGTTGACTCACTTGAAGGCAGAGAGGCCCTGCAGGGAGACCTTGACAAATCAGAGTACTGGGCAATCACCATCCATATGAAGTTCAACAAAGGGAGGTGCTGGATTCTGCACCTGGGATGGGGCAATCCTGGATGTTTGTACAGAGTGGGGAATGAGATGCTGGAAAGTAGTGCTGCCGAAAAGGACCTGGGGGTCCTGGTTGATAGCAAGTTGAATGTGAGTCAGCAGTGCCCTGGCAGCCAGGAGGGCCAGCCATATCCTGGGGGGCATCAGGCACAGCATCGCCAACCAGTTGAGGAAGAGGATTGTCCCCCTCTGCTCTGCACTGGAGTGGCCTGAACGTTAGTACTATGTGCACTTTTGGGCACCCCAATATAAGAAAGTTATTAAGCTCTTAGAGGGTGTCCAGATGAGTCCAACAAAGATTGTGAAGGGCCTTGAGGGAAGGTATATGAGGAGAGGCTGAGGTCACTTGGTCTGTTCAGCCTTCAGACTGTTTCCCTGAAGAATGAGGGGAGACCACATTGCAGTTACCAGTTCCTTGTGAGTTGAAGAGGAAAGGCAGGCACTGATCTCTTCTCTGTGGTGACCAGTGACAGGACCTCAGCGAATAGCCTGAAGTTGTGTCAGGGGAGGTTTAGGACAGATATTAGAAAAAGGTTCTTTACCCACAGGGTGTTTGGACATTGGAACGGGCTCCCCAGGGAAGTGGTCACAGCACCGAAGCCTATCTGAGTTCAAGAAGCATTTGGACAATACTCTCAGGCACATGGTGTGACTCTTTGGGATGGTTCTGTGCAGGGCCAGGAGTTGGACTCGATTATCCTTGTGGGTCCCTTCTAACTCCCCATATTCTGTGGTTCTGTGATCTTGTCAATGTATGGAGGTAATAGCTGATAAAGGTGGACATTATTTTAATATTTTGATTGGCTATTTTGAATCTTTTTGTCCATAACATGTAAGAATGAATGTTTTAGTTGGTGGCATATCTTCTTAACATATGGAGCATTTCTCACGTGTCCTTTGCTTTGGTATTGGTGATAGTCAGAGATTGTAATTTGAAACATGATTGTAGTAAGTTTGCTCTCACTTTGGTCAAGATAAGCAAAGATTTTTGTTTCATGAAATGTGGCTGATATTTATGGGTTCTCTGAGAAACCTTTCTTAAAACTCAGATTGCTAAAAAGCATTTATGTAACAATGGTACTCAGTCAAAAGGATCTGCATTCTCTGCATTTTCGTTTAATTTTTGCTAGTTTTTTTTTTCTGGCTAAATTACGTTTTCATTTCTTTTTGCCTGTGTTAGTGTTGCAGAACATACACTGATACTGGTGAGTGAGCAAGGTTTTATTCCATTCCAGGCACCATCAACGGATTTGTTAACCACTTTATGACACTTAAGATTTTTGATTTTAGTGTTGCTAGAGCAAGAAGGAGGTCAGATATCTGTAAACGTGCAGTCCTTGCAGGAAATAAAAACTACTGTGAACTGAGCATGTTTGGTTTTGTTGTTGTTGGGGTAGCAAGAAAGCTAGAGTTCAACTGTCTTTGTGGTGGATCTGGCAATTTTGTCTTACGGTAGTTTCTCAGGAATAGCACCAAGAACAGGGCCTTTAGAGGGCTGTTTTTATAGATTTTAATAAGAAACAAGCTTCACAGTAAAGAGAGTTGAAAGTAAGGCACAGGAAGCTGAAAGGCCTTACTCATGATATGCCAGATAATCTAGGAATAAAGCACAGGTCTCACACTGAAGTCTAGTTTTCTAGATATTGGGCTTTACTACATTTTAAAAAGAGAAGCAGTTAATAAATATTAATAGTGAAACAGGTATTTCTTTGCTGGCATGTATTTTGATTTATATTTTTATTAATACTGCATGTATTCAGGTTTTAGACATAACTATTAAAACAGCATGGGCAGTTTCAAGAGAAAAGGCACAAAAAGGCTTGCATTTTGTTAATATTTCTTTTCATTTTCTGAAATTCTTTTTCTTGCCGCTTCTGTCTAAGTGTCTCCTTTCATTCTTGTTTTACACCAGTAGCAAATTAAAAAATACACAAACATCACCACAATATGGCAGTGTAATTAGCTTTTTACTCAGTTGCATGCATCAAGGTTTGATTTTGGTTCAGAAGAATGGGTGTTTCTCTTTCCATGGATGAATACTTGTCTTCTGTCCTTTTATGCTGCAGGTGGACACTGTGATAGCAGTTGCTTCCTAGTGCAAAGTGTCAGAATGCAGATTATTGTGCTTTAACAGATAGCTTCTATTGCTTCTGCTTTGTTGTTAATGGGCAAGTGAAGTTGGGAGTCTTAAGTGAAAAAAACAGTAGCAAACAGATACTTTTGGTTTTTATTTATAGGCAGAATTCCAAAGAAATCCCAGAGGAGCAAATATTCTGAAGTGTAATGGTGATGTACAATATATTTTCATTAAAGTCCCTCAAGTTTTACTTCCTTTTTTCATACTAGGCTCTGTTGCTTTGATTTTGCTAATTTGAAAATTCATTATTTATACACAGATGTTGCAGAAGAAATTTTTGTACCCAACTTCAATTGGCTGTGCTAACTTCTTTGTAACATGACAGTTCTCAAATGCCTGCTGTAGTGATAAGGACCTATTGTACTTAGTTATACTCAGACATGGCATGTATTCAGTCTGTGACAAAGAAAATGTCTTCTTCTCAATGGAAATGTTTGAAATCGGACATAATATATCTTAAATCATGGAAAGTAAATGAGAATTGAAGACTTCCGTGTTTTGTGTAAGAAAAATATATACACAGACTTTGAGAAGTTACTGAATCTTGACACAGAGGTACTGTGTGGGTTTTAGAAAGGAAGTGGCTTATTTCAGGGAAAAATGTGTCACCAGCAATGAAAAGCTTTTTAAAATCCTTTGAGATGTCTTTTTAAGATTCTCCTCATACACACTGTACACCTACACTGGAAAAAATGACACTCCAGGCTTTTTCTGAGTTATCCTTTGTGATCCTCTAAAACTAGTTTGGTTTACTTTTGTTAGGACAAAGTGTAAACCAATACAAAGTCAATAATGTTCATAGTTGACTGTATCATGTATGAAAATTGGGTGTTTTTCTTGGAAGCTAAGGGAGCTTAGATAAAACTAAAGATGATTGTGTCCTTTTTGGAACTTTGGCACTCCAGAAGAACCAGAGATCCTGGGGAAACTGTACCTCTACTTGCTCTTACAGTGGCCTTCTATCTCAGTCCCTCCAGGTCACAGTCAAAAATCAACTACCAGTTGCTTTTCTCAATGTTTTTAGAAGGTAAAGTGAATTTATGAAGTTCGCAGATGGGACTGCCGGAGTGTCAGGAAGGTATGGTTGGAGTCACATTTTTTTAAAGTCCTGTTAACTCTTAAGGATGAATGAATCATTGCTGCTGTAGTGCGATTGAATATCAGTTTAAACTTTCCAAGTCCTACCTGAAGTTTGCACTTGAGTACTCAAAGCAAGGCTGCTGACAAGGCTGACACAGGAATATTTCACAGTTCAAAACTAATGCATTTCAGCTCTAAAAACTAGTAAGACATCTAGATGTTAAAAGTATAGGTGCATCATATCCAAAATACAGGGAGCAAAGGTAACAGTTTAAAATAGATTAGTTACTAATGAAAATGAGCTTGAATGTAACAGGAAATGTGTGAAAATTCAGAAATTATGTTAAAAAGCAAAAGCCAGCAAGGTATAAAAATTCAAACTTAAAATACAAAACTACTTCACAGTGTCTGTTTATGCTAGGTGTCTTTCACTACAAATACTGTTCCTTCCCTCAAAAGTTTTTGTTATCAATACATACTTTGTACTGTCTTCTGGATGTGTTTCTGCAGTTTTCTGTATGATTCAATATTGTTATAAAGGACATTAGTTGCATAGTGTGGTGTATTATGGCACGTAAATATCAACAGAAATGCAACCATTTACAACTTGTGTGACTTTAGTTACAACTGAACTGTTTTGTTCTGGGTCAATGAAACATTACCTGTTTTTCATGATCTCAGCTTCTCTGTTCTTCCATAGACTGAGCATTTCGGTCTTCGGAGTGGACAGTTACAGATGCATGAAGTTCCAGGCTCTTCTCTTTTATTATACTTGTGATGATTTGAAATGGCCACTAAAATTAAAACTCAGGAGTCTGCTACTGTCGGAGTCCCTGTGAGAAAGTAGAAATTCATGCTTAAAATGCCAAAAGCTTGGAAACCCATGTAACTTTGTTATGGGTAATACCTGTGTCTGCAGAATTTGTAATGCCGAATTGGCAAAGACGTGGAAGAGCTTTGACTGGTGGTGTCTTCAGTTCTTTTTCCATATTTTTTACTGCATATTAAAGCTCACCCTAGGTGGAAATTTTATATCTAATTAATTCCAAAAGATAAGTTGATGTTGTTTTGGGTACTCCTTGTTGAGTCCTTGTTGCCACTTTTTGTGGTTTTAGAATCACATTTTCCTATTTTTCATGTTTTCCGCTTCCCTATCACTGACTTGTATAAACAGGAAAATGACTAACTTTGCTTGTCCACTAGGCAACATGTTGTAACTATGTATACACCAAGTGCTATGCTTATGTTGAAAAAAGGAAGAAAAGTGCTACTCAGAGCTGTTTTTCTGATAACATATGCAAACAAAAGCAATCCATGTGCTTACGAGGGCTATTGTAAATGTGAAGTGTAGAGAAAAACATTAAGCAATGAACTTGAGTCCATGCAGTTCCCTTCTAAAGTCACAACAGAGCGAAATGCACTACTTCACACTGGCAAAGGAAATTGTTCTGGTGTTCTTCTGCATCTGATAAATTTTGCGAAGCTTATTTAAAACTATAAGTTGTATTTTACTATATTCAGTTTTGCTTCTAAACTCAGATGTGCAGCTTTTTATAAATCAATTTGCGTCTTTGAATTATTTTGGCAATGAAGAATGGAGCCTCCAGTGTTACACATCACTTATATATATATACGTATAGGTTGTTATTTTCCAAAATAGAGCTCCTCCTTATTCATGTTATTGTAATGTTTAGTCTCCATTTTTTCTAGACTTAATTAAACAAGTTCATCTTCAATAATGCTGGAATTCAGATAAGTTTAGCTGTCGCCAGATGAATTCATAGGAAAATGTGGAATAAAAAATTTTTAAAGTAATAATATATAAATATTTCAAGTGTAGATAAATAATGTAGATGATGTAAAACATCCTGCAATTTAAAAGGGAGAACTTAACTATGTATGTGAATACATTTCTTATACTGAAGGATGGTTCAATTTTTATAGACTTTTCCTACTTCTTTTAACGCAGAACATATAATTTTTTAAAATATATTTTGTGTTTCTCAAATGTGTGCTGCTTTGTATGTCAGGTAGCTTACTTGTACCTTGCTTACTTCAGCTTGGCTGGTAACTACACTGTTCCCTGCAGTGGTTTCCCTGATAAATACTGTTACAGCTTAATTCTAGGGATTTGTATTAATTAGCTACAGAAAGCCCTACTGTCTACTTAATTATCAAATTATTGGTAGATTCATTAAATCCCTAGTTAAATGTCCATTGTTGGTGGTAGCATCCCTAATGTGTTCCTTAGGGAATTACGTGCTTCGGTATATAATCTGTTGTAACTAAGTGTTCGTACTGTGTGATGCACTGCGGTGATCCAGGAAAACTCTTTGTGGCTTTTCAGATAACATTTGTCTCTGGAATTATAGTAATAGTTGTGTGAGCTTGTTTTCATGTTGGGGATTTTTTTGTTGTTGCTTTTTTTCCCCCTGCTAATATATTGTTTTTAATACTGTGAAGGTTCTGGACTGTGGAGAAACTAAGTATGTTTGATAAGTGTACTGCATTGAGGCAGCTTCAGTTTGTTTTGAAAGTTAGATTCAGAGATCTTTAGCAGTGTCACACTTAACATTCAGATACTCTTTGTCTGTAAATGTGTTGCCACTAAGGTATTTAAAACAGAAAGAATACTAAAGCTTTTCTTTTTCTTTGCCTTTTTAGTAATCATTGCTTCCTCCCAATTTTTGCCATTCCTGAAATGTACTGTATTTATGAACAGGTCAACATGACAGAGTGACAAACTAATTCTGTTTATTTCAGAAATGAGCCATCCATTAGAATTAAAAGAAGCAATAAAAATAGATGTTGAATGGAGCCTGTTGATACTACAGTGAAGACAAACAGAAAATTTCAAAAGAATGAACCAGAAAAATATGTGACAGTAAAGTATTAATGTAATAGTTTCCATCTCAAGCTGTGCTTTGAGAATATGGTCATCCTCTCCTATGGATGTATTTAATTATTGCTTGTCTTTTGTTAAAGATAGCTGTTGTTGAGTAGGTTTGTGTGTAATTTATTGAACTTTCAGAGGTGTAGCTCTGAGAACAAAACTGAAATTGCACTCTTTCTTTCCAAATGGCAGGAATTGCTTGAGTTTAGGAGATACATGCAGAAGAAGGTCCTTTGCAGCACAGGAATATCTGGAAAGTCTATCAGCAAGAGCTGCTAGTGGTGATGTAGCTAAGTATATCAGAAAAACTGAACTTTGAATACCAGTAGTAAGGTGGAATAAAATGCTGGTTCACTAGAGTAGTTATGACCAGTCAAGGTCTTTTCCAGTAGAGAACAGTCACATGTGGAATAACACATCTTCAGATACCCCATGATTACGGACATACTGCCAAAAACTAGTAGATAAGAACAGGACTGGACTCGAAGCCTCACTTCCCTTTGTTTCTCTCCTGATGTTCTACTGCAAGTGGAAAATAGCATTAAGGACAGGAATAAAACTTGATTATGATTGGAAGATGTTCTGATTTTAAGTGGTATCTAACATGAAAAATAGGGAGAGAATCCTGCTCATTGTAGCACATTGTAAAATGTAATCTTTAGTGTGGAATTGTAGGTTGTGAGCATATTATAGAAACATTTGATGGTGCACCTACAACCTTTGGTTTCATGATTTAAGAACACTGAAAACAAAATTCATCTAGAAGGGGGAAATCTGAAGTGTTTTCTCCTGGTGTTATGTTTTTAAAATTGAATGCCTCCAGAGTACTTAAACTGTCCTATCTACAGAGAAATAGCTTATAAATCTAATTTTATTAGAATTATTTTAGGCTGAAACTGACATAAGAAAAAGTGTTAAAATTTTAATTAGTATTTCTAAAATGTCTATGAAAGAATTGTGATCCTGCAGTTATTTTTTTTAAAACAACTTAATATTTTGTTGTTGAATAATAATGTTAAATTGAGCTAATTGCATAAAACTTCACCCTTAAATCTGAAATCTTGATACAGTTAAGGGGAGGAAGAGCAGGTTTATCAATATTAGTCTCTAATTTGGAGAAAAAACTCAAAGGACAAACAGCACCTTGTTAATTCTTTTCCTTGGTTCTGTTAAGCGTGTATGTTTTTCTTTATTATTTTACATTTAATCCTAGTAAAACAAGTACTATAAAAGGTGTGTGTTCACGCAGCATATTTCCTTTCAACAGATTGTGTGAAACATTTAAATTCACCTGATTTTCATGTGCAAAGAACAATGTATTTCTAATACCTTTTCTTTCCACTTTGTTCTTTCTGATTGCTAAAAATCTGAACATGTAACATTTTTCTCTTCAAGGCAATTCTTCAGGTAGCTCTTAAATCTAAGGACAGGAATAAAACTGGATGATGATTGGAAGATGTTCTTAATCTTAAATGCTAAAGATTCACAGTTTTTTAAAATAAACTCAGTTAATGTATTATTTACATTTTCACAAGGTTATATACTTTCAGTAGCTACTTAAGTTTTGCATATTAAGAGACTAGTTGGAATAGTAAAAGAGGTAGGATTTTCCAGTTACAGCACTTTGAGCTATTCTGTTTTGTAAAACTGTAAATACCATCTCTTCTACTCTATCCTCCATCTTTGATTACAGCTCAGGGGCTTATCATCTCCTAGGTCTGTACAGGGACGTCACCTGTCAGAGGTACCTTTTCCATCTTTCAGCTGTATTAGTAGTTTATGTGAGCTTTTTTCTTTACAAGTTTTATCTACTTATCTTACATAAAATCCTTATATGCTCAGCTACAAATACTAGCTCTGAAAAAAATTCCTATTGTCTTGGAGGCACACAGGCAGACCTGTCCTGCCTAGCTTGCCTTAAAAAGTGAGAGCATCTATTAGGTCTAACACGCTAGTTCCTATTTCACTTCTTATTCTTGTTCCTTTTGAAGTTTTTTATTTTCTTTCAGAGTAAAAGGTGTTTCTTATTCACTGAACTGGAGGCCTTGCGTAGTACACAATTGTTTCTGCAAAGCATGTGAGCTTGTTAAAATGTTAGTTTTGTGTTTTACTGGTTTCATCTTCATTGGAGCCTGCCTTCCAGCATCAGTATTTCCATTCTGATTAGCACCGTCAGCTTTTTCCTTGTCTGTTTACTCAATTTATTAAAATTACTCAAGATCAAGAAACACAAACACATTGTTCTGTAGTGGTTTGGAAAATGGTTATGTCTAATTGATTTGATCAAAATAATATCTTTTAATGATTTTTATTTTGAGATTTAAAATAGCACACTTGTATTTGCTGTGTTAGAGTGCGGGTTTTTTGTCAGCCATGGGTTTTTTGTTTGTGTTCTTGTATATAATTGTAGTTTTCAGTATGGAGAGTTGTAATATTCTTTGGTATGTTGCTTTCATATTATGAATATCTGCAGTCTTATTTATGTTTCAGAAGAAAAGGTTCTGTAACTTTACTTATCTTTGTACCTTTGTATCTTCAGTAGCAATTTTCTGTCCTAATGAAATCAGAGTGATATCCTGAAGCAACTCTTCTTGACTTCAAATCTCTGCTATGGCTAGAGACTGTAGAATTTAACCAGTGTTTAAGTATTTGTAGCGAAAATGTGAGCCAGATCTGCTTTGAGTTCTGTATTTGAGCAAATACTGGACCCAAAGATGGTTGGTTTTGAACTGAGGCTCACACTCAAAGCTGATTAGTAGTCTATAGTGAAGTGCTTTTTAATTGGAACGTTGTAGCTTGTGAAAAAAAAAGAAAGCACTCAAAAAATGTCCAAAGTCTGAACATTTACTACGGTGTGAATTATATGTGTATCATCCACAGTTTCTGTCTGTCATAGTAAGGACTTGTACCTGGTTTTACCAGATGCCAGAGAAGTGCCCTGACTTGGGAAGATGTTTCTATCTTTGTTGAGCAGGAGGTGGTGGGCATGGCAAGGATAATCAAGAAGTGAGTTTTATAACAATCGAAGTAAAAACCCTTGAAATGTGTACTGTTCCACATCATGTGTTTTCATCTTTCCAGTTCTGTTTCTGTTGACAATGCCATATCGCCATTCCCGCCATCTTCACCTTTAATGAAATTTTAATAAATGCTGTCATTTCCTTTCATCTTCATTATAGGTAAAGCTTTCAAAATGGGAGTATTTGGCTGACTTTTTGTAAAATATGTAAGTAGAGTATGTCTATTTTTTATCTTTTTAAGGGAAAAAACTCCACAAACTAAAAGGGGAGATCTCTGAGGATTTTCTATTTCGTTACCATAACCTTGCAAGCAGGAATGCAAATGTCATTGTCAGTCAGTGAGCTTCTCCCTTGTACTCGTGAGCAACTCCTCATTTTTGCTATTAAATGCACTTGTGCTTCAGTTTACAGTAAGGGACTCCTGATTGTGTATACACAGTATTATCAGTACTTGCTGTATTGCTGGACCTTGATTTTTTTTTTTCTTTCTTTTAAACCATACTCAATCTGTTGAACACATTTGATTCTTTAAAATCACATCATACACAAACCCCTGAGCTGATTTTTTCAATAGCTGATAAATTTTTTATACATGATTAGGTTTTTGGTGCTCTGAAGCCCCAAACTTACACTCTGAAATGTATCTTATGCTGTGACATTGCAATTCACACTGCCATCCCTGAAATCTTGCAAGGGCATTGGGTAAATCTGTTTGTCTTATACAGGACTAACTTTGCAGAGAAACAAAAAAGTGAATGCATGGACAAGTATAGACTTTGATTGAGTTTTAAGACAAAAAGTGATTAAGCCTCCCACAAATATGTCAGCTCTCTAGCCTAATCAGGATCTAGGATGATTGTTATGTTACTAGCAGAGTGGGAGAGTTGAGAATTTAGAGAACCTATATTTACCTAGAAGTTCTCACTACCCTAAAATTTCGCAAAATACTTTTTTCTGAGACGTAAAAATGCTAAAAATATTTGCAGCTTTGACATTCTTAATAGCGCAGGACTAGTTTTTTCTTCTGCAACTTTAAAAGGCCACTTTGTTAAGTTTCTGGAAAAAATTTGCAGAATGGTTGTGGGAAATTTGAACAAATGCAAGATGATTTTACTCTTTAAATACTATCAGTTTGCTGCTGTATTTCGTGTTTGCAGTTGTTATATTTAAACTTCTGTTTCATACTGAAATAATTTTGGTGTATAAATAGAAGTTGTAGATCAGGAAAGATTTCTTTTGTAAAATACTTTGCACTCAATACAATCAACAGGAATGTAATTGCATAGATAATGTCAACTTGTAAAGGGTACAATTTTGTTTCTGAATTACTTGGATGATGTGCAGGCAAATAGCACCATCCTCTGGCATTATAACATTAGTTAAGAATTCAACCTGAGATTGGTCTCTGTTATTTTTGGAAATTTGATATAATTGTGACAGAATGTACATATTGTACTTTCAGTTTTACATACTCATTTTGGGCCAAGGTTTTAACAGAAATTCTGGTAATTTGCATGGACTCTGTATTCTGTTCAATTAAGTGACTGGCTAAAGGGGATATCTTTTTAGGGTTATCCTGCCCATAGTGCTGACTCTGCTCTTTACATGACCATTTATGGTAGGAAGTTGCACTTCAGAAATATCAGACTGAGCTTTTTCTAAATCTCAGTGAACGAAAATTCACAGTCATTTAAGAAAAATTCGTTGAGTTAGAAAACACCACCAACGACTTATGGTTGTATTTGTGGGGTTGAGTAAAGGTGCTGTTACAGAACAACTGCAAATGTCTAATAAACTATTTTTACAGGAGATCGTAGCGTCAGTTACAGATTGAGAAGGGGTATCGTTGGCATTGCTAGAGTGCAAAGCAATAAACCTCCCACAGTAAGGTTTCAGTAGTTACAGGATGAGTTGTGCTGAGTTACGATTGTGTCAAGGACTGGATTTTAGTCTATTTAACTATAAGAAGTAGCATGAGAAATACCATAGGAGCATTGTTTTGAAAAAACTTGATAGATGAGAAAGTTGCTGTTTTGATTGTTGTGAATTCCTATTGGACCTTTAGGCATTTACGTATCAGAAACATCAGAAGGAGGCAGCTGATATTTGGGTAATCTCTAGAAGAAAACAGTCACCACCCCCCCAGTCCGCCTTTCTGTACAGCAGATCTCCGTTCTTTCACATGGGAGGTTTTGGTTAAGTGAAACTGGAAATCTTGAGAGTTTTACTATAGTGACAGTGCCTTTCTTTCCCCTAATAGATTACCTGTGAATGTAAACTAGACCAATTATCCATGCTTTTGGAAAGACCCTACCAATGGTCTAGATGTAGAACTTCTCTGTGCATTTCTTTGTTGTTATGTATTGCTTAAAGGTAACTTCATAAAGATTGGAATGTCCTATTAAGCATCCAAATATTGAGACACACAAGTTTAAGTTGTGAAAACACTGAAAACTCTCAGTTATAACAGAGATGAGTAAAATCTTTTATGTAAAAATGTATATAATATATATACACACACTGTTCTCTGAGACATTAGATTTCAGCGGCAGCATTAGATATTCTAAATTAAATGTGCATCATTTAATGGAATGATTGCAATAAGGAGTCACAGAGAAAAAATAGCTTTGGTAGATAAAATTAATTTTGTGCTGCTTGCAGGTTTGACTATGTGTCATTTGAATAAGTCCTGATGGCCAGAAAATTTCCATAGGAAGGTGTTTGTTTCAGGTAAGAAGAGCAAGAGAACACAACAGTGATTGGCTGCTGTATTCTGTATCATTTGGCTTCAGCTGGGGACATAGTATTGATGGCAAGAGACATGGTGAGACTCCAGAAATTTTGGCTAAGTTTCAGACAGGAAAATTTGTCGTTGCCTTGTTATAACACATTCCACCCCATCCCACTTCTGCCTGATCTAATGTCAGTATCTGTGTCCTTCTTACCTCTAACTTAATAAGGTACGTTCAATTTTTTTGTTGAATTCCTATTTGTGTCCTAAATACAATATTTCATCATGTCATTCCAAATTTTTTATTGTAGTTCCATTTTTTCTATTTTGTCATTTCAAACTCCTTATCCATCTATTCCCAGTTTCCTACCTATTTTCCAATCATTTGCCATTATAATTTTCCATGTTTGCTCTTTTCCAGACTTAATTTGAGTTTGCTTTTGGTCCTGATTCTCTTTTTGCTTCCTTTGTTCATGTTTAACTCTGCATGGAACTTGTCCCTGAGTTTGTGGCCTCTTACTTTCTCCCTCTCCTTACATACAAAGTTTTTCCCCAAGGTTACGTTGTTCACTATATTGTATGTGGGGTGTTTTGTTTGTTTATTTTGGGGTTTTGTGTGGGTTTTTTGTTTGGTTTGTTGTTTGTTTTTTTTATTGTCATTGTAGGTCTCATTTCATCTTTATTTTACTGATTTTCATTCCTGTAGTCCTTGTCTGACCTCAGTAATGTTATCTTGCTGCTTGCCCATGCTCACTATATCTTCTCTTGCCCCCCATTTTTGTTTATGATTTATCCAAGGAAAATTTATTCCTCCAGATTCTTGATGTGGTAGGAAACTATGGAGACCACAGGAGAGGTCGAATTTTCTTTCAAGCTATGCAATTGTGTCCAGCCTGAACATGTTTTCTAAGGCCAGATTGAGTGGGTTTTCAGAATATGGAAAGATCACTTGAAGAATTAAATTTATGAAAATAATAATTTCTTTAGGTGCCATTTTTGAAAATCTTCTGTCTTAGCTTGTTTCTTCCAGTTTCCCTGTTCTCCCTGTCTGGAAGATAAAAAAAAAAAAAGGGTCAGCCCCTGGCAGGAGACTGAGACTCACCTGAACAAATTGAGTTTTGGACTAGAGATGTCAACTTGCTGAAACTTGCAAGCATTGAAAGTAAAGCTAGAGAAGTGCCAGCTGGCTGTAACAGGGGAGGCTGCCAGCCCTTCTCACTGTGCCTACTGTACATCCAGTTGTTGGAGCTGCATGTGGTGAAGCAAACTGTTTCTGGAACTTCAGTCTTGGGGTAGCAAGTTGTGCTCTTTGTGTGTTGTGAGTCACAGAAAACTGGCCCATGATGGAGATACTCAGGAATATCACCACTCAAGAGCCTGCTGTATCCTTCTTCCTTCCTGCTGTATCAAACCTTAGGAACGAAAGAAAAAATTCTTGTGGTTAGGTGCAAGTAGCATTTGTATTTTCAGCATTTTTCAGTGAAAATGCCTATTCCTAATTTCATGAAAAAAAAAAGTCATCCTCAGCATCTGAGACTTTTCAGATAAAGGTAATAGTTACAACAACAAGACAGAGTTACCTGGAAAACCCCTGACTGTGGTTTCTATTAGGAAATAACCTTTCTTTTAAAAAGAAAAGGTTCAGTGTTCTTGTTTGGAGAATTGTTTTCAGTAGTATCTTTAGAATGGCCATGTCTCATCACTGGGGAGTGACTTAGCAAGTTGCCTTTTCTGTTACTGTGGACTTGCATTACTTTTGTAAGTGCTGTGGATATTCAGTAGCATCCATTTGTATATTGTGGTTTACAGTATTATAATGTCATACATTTTACTAAAAATTGATATTTTTAACCAGTAAAATTTAAATACTAGAGTTTGCATATGGAAGGAATTATGTATGTTGAAGTTCTCACACATTCAGCAGACTTTGTCACCACTGTTACATCCAAAGAAATTTAGTTGATGGGCTACAGGTAGGAATGATTCATGGCATGTTATATACTGGCAGAATGTTTTAAAGGTTAGCAAACTCTGTTAATTTAGGAAATCTGTGATTTTCTAAGTTCCCTAATCTGTTTTGTACTGTAGTACATAGTTGAGAGTCTTGGACTTTTGATATTATTTTCAGCACTGTGATGTGATGATAGTACAAATAGGCAGTGCCACTGCCGATCCAGTGTGCTGCGTCCCAGTGCAAGCTTAAATAAACTGCAAGTTGCCACTATATCCTACAGCATTTTGTAGAATTCATGAGTGTCAAAAAAATCAGCTGAATTATAAAATCAAAATAATTTTCAGTAGCATATCCCTCTAATTCGACAAATTTTAGTATTTCCTTATGTTATTTTTTCCTGTGTGCTGTGAAATTTGAAGAGAGAAAACTAAAGTTCTACTGTTTTTAAGGCAAACTAAAGGTTTTAATGAAAGGCTAGAAGCTCATGAGTTTTATAACATAAGTAGAAGAATGTAAACAGTTTGCAGTTTTTCAAATGGGTTGTGTTACATGATGGATGCATTAGATGTTAATATAAACTCACATGTATGTGTGCAAACAGGTGATACTTGCTTCTGAGCATGAAATTGTGTGTAATCAGGCAGGCATCTACATCTGGTTGACTCACTCACATGTAGTCCATATTTGAAATACTTTTGCAGTTGTAGGGCCTTTAAATTTGTTTAAAATTGTAGCACAGCATACAGGAAGGGAAGTATCTTGAGAGGGCCCTCTGCTTTTCAGACAGAACTATCTTGTCTGTGCCTCTGTTGTTACACTCAATAGCTGGACTGTCAGTACTGTATGCAAAAATTATTTTTTTTAAACATACTTGGAACAAGGCTGTGACATGGTGTACAAAACCAGTACAAAACCAGTGCACTGTCTGTTCTCTTTTACGCAGTTGGTGGCTGTTGCTGTATAATCAGTAGACAGAGGTGTAAGTGGCTTGCTTGTGGTTATATAGAAAGTCTGTAGCAGAGGAAGGGATGCAAACCATATCTTCTACATTAGAAAGCATGGTATTACTTTTTTTTTTCACAGCAGTGCTAGTTTAGACAGCATTAGGAGGACCTGCTTAAGTAAGTTAATTCTGTCTATGAAGTGTCAGTAGAATCTAAGATCTGCAGCTGCATGCAAAATTGAAAAACATGCAGCTGCCTTCAGATGCACATAACATATAAATATAATATAAAACTATAAACCAATATAAAACTAGAACAATATAAAACTAGAAAAACATCTTAAAAGCATGTAAGTGACTTAAAGCTTTAAAAAGAAAATAGCTGCAAGCTGGCCACATCTAATTAGAACATAATTCCCTTGAAGATGTGATTCTTTATCGGTGCTGATACATCACTAGTAGATGTTTTGTGAGTAGGCATGGATTTATTTAAATGGCAATGCCATTTGATAAAGCATGGACTCGAGATGCCTGACTTGTTGACATTTGTCCTTGTGTTTCAAGCTGAATTGAAGCACATGAAAAATTTTGGTTCATCTTATCAGAAACAGACTTCTCTGTGCAACGATGTAGCTGAATTTCAGTGCCAATTGGATGAGGGGAAGACAATTGGGAGCAGAAGCCTCCGTGTATAGGAATTGAAAATGGTGGGGTTTTGGTTTTGTTATGGAAAGGTGTGGTCATCTGAACAAAGCCAGTGTGGATTTAAATACCCAGTGCTTGTATGCATTTCTCAATATATGCCAATATTCCTATTTCATCTGGTATCAACATGTCTTTCTTGAAATAGTGGCTGTTTAACAGACTCCTATTTTTATTCACCTTTAAACTACCTGGGAACAGACTAGACTGTCAGTCAACTCTTCCATGTACTGAAACCTTCCATACCTCCAAGAGAATTAGAGAAAAGATGAATTTTTATCTTCAAATTACTTTCAATGTTAAGTATATATATGAATAAAACTTGAGAAAAAGAGCGTATATTTGTTATATTTGATAAAGTAGCCAGAGTAATGTTTTGATTTGTTTGTATAGATATTACAGCTGATTTTACAAAAGAAATTGAAGGGAGTGGCTTACAGTAACAGAACATGGCTGACTATATCCATATACTTTTGGTCTTCCAGCTTGAACATCCAGGGAGACTGTTAATTTTTAAAGACTCTCCCTATGGTTTACTTCCTTCCTGCATATGTATGTGTGTATGTCCTGTTTGTCAGTCTGCAGATACTTTATTGTGCCATCAAATTTTGAGGTTGAACTTTTAATAATTTTGGAATTACAGCAAATGTCATTAGTATTACTTTTTGACTGAGTCAAAAGGCTGTTAATTCAGAAGACCAACTGGCAGTCACAGGAGAGGTAAAAACAGAAGAAGAAAAAGAGAGAAGAGCTTTGTCAAAGTGTCACATTGCAGTTGTATTGGAGTAATGGCAAAGCGAGTCTCTTTGTTTCCTTTGGTGTGAGGATCAACCTAATTTAATACTGAGACAATATTCATCAGTGCAAATTTTGTTTTGTAATAGTGTTTGACTTGTGCCTACAGTATGCTTTAGTACTCTGATGTCAGTGCAGTTTAAATACCAAATACCTGTCTGAAAACTGCTTTGCTTAAAATAGGCTATCGATTTGGGGTTTTAAACCCTGAATTGTGAGACCTATCATGCTGACAAGCCTTTAAGTTTTTGCATTTTTATAATTTATAAATATATGCTATGTTTTCACAGAAGGAAAATTTTTAAATTTTTGTAGTGTTAAGTTAGTGAATTGCCAGAATTTTTATGATGTGTCCTCTTCAGTTAAATCTCTTGCTCTGCAGTTTGATGCCATTGGTTAATCCATGCATTTACTTGTAGGGGTCCACACATATATTTACTTTTTGCAATACCAAAGTGGTGAAATATAGCAAGGAGGTATTGGGGCTTCTTTTGGAGTTTATGAAAGATGTATCTGTCTTTGTTATAGTTTTATTTGTACTACTGATTTAGGCAATGTATTGCTATTGAATTACTTAGGTATGTGTTTGAGAATGTCCAAAAGGCATAAGGCATGAAGAACTTTATAAAGGCCTTCTTGGCAAAAAATTAACCCTCGTTATCCTTTCACTTCAAAGGTTAATTTTCCCCACAGTTGCTCTTGTCCTGATCAGATTGGGATTACTACTTCTACGCTTTTTCTGGGCTTGCAGTGCGCTTCAGTTGCCAATGGATACCCTGCTTGTTGATTAAAAAGTGTTTTAAGAATTATATCAGCTTAGTACATTGACTTCCTTGTAGTTCCAAGGTGCAATTTAAGGATTTGCATGCAATCTTTTAAGTGCTGAATAGCTTTTGCTTTGCCTGCTAAAGCAGATAAGAATTTATCATGCAGTTTTCTCCGGTTCCCTATAGATTAGATAGTAAAGTATACTCCTTTCTCAGCCTCCTGTCCTTTGTAATGAGGCCCATAATTATTAATCTTTAATGGCGCCTGCAGTGCATAAAAGACAGACTTGGTCCTTATCTAAAATGTTCTGCTTGATTTTACTGTACTTGATTATAAAAATTCTGAAGTCAGAAAATCGTATTTGAAGCTTCTATCAGTAGTGTTACTAATAATTCTTGCCTTGTCTTTGCATCTGTTTGAGTGACCATTCTAGGATTATCTTATTATGGTTTGGTTTGTCTTTATATGATCCCGGTCTACTTCTGCGCTCCACCTATGCTTTTGTGTTTATTTATTGATTTATTGGATTATCATTATTATTGTTACTTATAAAACTAAGTAAATAAAGAAAAAACCCACCACTTATTCTTTGTAATTTTAGTTTTGTATCTTCTTTCAAATTGCAATGTTTTCTAAATTCTAGTTTTAAGTGTATTTTCTGTGTCAAATACACCATTCATTGAATGTTTTTGTCTCCTTGTACAGTTTAGCTTTGGGTCAGTGTCAAACACTCTAACATTATTTGTACAGAGTGAAGCTTAATTTGAAAACTGATTAGAGAAGATGTATTTTGTAAAACCTTTGATTTTTGGATCAGTGGATTACATGTTATTTTCAGATTATATAATATGAATTGTTATCTTGGTTTCTTTCAACTAATCTCACTTCAATTTAATTGGGTTTTTCTGTAATTATTAGTTCCTTGCAGCCAGATTTCAAACATGGTATTTTCTGAGAATTAACTAATTCAGCTTTCAAATGAGAAGTAAAGCTTTCATGTTTGCCTGTCAGTTGAAAGTGATGTCTGTGTGAAAATTATTACAATTGAAGCAGAAAAAAAATACCAAGTTGGCAACAAAAGTAATGTAATTGTTACTGTAACTGAAGTGTTTAACTACTTATTAAAAATGCTATATACTAAAAATGCTATAGATGATCTGTTTAGCAGCTTGAAGATGAAACAAAATCTTTCTGTTTAACTAGTAGTCCCTGTCCAGTGAGAATTTTATATTCTGAATATTTTTATTTGTTTGTCAGTTACATAATATGTGATTGTTGTAAGTCATGCTTTGTGCTGTTGCCCTTATTTCTCTTACTTCTGTTCCTTATTTACAGAGTAATTTCTGTGCAGCTATTAACAGAACACATAGATTATTTCTTCCAGAGATCTGCAGTTGGCATATAAATGAGTATCAGCAGATAAGACAAATGAGGGAGATGAAGACAAGTCATCAAATATATAAAAGTGTCTCCATGTGTAGTGAGATTGTTTTGTAAAAGTTGCACAACAGCTTTTTTGGTTTTCTGTTGTAGACATGTCTGTGGTATTCTGTTTCCTTACCTGAAATCTTTAGCAGCCTTGACCGCAACTTTTTATGTAACCTGCAAACCAATATCATTTTGTGGTTTAAAGGCATAGCTGTCATGCTTTAGAATGCAATAAAGGGTTAAGCTAAATGAGTAGGACCAAATGACTCTGAGCAGTTCATCCTAATGTAGCATATCTCAAACACTTAAAAGAGTAACTTAATAATTTTCAGTTGACTTTCGAGTATCTGAATTGGTCTACTACTGGAAGAGTAGTGGCATTTTTGTACCTTTCAGATACATCTGTAGTTGAAGGTTGTTGAAAACTTGCAGCTTAGTTCTGAGTTCAGGTTATTGTTTTGCTTTCTCATGTGTGTAACATCCTTTAGACAAGGTGCAGCCACTCTCACTGCTGTTGTAAAGCTGGAAGTCTTTTTCCTTGAAGGAAGAAGGGATCCTGACATACTAAAGAGGGAATTGTGGAAAGAAATGAGCTAGTTTGCTTCTTTTATATAAACTCCTCTACAGGGTAAATAATTAAGTTTTTTTTTCAGCTTGATAAGCAACTAATAGCAAGTGCTATTAGTTGTGAAACTGTAATTTCACAAAATTAAGAATGAACCTTGCTGTAATTGTGTTTTAAGTTATGGTAAAAGTTAATACCTTTGAAGGAATTAAGTTCCTCAGTTCTGGTAACTATTTCTAAATAACTTTTAAAATTGCTGGCTTTAGAGTATTGCTTGGTTTCTTCAATGTAATTCAGTACAAGACAACTCTGTTTCTAGTTTCAGGGAAGGCCTTGTAGCCCACACATAGCTGGTGCTGCTGCTAGCACTGCCTGAGGTAGACATGTTTTTTGCTTTACAATAGCTTTGAGGCTTAACAAGGTCAAGGCGAAAGAAAAGCTTTAAAGTTGGTAAGAATTAACCTAATCATATAGTGAGCAGCTTCAAAGTATTTTTTCATCCTCATATTGCATGAAATGCTTCTGGCATCCTGCAGAACTGCTGCAAGTAAAGCTCTTGAGTGGTGTAGGTGTAATGTGGGATGCATGGAGATAGAGATGAGATTTTCACAATGGATATTATTGTAGATTATTTTGAATTATTATGTAATATGTGCAAGTAAGACACTGAAATGTGACAGTTGATCATAAAAGACTGGTATCTTTGGGTTGGAGAGAAGTAATGTGAGTTGCTAAAATTTGTATTTATAAACACCTGTTAGTCGCAACCTTAAGTTCAAACTTATTTTTGTCTATTACTAGGAAAAACAAGGGATTCCCAGTCAGCCAGAATGGAATCTGAAATTGTGCCAAAAATTACCAAAATGACAGTGTCTGGAAAGAAACAATCTATGGGATTTGAAGTTCCATGGTAAGCCAAGCCCTCATACATCAAGGTACATCAGCAGCTCTTCTTTCTGACTGATGCACCTGTAGCAAGTTTTCTTTTTTTTTTTTCTATTTTTCACAGCAGTTTTAGTGTCACTCTCCTGAACTAACCATCTCAGCTTCTTGTTTGACTCAGAATTACTTTCAGAAGATGGTACCTCACGTTTTGAGTTTAACAAATCCTTTCACTATGAATAGTGCAGAGAGATATCAGGTAGTCAGATTGTTTAAACATCCGCTTCATAGAATACTGAACTTTCTTGGGGTTCGTTTATTTTAAATTTAGTTCTCTAAGTGGAATTATGAAATCAATAAATCTTAACTGTAATTGCTTGTTCTTCAAAGGAAGTAACACGTTTAAGAATAGTTAATAGAGAAAGCAATCACTTATGGCTTACCTTTGCCTTCCTCTGCAGCTTTTATTAACTTAAACAGGTGTCCAGGGTACAACTGTTGTAGCCATCAGTCCTACTTTTGCTATAGCTAAATTAGAGTGGTTGAGCAATAGTTCTAATTTTATCCAGAGCTGGAACTGTTATGGGGGATGTCTCATGAGAGCATGAAAACAGACATCTGAATCTACAAGAGTAGCTAGCAGTGAGTAGTTAGAGAAATATATAAGGACAGGGCATGTGTGTTGGGAATATTGTTATGTGTAGCATTCTGTGACTCCCCACAATTTTTTTTTATTTAGTCGGTTTCTAAGAATGCTTAATGTATTTTTCTTACTTTGGTGTCATTATTCTCTTTTTGAATCCCGTCTTACATTAGCTATCTAATCTGTGACAAGAAATTCCATACTTCATCCTGAGGTCAAGAAATTCTCAAATGTCAGTGTCAACATCCCAACCTCATCCCATTTTTTTGTAGTTCTGATCTGGAAAGCATTTTTGAGAGTTAAGAGGGTAACATGGGTTTTATTTTACAGTGTCTTGTGCATGTGTGATAACTGAGTGGAAAGCAAGCAGTTTCATCTACTTAAGCCCAGTTTAATAGAAGGTGTGAAAATGATGTTGTCATTCCCTTTATCCTGCTAAATTTCATTGCTAAAAGACCTCACTGCCATTCAGCTCTTTAGAAGCAATAAGCTCCAAAAGAAAAATTTCTGGGACTATCAAAATCTTTCTGTGCTGTTTGAGGTTTGAAGTGTATTAAAGGGAGCATCATTTTTTCCCCCCACTGCTGTCTGCTGTTGAGTATCAGTGGCTCTGGGTTTGTCAACTGGACTTAATAATGAAATTCCCATCAATGTTATGGAACATTCATCTCCTATGTTCCTACTAAACTTCTTAGAAGTTGGAGTTTTTCATGGGAACTTTTATGTAGTAAATCAATTTGGATTGATACTTATAAAAACAAAGGAACATTAAGCCAGTGAAAAAGTTTTGCCAGCTAGTCTTAAGTAGTAGTGATTTATTTGGTTTGTTTTTAGCTGTAATAAAGACTATTTAAAATGTTTGTTTATAAAAAAGAGCAAATACAGAATTTTATATCTTGGATACTTATTAAGCATGTGTGCCTGCTTTATAGGGAAGGAGATAAGAATTCTTCACCTGTAGACTGAAGTAATTTGTGGATAGGCTGGTGATGTTTTGGTGTCTGAATAAGGATAGTTGGCTCCAACATGGTTCTCAGCCATTCTGTTTTTCTTCAGGGACCCTAAAATAGTTTGTATCATACTTCTTCCAGTTTAATAGCATACTATTTTTTGTGAAAGAAAAAATTAAGCCTTCAGGACCTGCGGGTAAAGCCTTTAGATAAATCCTAAGACAATATTGCTTTTGTGAGACCCCACCTGGAGTACTGCATCGAGCTCTGTGGTTTTCAGCACAGGAAAGACATGGAGCTGTTGGAGCAGGCCCAGAAGAAGGCCACCAAGATGATTAGAGGGTTGGGGCACCTCTCCTATCATGACAGGCTGAGAGAGATGGGGTTGTTCAGCCTGTAGAAGAGAAGACTTTGGGATGACCTAATTGAAGTCTTTCAGTACACAAAGGGGGTCTATAAGAAAGATAGGGGCAAACTTAAGGAGAGCCTGTTGCAATAGAACAAGAGAGAATGGTTTTAAACTGAAGAAGGGTTGGTTTAGATTAGATAAAAGGAAGAAGTCTTTTACAGTGAAGGTGTTAAACACTGGAACAGATTGCCCAAAAAGGTGGTAGATGCCCCACTCCTGGAAACATTCAAAGTCAGACTGGACGAGGCTCTGAGCAACCTGACCTAGTTGAAGATGTCCCTGTTCATTGCAGAGGGGCCAAACTAGACAGTCTTTAAAGGCCCCTTCCAAACCAAACTATTCTTTCATTCTATGATTGTAAAGATGTTTCTTAAGTCACATCACTTATTTAGTGGAACTGCTGAAATACTAATTGAAAACAAATCTTTTCACTGTAGAAGTTGGATATACATTAGGCATTTAGCTTTAAGTGGAAGGAATATGTAAGAAGTGGAATGACTTGTAAAAGAGCTTGAGTTTTGGGGCACAGCCAGTAATTGCATTTGCAAGAAGGCACAATTTAAATAGTGAAGTTACCTGCATGTCTAAAGACCCCTTCTTCAAGGAGTCTGTGATGGCCCTTTTATTTTTAGTCCTAGAGGCCACTGTGGAGGCATTTCCAAGGCACTAGGACCTTGACTTTGTATGCATCTATTTTTAAACTTGAAAAACAAAGCAAAATATGAGCCCCCACCTCAGTTCTAGGTGAGTATCAGAGTTGTTTTTTTCTTCTGCAGTTTTCTTCTTGATTATTGGCAGCATAAGGATGACCTGTCAAGGAACACAATGAGTCTCTTTTTATTAACACTTCAGAAAGGCTTGTTCTTTTGACTCGTCTCACACCTTTTTTGTTACTGTTTCATTGATAATTTTACTGCAGTGTTTATAATAATGCAGTTTTTTGAGTATATCGCTTATATCACTGACCAAAAGGACAGGTATAAATTGCTCATAGCAATTTGGATTCTATAATGTCTCTAACTATGCCTCCTAGTTTCACCCCAAGTATTTTTATGGTGCTAGTGCAGACACCATTAGAAGGTAATTGTGTAGTAGGTATGAACTGGGGGGGTTTTGTCACTTTTTATGGGATCTTAAAGGTAATTTATGGACCCTGTTTTTAAAACCAATGGCCTTGCATTAGTGGGAATAACCATTCTATCTATTCAGTCTTTATGATTCAGTCTTGTTATAAGACATGATCTCATAATAATTAATGAATCTAATTTAAAACAAATGGATTATTAGAAGTCATGAATTACTTTGACTATTGATTACCTTTGTTGCTGGGTATTCTTAGTGGGGATGTCTTAAAAAAATAGAGTTAGCTGACAACCTGATGCTCTAGCAAAACTGTTTACCTGGCTGCTTCTTTCTGTTAAGTTACAAAGGAAGCCAGAAGAGGTTGTGACCAAAAAAGGGTGACTATTTTAACTAGCCTGACCAATATTTTGTAATTAATAATTTTGAAAGGGGAAATAAATGCAGACATTTCTGTAATGACTGTAAGTACTCCAAAAGAGTGGGTTGTGTAAAAATAGTTAACCAAGCATTCAGACTAAAGGATTGAAAAAATGTTTAAAAGCTAAATTCTGAAGAGTTAATCTTCAGCAAAAAAGCTTTCGGGTTCTTCTTTGAATGCATAGTAGTGTTGAAGCTTTCAACACTTGTATGAGAGTGAACATTTTCCAGCATGTCTTATAACAACCTAGGTTGTACTTACTAATTTTCCCCAGAAAATGTGGTGTACCCATAACATTTTACTCAGTTTACTCTTATGGTCCTTGTTGGCAAGACAGCAGAGGAAGTTTCTGGCCTGCTGGTTTTAATTTTGACTAAATGTTGGCCTTTGCCAGGCTTTTGTTTGTCTGCTGATTTCCAAAAGAGTTGTGGTAAGCTCTTTTGACATTTATGCCTGAATTGCTGGTCATCAGGCTTTCATCAGTGCATGACCTCAGTCCATATCGAAGCTTCATAATTGTTCTGTCATTTCAAAGAAGTTGAGTTGCATTATCAGTGGCTCCATGGTATCAGCTGGCAGTGCTGTGGTAGGGAGGAACAGATGCTGGCAAACTGGGACTGCTTTTGGTAGTTCCATGAAGTTCTCATACAAAGATGCAAGCAATTGGTTAGGAAGTGGTCTTCCTCCAACATAAATTTTTCTTGATATGGTACTTCATTATAACTCAGACCAAGTTGGAACTTTGCTACTGAAGATGTTTTCAAGGTGTAATCAGCTTGTTTTTTCCTTCAACTGCCTGCACTAGTGACATACTAGATACTGTCTTCCGACAGAAATGGAATAATTTTGAAAAAACTCAGGGGAAAAGGCTTGCTGAAAAGAATTTTCAATGTAATTAATTTCTTTCACTGACTGTTAGAGATAAAGCTCCTTAGCATTTTTGTGAGCCATTATCAAATTTTCAGTAAACTACTCATCTGATTGCCATGAGGCATAACTAAATGTCAGGGTCCTACTGTTGCATTTCTCCTCAGGTACTTCCATGAGACTGGAATTGTATGATCCATCTGCCCACCTGCCTGTTTAGGTACCTAGCAATAAAGTTGTTCTCCCATTTCGTGACACTGGTCAGCAAAAAGCTGAATTCTCTTATTGGAGATGCTCTCTAAGTAGATAATACACTCTGTCCATTCTGATGTTTCTCCTCTGAAATAGCAAGTCTTGATTGCCAAGTTGTTTTCAGGTTTCCAAAACATAGGTAATATCTGAAATCTGTAACACTCTAAATGGAGCAGTGTACTGACTTCGAATAATGTACTCTTGAAAAACTTTAAGGCCTAATGAATGCTGAAGTCACATTGTACTCAGTATTTCATTTGTATCTCGCACTTTTTCTTTGCACCATCCAAAATAAAAAGCTATTTGACAGCTGTAAGCAGTGGTAGTTACAGTAAAAGCTTGTAAGAAGTGAGGGAGTACTTACTGTATCTGGCAATAACCATGATTCTTTGTTCAGATTCCACCACTCTAAATCTGTCCTGTTTTTGGGAATCCTTTCTGACATAGGCTTTGTCCTGCAAGAAGATCTTAGCATCTGGGATTAGGAAAAGCGTCATTACCTAATTTAACGAAATAAAATTTAGAAGCTTACAAATCACATGTCTCTGAAAATACATTCTTGGCTTTTATTAGGCTAATGTGACAATCTTTGAATTTATTTTGGAAAGCTGTAGAAAAACATGATAGTTATGTTTTTGGGTCACATTACTTCCAGCTTCATCTGAGTAACTGCCTTTTCATTTTTTTTTCACTTTTGAAAATTTGGTTTGGGAAGAAATGCAGACATTGAAAAGGAGAAAAAATTATTGCCAACTGTTAAGGCTGCTTTGATATGACTTCTTATACAAATACTTTTCTCCAGAACTTCAAATATTAGACTTTCAAGGAAGAAAACTTGATACTAATGTAAAATACCATATTTGCATTACAGTGTGACCTTTGCATATTGGCACTAGTCCTAGTACTTCATTGTGAACATGCTATGTTATGCTGAGACTGAATTGAAGTTTGCCTGAAAAAGGGAGAAGGTGGAAGAGAGTCTTAATCTTGATGAAAGTTGTCTAATGCAAATTGTTTTTAAATATATGAGGCTCTCTTAAATGATTCAAGCAAATATGATTTGGTGTGCTTTACATCATTCACATGATTTTAAATACCTTATTAAAATATGTAGAAAGCTTTGTTACCACAATTCTCGGTACAATTACCCTCTGTCAACTTGATTGTTTTCAGTCAATTTTTATGAAGTAATATTTCCCTGAAGAGTCATTGGACAAAAATTTGTTTTGCCATTCCAAAGCAAATTTTCAGCTAGAACTTAATGTACTATTTATGGACTTTTTTAAAAAATAGAGCTTTCTGTTCAGCCTTATAGAAATGCACTTATCTTTCCCCCTAAAAGAAAGCATAAATAATTGGAGTGACTTTTTTCCTGTGGAATAATTCATATGTGATAAATTTTCTTCTACATCTAAAGCAATGATGGCATAGAAGTTTTTGGTTTAGAGAATCAAGTGTATCTTCTTACAAAGGGTATTCAGCTTGTCAAGATGCAGTGTTATCTACTGGAACTCTTATGTACTGGAACTGTATCATTCTTAATGATACAGAACAGCTGGCTTTGTAGTGTAAGTTCTAGAATGTCATACTTGTATCTCCTAAGGCAGTAGTTTGATGCAAACTTGTCTTTCTCCTTTAAGTGGCTTAGAATATTTTGATAGGGTAAGTTCTTTCAAATAGAGTTTATACAGAATTGTCTATCCATTATGTAGAAGCACAGGCACCATCTCTACCCCTGTAACCAGCGTGGCTGACATAAACCAGGCTGTTTGCTTAGCTAATCTGAGAAGCATGCTTCTGTATGCAGTCTTGAGACTCAAGACCCTGACCTTGAATTGTGGAACTGTAGCCAAAAAAAAATAACTGCTCATATTTCTGCTTTGGTATCTCACAATCAAGAGAATAACTTGGCTTTGGACCTTATGAAAAAGATGTCAAAATCAATCAGTCTGCTGCAGTACTGATAACATAGGCGGGTTCTGAAACTGGACGGGCAAGGGAGACCCATAAAATGTCCCATGTTACCTGGTGCTGTAATGAGAAACTAATTTTGCATTTGATCTTAACAATGTTTAATGTTTTAGATCAAACTCTTGAATAGCTTTGTTTAGTAGACGAACATGCTTGGAATGTATTGTTCTCTGAGATATCTGTAATAGAGAGGGACTTATACAATACAAATACTCCTACACAGGCAGAAAGTGAGAAGTAATGTCGTATAAAGGCAGAGATGTCACAATCTGGGATTCTAAAGTACCAAAAAAAATGTTTACAGAAGTTGAAAAGATAAAACTGGAAAGTTAATTGTGGTATGTAAACAGAAAGCGGAGAGTGAAAATTTCACTGTGAATGTAGAAATACTTGAGTCTGAGAGCCTACATGAACCTGTTCAGAGAAAGCAGCCTGCAAGCACGATGGTACTGAACTGGAAAGGATTTCCAATTTTCCAGGGGAAGAAGCCTCTTCCCCTTGGATAAAGTTTTAAAAACAGTATTTTGTAGGGATCTTCATTATACTGTAATAATCAGTGGTTTGTATAATAAAGTTTTCTGTGATATAATGTTGACACACCTGTAATAACTGCTTCTGTTCCTATCTTGTTGCTCATATTAATGCCTCACCATGGAGCTCTGTCATGCAGTAAGAAAGCTTTTGCTTTCTTGAAGATGTTACTGAGTGTTTGTTTTTTGTGGTCATCTTTGCCATAACAGGGAAAGAATAATATTATATATTCTCAGAAAGCCTGTGTAAATTAGAAAACATGCTAATTTACAAAATGGAGCGAAAAAGAGTGAGTATAAGAAAATAATATATTCAGGATTATTTACTGTTAGCATTAGTATGGGGATCTGTGGGAGAACATTGTGTTAGAAAAAGGAAGTTCAAGAATCCAAATCTCCCTAGTCCTAGATCCCTTGCCTTATGCATGAAACAAATTTTCTCAGTATTGATAAATCTAAACTCATCAGTTATGGTTCTGTATAAGCGTTGCAACTTAAATTGCAGCTCATACATGCTTAATATCAACTCTTTATTGCTGTTCTCACATAGGACATCACTATGATAACTGCAGTAATTATAGTGTATGTGGAAGCTGTTTTGGTATCTGCTTCAAAGTTGACTTGGGCTCTTAGTTCAGAGACAACTAATGCTTGCTTCTGCACAATTGTCCTTTCCCTTCCTGTTGAAGGAAGAGGCTATAGGAAGCTTTTGTTTATCTGTTTCATGTATTTTACAAGATTACTTCTTATCTTGCTTTTGTCAATAGTGCTTTTGAGACAAGACATTCAGAGCTGGCATCTGTGCAGTTTGTATCCAGCTGCTTATCACTTCCACTTTAATGGGCTTGTCACATACTCTTTGTCTGGGGCTTACATGATAGTGAAGGGAAAACTCAATTTCTCTCCTATATTTCTATGTCATCTTTGTCACTTGCATTCTTTGTGTTTTCTTTTTTCCCCTAGTGCGATTACTGAAGAAAATGGCCATACTAACACACCTCAGAAAGGACTCTTACCCAGTGACGCCAGTGTAGCTTCTGGGGTACTCGAGGCTGTCTCAAAATCTACTCTTTCACCCCAAGTAGTGCAGGTTTCAGAAGAGCAGAATACACTGCCTACTCCAGTAAAGAAGTCAAGCAAGGCAAAACCACAAATAGATGTGAAAGCAGAGTTGGAGAAGAGACAAGGCGGAAAGCAACTACTTAATTTGGTGGTAATAGGTAAATCTGTTAAATTACATTTTTGACAAACATAAAGTTTAAAAATGTGTTGGTTGAATATGGAAGTGACACAGAAGCAAAACTGTCCTCTCTCTAGGAAAGGGAGTCTTATACTGTTTTCAGTTACATTTGCTTGATGATTATTCTTTAGAGGGAGTACATTCAGATGTCTTTGACTAGGACAGTGAGGTTGACTAAGCTTCCTTTTGACCATACAGAACATGATTTGGTTTTGTTTCATTGTTGCATTGTGTTCTTTTTAGTATGAATTTGGACATGCTCTATGGTTGTCATGCTAACTGACTTAAAATAAACTGTCTCTCTGTGTCTCTGTCTTACAGGATTGTGAAGTTCTGTGGGTTGCACAAGCATTATTAGTGCATGTGATGCTCATATGTTTTAGTGTGCTTCTTCTTGTGCTATACTTAAATTGCATAAATGAATAAAATTGATATAATATTTATTTCCCTCCACAGGACATGTTGATGCAGGTAAAAGTACTTTAATGGGTCATTTGCTCTACCTTTTGGGAAATGTGAACAAAAGAACTATGCACAAATATGAACAGGAATCTAAGAAGGCTGGTAAAGCTTCGTTTGCCTATGCATGGGTCTTGGATGAAACTGGTGAAGAAAGAGAAAGGTAGAAATATATTTTAATGGGAATTACTTTTATCCCTGAAAGAACAATATTTGTTGGAAAATATCAATCTAATAAACTAAGCATTGAAATGTCAGTTCATCATATGTGACTTGCATTACTTTGAAAATAAAACCTACAAATTAATCAACAGTTATATTTATATTCTTTATAAACTGCCTTTAATTTAAAACTTGAAATATGAACTTTTAGATTACGTTTTTTCTTACTGAAGAAGTGTATAATGGGGAAGCAGTTAAAAAAATTTAAAAAAATCAGTCTGTAAGTTCTTTTAAGAACACTGTGTGGGAAACTAGCCAGGATATGCTATATGCACAAAGTAATAAAAAAGGCGGTTTTGTTTGTGTTTTTGCAATCACTTGTCCCCTGTGGTTTCAATGCATATAAGCTCTTCTGATTTGAATTATAACATTCACAGTGTAAACTGATGCTGAAGAACATGGAGTGAGGCAGTCCCTATTGAATATGTAGCTGTTATTTTCAAAGACAGATACACTTCTGTAATGTCCCTGTATGTAGTTAAACTTGCCTGTGAGAGTCCTTTCATTTACAGAGTGCACATACAAACCCAAGAGGGGTGTGGGGATGTGTGTGTTGGTGCAGGTGCAGATAAGGGGAAGAGGAAGAGGGGAACAATCCCGAAGTGACCAAACACAAAGTTTAAATCTAGCTTTCTATCAGTAAAGGCTGATGATACTGTAGTGGTAGTGTTGTCATGGCATTATAGTCTAAGGATGTAAACGAGGAAAGGCTGATGAGAAAGATTTCTTTCTTAATTCCCATAGATGTAGATGGGTGTAAAACAAACAAACTTTGAAGATCAATTCCTTTCACAGATCTATAATAGAATAATTAAACACTCTATTAAATATGTTATTTTATTAATACAAACTACTATTGGTAAGATGTAATTAATGTCAGAAACCAGAAATAGAGGAGAGTGTTTATTGACTGCAAGGAGTAAAATGTTAATACACAGTAAAGTTGGTGGAATAATTGTCATGAGCCTCAAAATGATATCTCTTGGTCTGTGATTTTTTTTTTTTAGTGTCTAACAGTTGTGCATTTAGGAAACAGACTTCTTTTCAGAAGATAATTTGTAGATTAAGGGAAAAATTTTCTGAATTGGTGTTTTTGATTGATTCTCTTCTCTCTTAGAGTTTTATATTTTTAAAGAAAAACTTTCTGGAGTCATCTGTAAATGCTTCAGGTTTTGGTGGGCTTATTTTGTTGTTGGGATGTTTTGGTCATTTGAAGTAGCATCCTAAAAATACCTGCTGCTATTGTGAGAAGTTTTCTCCTCTGAAAGTACCTGTAGGTGTTTGCATTTGATCAGGTGAACCTTATCCTTTGAACTGCACAGAACATGTGGTTACTGAGATGTGGAGCAGAGTCAAAGTGTGTTGCAATCCCCCCTTGGCAATTAGTAGTTCTGCGGATTTTTGCAAATGTGTAACTGTATTTCTGTAGGCCCATACCACCTATTTTTTAAAAAACTTTTCTCTTACTCAGATACCTTTCTCTGAAGAGCTAAGTTTTAAAAGTAGAATTAGTAACGATTTAAATATGCAGTAAAATTTTCATGTTCTCACTGTGCTTGTTGGGACACAGTGTATGGGTGCATGGAGTTAGTACTTTGAATTCTGGAGTTACTGAAAAGCAGCTTTAGAGGTCTGCTCTTCCAACATGCAGGTGTCTCTATTTTGTTGTGCAGGCTAAATCCATGAAAACTATGAAGTGTATAATTTCATGATTGTATTTTTAGTAGCTTACTTTATATCTCTATGAAGCTTTCAAACCAGTTTTAATGGTGCATTGCGTGTATGTTTTGTTCAAGGGGAGTGACAATGGATGTGGGTATGACCAAATTTGAGACAAAGACTAAAGTTATTACACTGATGGATGCTCCAGGCCACAAAGACTTCATTCCAAATATGATCACAGGAGCTGCTCAGGTAGAGATGGTCTAAAATGCTTTTTCCAATACCAATATTATCTATGACTTTTTCTTAAATTGGTTTTCTTCTTTTAAAATCTAAGATGAAATGGAATCATTGATAGTGCTAACATATCCTTGAGATTTTAATGAGTTTTCTAAACTTAAAGAACGTGTTTGTTAAACTTTAAAGAGAGTTGCTTTTTTGGTATGTTAACATTTGCGCAGAGAGTTTTATTATGGAAGCAATTTGAATACCAAGTTGCAGCTTGATAAAATCACAGTTGAGCTTTGAAAGCTGTTTAGATGTAGTGTATGTCTACTCAATAAAGTTCTGTGAAAGTGGTCTTGTAGGTAAAGATTTTAAGTGATTTTGAGCCTAAAGAAAAAAGATTTAGAGAGGCTAAACAAAACATATTCTTCTGTTTAACAGTGTATTTTATATGGGATGAGAAAACACAACATAGATAAAGTTTATGCAGAATGCTTCTGTCTTTTCAAGAGGACATTTGCAGAGACTATGTGCCACTTGCTGTAGGAACAGTGGGTGAATTCAAAAATACTGGTTGCTACCCACTGAATTCAGTATGGCACTTACCCTTCTCATATAGGTTAGTTATTAGTGGAAATAGTAAATCAAAGGTGGGGGCAAAATAACATGGTTACATGACATAAAATGTGTGAGATTTTTTTCCACTTAAAGGCACCCTTTTTAAATAGTAAAATTAATTCTTCAAAGTAGATCTTTAATCAAATACTTTTTTTTTTCCAAAGCTAAGCTACTGTGTATAGGTTTTTGCTTTGCACATGTCTTAACAGTCTGAAATATGAGTTTTATATTAAGATCTTGGTTGAATACTTGGATGAGTGCTGATAGTATGATTTTACAAGTAAAGAAGTACACTGTAGGGAGACTGGTTTACCCCAAATTCTCATTTAAGCAGAGCCTGGGTAAGAATTCAGACCTTGTGACAAAGTGGTTAGGCTGCAGAATAGTCAGAAGTTTGCACATCATGGTGTATTGCTTAAGCAGTCATCCATATGTTGGAATATATCTTGTAACAGGTTTATGAGTTTTAAAATTAGAAGTGGATCTTTAGTTTCAGAGCAGTGGAAAATGTCGACTCAGACATGTTATTTTCTTTACAATTGTAATTTAAATTGGTTTGTCTTTTGGGATAGAAGTAATACCAGCAGAAGTATTAAGAGAAGACTTGCAGATGTTCCATCAGTTGTCTCAGTTGAACAGATGGGGCTGAACATACCAATCTTGTATCTCTCTGTTCCCACAGCTCTGAGAAAGGGGAGGGGCTGATCTATTCTGAAGCCTGTTTAAGAATTACTGAAACTTTGCTACTTTCCATTGCCTCTTAGAGTAGGCTCAGTGCTGAAGCAATGGCTGGAAATGCCTTTAATGCCTTTTTATTGTGGAGAATGCTGTTAGTAGGTGAATCCCCAAGTGCTGTTATGCAAAATGCAAGTCAGCCTTATCAGGGCCAGGATCTGGCCTTTGATACACATTCATGTAAGATCTGAGGTGCTGGTTTTATATTTTATAATTTAAAAAATACAGGATGTCTTTTTTTTGAGGCAGATGTTCACTGCAATGCACTTCTAAGGCTGAAAGCTGTGGGGAAATTCATCAGTAATCCTTTTCCCGTTCTCACCCTTGTGCTGTCTCTGAATGAGCTGTGAGGATTTCATGCCTAGGACAACGCAATAGGTGTTCAGAGCAAGGACTCCGTTCCTTTTCCTGGCATAATGAAGCACAAACATATAAGGAAAGGGAGAAAGTACCACTTTTTCCTCTCTTTCCATTATGTCCATCCCTTCATTCTTATGTAATTCTTCACCTGCCTCTTGACAGCAGTACCTTTTTTACTTGTGTCTGTTGCTGTCACTTAGTACAGGATGATGGTCTAACTGGCAGTCACTTACCAAAGCAGGAAAAGCAGAAGAAATACTTGCAGCTTTTGAGGCTAACAGCAAGATCTGTGTTTTCCCAGTGTTTACATGCTGCCTTTTTGCAGTGCTATAGACTATTTGCTCTTCATGCTGTGGCAGAGAGTTTGTCTAGGTGATAAGACAGGCTACTTGATCTTTTCCATGTTGTGATTTTGGCGTGCCTCCAGTGTGTTGAGTGTACTGTGAAGCATGCACATCCAGCATACAGTCAACCAGTTGTCCCAGTTATATAGTGAGGTGATTTATCAGTAATATTTGCAGCTTCTCACTGTAAAGGTGTCCAGACGGAGAGAGGGGAACTGGGCACTGCGCTTATACCTGTTCTAAAGCTTCTGAGCATAGACTGCTTTTGTTTAGTTGAGATCTGTGCAGCACATCCATAGTGGACAGTTTGAAGGGGACAGGTTCCCCAAACCAAGAGTTGGCTTGTGTTTAACTAGGAGGTGCTGGTTTATGACATGAGATGACATAATGCCATAGTATCTCACCAAAGTGGGCGTGATACAGATAGAACTTAGCAGATTCAATTACATTTGGAGCACATCAGGATTACTCCTGTGTAAAGTACATTTTGCCTGATACGTTGCTGGTTTATGTATTTATCCAGATTATTTCCACCTCTTAACCATTTTGATTGTTTTGGTTGATTTTTTTTAAACTTTTAATCTAGGCTGATGTGGCGATTTTGGTTGTGGATGCTAGCAGAGGAGAGTTTGAAGCAGGGTTTGAGACGGGTGGACAAACTCGAGAACATGGATTATTGGTGCGCTCTCTTGGAGTGACACAGCTAGCTGTTGCAGTCAATAAAATGGACCAGGTACGTGGTTAGTTTCTTCATTTAAGTGAGTCGCTTCCATCTAGTTTTGTGGACACTAAGTTTAAGGATCAGTATTGTGAAAGTAATAATAAAGTTTTGTTTCTTTCTTTGATTCTCAGCTCTGTCTCTTCTGTTTAGACCTTACAATACTATTCTTTTTATGGATGGGTGTATTTTCAAAGCACACAGAATGATAGTTTTGGTACTAAAATGAGCAGGGGTCCCTTTTGTACTTGTGGAAATCTCATATAAACAGTTTACCCAGTGGCATCTGCAGGAGTGTATCTTGGTTGTTATTCAGGTCAAGAACCCAATAGTAGTGCTTAAATCTGTAAGATATGTTAAATATTACTGTTTATGTTTTTAGATTGCTACTGTGTTGAATATATCTTGCTGAATCTGAATTTTGTGTGTTTTAAAAAAAAGGAAGAAATCGCTGTTCAAACTAAGGGGGCTTGCAGTGCAAGTGGTGTGTTGTTTGCTATCCGTAGATTTTCATGTGTATTCTCTTATATGTTCAAGTATGAACACACCTGGAAATCTCATGTTTATAAATGCTCATCTGTTTCTACTCCAGAATTGATGACATGCACCTCTATGTCCAAGTCATAGTTAAAAATCCATAATTTTATTATTGTATCATAATCTGTGCTTTATTTTAGGTCAATTGGCAACAGGAAAGATTTCAGGAAATTACAAGTAAGCTCGGCCAATTTCTTAAGCAAGCCGGCTTTAAGGTAATGTCAATTTGTGAGGCCTTTGTTGGTTTGTTCAGGCGTTTGGGTGGGATGAGCTTTTCCTACAGTCAGGTTATTTTGTGTCTCTTTCCTGCTACTACTTACGTGCACATAGTATAGCAGATTCCATTTCTTAGTGGTAGAGTGTACATTGAGTCCTGGATAAGGTTAGTAAGTTCTTTAATACTCTTTGTTTAGGTCTGTTGAGTCTTTCAGGCACTCACCTCATTTGGACTTTCTTGGGATTGTTGTCTACAAAGCAGAAGAGAGCAAGAAATGTCTGAATGTTCAGGATTATGTGAATGACGACAGTAGAGAGTAGACTGAAGCAGGTGTCAGTGTAGATTATGAACTTGTATGAACAAGTTTTCTTAGTTCCAACTGTTATCCAATTGGACTGGCTGTGGCCTTCCTGTGATCCTTATGCATAAAGCAGCAATTCAAACCCAGTTCTGCCTGTCAGATAGGGAATTGGAGTTAGTTACCTGAACTCAGTTTCTAGTTGTTAATGTTGATATGATCATGTTTAAATATCTCCAACTCTTTGTCAGAGATGCACCTCTTGCTTCTACTAGAAGGTCCTGTTATTAATGTATGCTTAACATTTATTTGTTTTCTTAATTAGGAATCAGATGTGGCTTATATCCCAACAAGTGGCCTTGGTGGTGAAAATCTAGTCACAAGGGGTCAGTCAAGCGACCTCACACAGTGGTATAGAGGGAAGTGTTTGTTAGAGCAAATTGGTGAGTGCAATTTTCCTCAGGTAAAAACTAATATATCTTAGTCCTGTGTATGTCAAAGCTTTTATTTTGAGGAATATAGTGGGACAGAATGATTGGAATGCAATATAGTTGATTTCACTATAACTGAGAAATTGTTGAGATAGTTGTTGAATACAGAAATTCTAAAAGATCTTATCAATTTATTTGCAGATTCTTTCAAGCCACCACAGAGATCAGTGGATAAACCATTTAGGTTGTGTGTTGCTGATGTTTTTAAAGGTTGGTTGTTTCTATAATATTTTCACTATCATTTCACTAGTATTTGACACAAGTGTTGAAAAATGCTGTCAAAATAAGACTTAACTAGGAATTTTGTGTGTCAGTAGACTTGGAACAGAATAGTAAGTTTTCAAGTGTTATTCCTTATTGAATTTTAAATAGTATTGCTGAAAAATCACTGGAAAAGAAATTGAAGAAGATAATCTGCATGACCAGTTAATTGTCTGTATAATGAGTTCATGGTGAGATAGAACGAGGCACTTTCTTTTTCCCAAACTGATTCTGCCAGCACGAATAAGTTTCTCAGATTTTTATGAGTGTGCCTTTGTGCTCTTTTACCTTCCAGTCCTGGATTTTGAACAAGTTTGTCTTGTACCTTTCATGTTTGTTGTCGTAGCTGTAAACAATGATACATTCCTGAAATTTTGGTATAACAATTTGGGCAGGTGAGGTAGAAGAAAACAGTGGTCAAGGTGAGACTGTTACAGACAGCCGAGGTTTAATGAAAGGCAGTTAGATGTTCCTTGGCTTTAATAGAGATAGGGACAGCAAGTAGCTACAATATGCTCTTATTTTGATTGTCTGTAGAAAATAAATTGCCTTGAACCTGTAGGATTTTCATTGTAAATTTGGAGGGGGTTGGGGTTTTTTGTTTGGTTTTTTGTTTTTGTTTGTTTGTTTTTGTTTGTTTTTTTTCATTTAGTCATTTACACTTACTGGTAATTTACAAGAGGTGAAGAAGTGAGGTTTTTAGACTCACTCCATATAAAACATTCGGTAGGTCCCTCAAGAAATGTTGAAAAATAAATGACAACATGATTTGAAATGTTGTAAATATATATAATCAAATATCATTATTGAACTTCATATTTTAAGACATTTTGCTTTATATATAGGGTGTTTTTAGGGAAAGTGCAAAAAACCCAGATCAACATACTGATTGTAATTGGAGATATGAGGTTTGTGCAATTTTCACATCTGCCTTTGAGAAAACACTAGGTATTGTACATGTCCTTAGTTAGCTGATTGAAGGTACTGAAGCCATAATGTTAACTATTGAACAATTGCATGGGAATTTACTCTAGTGTGTTACTACTGGTTTTATCATCTATGCCATCACTATATTTTTTCTTTTTTAATTTTGTGATCTGTGGGAAAGTGTGTTAGGATTATTGAATGAAGTCATTAAAATTATTATCACGACTTTTCTGTTGCAATAATAATTTTTTTGTTGGCTTAAGTTTCACAAAGTGAGCAATTTTGGCTGGATCTGTTTTGCTGAAGTATATAAAAAAACAATGGTTTTGAAAGAGTCTTAATTTATGTGTACAGGGTTAATTACTAAATGTGGCATTTTAGGTGGTTTTTAGGCTATCTTTTCTTACCACATTATGTCAAAACTTAATTAACTTGGATGTCACCAGAGGATGTAGCTGCAGATACAAGTACATGAAGCAACAGTTGTTCTCAGCTTCATTCCAGTTCCTGTGCATGCTCAGAACAAGCTGTCCATAGAAGTTTGTAAAAAGTGAGAGTGCTGAGCATACTCTTACATAGTTTGGAAAACCCCTTTCTTTATATTTCATGGGGAACCGAAGAAACTTGACACTTTGCAGGAAGCAGTTGGCATGGGAGAGAGTGAAGCTTCAAAGACTACATTGGTTTGCCAGCCAGAGCTGGCGATGATGTGAACAAAAGATAAATGATTCTTGAGTGTGTTTGGCAGTGGTCAAGAAACCTGGAACAACCAGTTCATGTTTCTGGTTGCCTGCGAGTGCCTGCAAAGGCAGCTTCAGGTTCTTTAGTGTACCATATTGAGGTGGTATTTGCACCATGACTTGGGTATTCTTTTCCTAGCAAGTATCTGCTTTGCCAGTTTTCTGTTTGTTTGACGTCCAGTGTCATCTGTTAATTGACTGTGTTCATCTCATTTGCTGGAATGAATAGAGGAAAATTGGCATGCAGGTATACAGGTAATATTTTTCCAGCTGGATAGGTGGAAGCATTCATCAATATCAGTGAACACAAAAAAGCAAGTTCGTAGTAAGTGACCTCAAGCTTTGAGGTCAAGTTGCTCTTTTCAATTCAGCTTTAAATTCAGCTTTTAATCCTGTGTGAGACACAAAATACTGAGATGCTTGCTTATCCCTGAATTCTGATGTTCAGCAAAAGGTGTATTTGCTGTTTGTATGGATACTGAAAATGTCATTGTACAATCAGTTCAGAGGATTCTTTTCAAACACACCTGCAAACACATGCTAAGATGATGAGGCATTTCTTAAGGTGTATGTGCATAAATGTGCATGTGTAGCATATCTATGGAAAATAACTGGCATATCATTCAAATGGTGAACAGAGTGTTAGGAAATTTAAGAAGAAAAACTTTGCAGATCTTTTATTCAGAAGTACTTAAGTCATCCCCAGTAATAATAGTTTCTCATATTAAATAGGACTGAATCAATCTTTGACATTTCCAGGAGTAAAAGTGATATGCAGACAGAGCATGTAGGATTCTGACTCAGCTAAAAAGTAAATGGCATAGGAATTTGCACCTGTGTGCATGAGAATTTAGAGGTGTCTGTCATATGCTTTTTATCTGTATTTATAGTGAGAAAGTGCTGAATTAAATAATATTACTAGAAATTAAGGGGCTCAATCTAATACTGAAAAAACCCTAAAAAATATTTCTTCATGTACCTACATTTCTTTAAAGAAGGATATTTCTTCCTTAGTTCTGAAAAATGCAAGACCTTGGAGGTTTTGAATTTAATGTTTCATTTTCATTATGATGCACAGCTGGCTGCTAACTTGCAAGTACTGAACGCTCTACTGGGGGAGGAAAAAAAAATCTTCGCTGCATTGCTGAAGGACTAACTTGTGGTGGGAAATTGACCAAATTATGAAGTTTTTTGACATTGTTGCTGTGTTTGTTACAGACCAAGGGTCAGGATTTTGCGTGACTGGTAAAATAGAAGCAGGCTATATTCAAGTTGGAGAACGACTTCTGGCAATGCCTCCCAATGAAACTTGCACTGCAAAAGGTACAGTCTTCAGAAGCATGTTTACTTTCAGGTCAATACTGGGCTAGAAACAGTTACTGAAATGGTAACAGACTGTCAAACTGATACTAACTGTCAAACAAATTGTGAAAGCATAAAACGAATTTCTTTAGATGTGACTGTGTCTGTATAAATATGTCTATGAAGAGTATGTGAAATCTTGCATGCTTTTTTTTGCCTTATCAGATAATTCAAATGTAATAGCCTTGTAACTTTTGGCATTGCTTTATGAAGAGCCTGTAAAAAATCTGAGTTCCAGCAGTGTCTATAAAAATAGGCAGTACAGGAATCTTTAGTATTAGCTTTACTGTAGAGTATTACTGCTGTTAAGAAGTGTGAGGATGTTGAACAACCTTTAAAAATTAATGGATGTGAAAAAGCTTGAGAATTAAGTAGTCTTTCCTGTATGATGGTCCTAAGATTTGTCACTGATCCTTTCATAATATCAAACTGTCAGGATATAGTTGTCCCGAGCAACTAGAAAAGAGAAGAAAATTAGATTTAAATTTCAATACATTTGATTTCTGAAAAGATGAATAACCAGACATTAAATGCTTATCTGTTTCCTGATTAAGCTTGCTGTCTTTGTGCTGCAGAGTTGTTTTTGTTTGATATGCAAACAGGAAGATAAAATTATGATTTTCCTACATTAATAAAAAAATTGAGTCCTCAAAATGAATAGGTTTCTGTATCTAAGTATTAATCTGAATTCAACAAGGTGCTGGTTTGACTGTCCTGTTCTGTTCCAAAACCACTTTGTTCAATGCTAATTTGGGAAGCTCTTCAGTGTGCCAGCTTATATGGTTATATGCACATTGTTTTCAGGCAGAGGAATGCTACAATAATGTGAATGAATATGGGTATCAGACCACTATAGACACTCCTCTGTTTTGTGGGTGGGGGAAGTAGCATGGAAAAAGATGTATTTTGTCTGAATATCTCCAGTGGTATGATTCTATGGTTTTGCTTTTGTACTAACTCTCATGACTGAAATGCAAGTGAAGGTCGGGGATATTAGTTAATTAAGCATTTATTATTTACATCTAATGTAAAGAAGAAATAATTTATCATACAATGTTTACTAAAGGTAGTGTTCATGTTAGGATTCAAGTTCTTCATTTGAAGAGGTTAAATTTCACTCATATATGAAATAATTATCAACACTGCCTAAAAAATGGTACTTAGCTTGCTTATAGTTGAATGATGCTTTCTGGCATGTTTTTGCTGAGTGGTTTTGGGAACAGATTTGTAAATCAATAGATACTATCTGCAGCAAAATAAAACTGGGTCCTATAAATATATGCAGTACTTCTAAAAAACAGTTTTTTTCTTTTTTTCTTGTTGCCTACCAGAAACCTCAGAATGTTGTATCAGAGCTAATTAGTCTGATCCTCACCCAACAGCCAGGTTGTCTTTTAAAGAAATTAAAATACATCAAAATGAGAATAAAAATTATTTTTAAAAATGCTTTCTAATAGATAACAGTGCTGTGAACGAAAGGCTTCGGTTATGCTTTTTCATGAAAGAGTCAGCAAACCTATGTAAGGTAAATGAAAGTTGACATAGTACCATTAAAGTATACGAAAGATGCGGTCTAGGGTGTGCATGTGCCTCAAAGGATGGGTGGGGCAGATATGGAGATATTAGTACTACAGCATTTTCAGGATTGCGTCATCTGTGCTGGTAGCAAGCACCAGGTCTGCTCCTCTGGCTTAAATAAGGCCATGTTATGGTGCAGGGTGGGGTGACAGAGAATAGTGAATCCTCACTGAGGGGAAAAAAGCTTCCTCAGTCTTCTCAGTTAAAAAGCTTTTACTCTCAACCCATTCATACTGAAAATTGATGAGTAATGGTTGATGAAGCACGAAGGGCCCAAACAGAGCTGTTTGTTTGTAGCTCAGAACCTAGGTACTTCACTGTGAGGTTCTGTTCTTACTCATTTCCAGGAATCACACTGCACGATGAACCAGTTGATTGGGCTGCAGCAGGAGATCACGTTAGTCTCACTTTGACCGGCATGGATATCATCAAAATCAAGTGAGCAAAACTGGGTTTCAGTCTAAGTAACGGTTTGTTTTTAATGAAAAGCTATATAACTATTACGCTTGACTATCGGCAGTTTACTTGAAGAATGATGTGGCTACCAGGATATTTAAAACCAAAATGATGCATATCACCTGGCTTGCATGTACAAACGTTGGGAACATCTGCTACATGTGCAACGGCAGCCTCAGAAGAATACTGTTAGTTTTCAGACTTTGCCCCAGTGCTGACACTGGTAACCAACCTTCAAAGCCTTTTTCCTTTAGACTGGTCCTTGGACATTTTAATTGCTAAAATAAGTAAACCCATGTTGCTAAATAAAACAAAAGGTTTTGAAAGAACTTACCAAATAATAAATCTTTGTAACAAAAGATATTCAAACAATTGCCATTTTGTACCAGTAAGTAAACCTGGACAAGTGGAATTGATGGAAAGTGTTTATTCAACACATTAAGGTGCTTGTAAAATTTGTTTTCCTAAATGTTTTGCTGACCCTTTTCTGGGGATGTGATCTGATAATGAGACACAGCAAATCTCTTTGTGTCTATTCCAGTCTATAGGTTTCATGTTAAGGGTTAGCCTCAAGCTTTTAGGTAAGTGTCAGTTGTTGTTCAGGCCAGAAAATTGGATCCATAATTGGTTCAGCTTTTTGTATTCCAGTTGGACTTCAGACAGCAAACTTTCAAGCTACTGTTTGAAAGCTTCCTTAAATTGATAGTTTTTCAAATATATGCCCTGTTTTTAAGGGAAAAGTAGAGACTTTTCTGTATTGCCGTTTCATAATGGGGTGTGAATTTCTGTGGTCAAAGGGAGGGGAAAACATCTTGTTCTATGTGTTGAATGAGAGCTTGAGTCAATTTGTTACCTTGATGTCATTTGTCTTTTGGAGAAATGTTAGATTTGTCAAGAAAAGTCGTGCATTTTTAAGTCCTCTTGAATTGATGAAATTTGATGACATCTATTGTATATATTTAATCATGCTGTTTGTTCTCTGAAGTCATGTTTTCCTGTGTGGGATTAATTTTTCTTTCATTTTAGATGGCTAAAACTAGCCCCTCTGAAAGAGATCTGTCTAGTCTTTTTATCAACTTATGATAAGCAGCAGCTTTCTTGTGACTCTGTGTAGAATTTTTTGGAAATGAATGCTGCTGAGAGCTCAGGTTTTGAGTCCTGATCATGATGTTCCTTTATCCAGAAAATAGTTGAGTTACAGGCAGCAGCACTGCAATTTTCGGCACCCTGTGGTATTTTATGCTATTAATCTGAAACACTGAATCTCTGAATGAAAGTCTAATTCTTAAAAATATCTACTCACAGGAAACAGTGACATTTTTAGAAACTGGTTAGCAATGGACGTAATTGTTCACTGAACTAGACAGACCTCTTCATGCATACACACAAAATAAGTTAGACATTGTCGAGGAATTAATTTTGTTATAGGCTTTAATACAGTGTTCCTGGGTATCCATGCACCCACCCCCTCACTGCCCTGGTTATATTACAGTAATGGTGCCTTTCCTTTGCTTGTCTTAAATAATTCTTTTTTTCCAGTGCAGTGATTAACATTTGTATGTCAAGACATATATTTGAGGGGTTTTGTTCTCTCTTGTAGTGTGGGCTGTGTATTTTGTGATCCAAAGGAACCCATTAAAGTTTGCACTCGCTTCAGAGCTCGCGTTCTCATCTTCAATATTGAGGTTCCAATCACTAAAGGATTTCCTGTAAGTTTCTGTGAAAGCTCCTGTGTTCATTACGGGTTGTTGAGGGCTTTTCCTCTTCATGTTTGACCCCTGAATACGAGACACATTTAGAATCCAGAAGTGGTTCTGTCTCCAGAGGAAACAGACTCTTCTGTAATTTGAAGTAGATATAAGGGGCTACTGTGTCTGCTCATGCATATTCTTACTGGCTTTTAATACTTAGCTGAGCCATTTCAGACAACATGAGTTTTGCCACTGTTAGGCTGTCCTTTAGAAACTCACACTTTTAGAAGCTCACACCTTGTAGAATTATAGTGATGTGCTTAGATGTAAGATACCTTTTACAATAAATAAAGTATCAGTTCACACTGCACTGAGATGGCAAAAGCAAAACACTTAAGAATGAAAAATATATTTATGATAACATAAAACATGGCCTTTGTTTCACATCTGTAGAGATCACAAATTTTAGAAACTGCAAACAGTTAACTGAATGTGAGGCAGACACTCTGCAAGAGAAGTTTTATAAGCATTTGTTGAAAAAATCAATCTTAAAATAAGTTGATGTTTTCAAGTATTAACACCTAGGATTGCCAATTATCGTAGAATGTTTAATAACTAAAAAATATATTTCTAGGTGCTTTTACACTATCAGACAGTAAGTGAACCTGCTACTATTACAAGACTGTTGAGTGTCCTGCACAAAAGCACTGGTGAAGTGACAAAGAAAAAACCTAAGTAAGTGTTTTAAATAGTTAATAATTACTCAAGAAATGGGTTGACTTTTAATATACAATATATCAAGCAGTTTCTATCATGAATCAATAGTATGTTTATAAGAATATGCTTTCATTGTTGTAGTTGGTTTCATGTTTGGATTTCAGTGTGCTTTACAAAGTGGAAAGCCTCCTGCCCACTTGATAAATGCGGAGCACCTGAGAAGTACAATGATTTGCCTAAGGTCCCTTGCTCAACTGGGAATGAATGTTGATCAGCAGCCCTGCACTTATAAGATATTTTTCCTTTATATTTTTTTATTACAGTATTTCTTCTTGTCCTGTTAGAGTATGGGATCTCTTTCTGGAGATGGTTTACTGTCTAAAATACACTTGACTAGACAGAGGGTCAGGGTAAAAGAAATTTAGGGAGTCTTCCTGTACAACTACAGTAACTTCCCTCAGTTACTTAAAGCTGCATTTGGCTAAAAATGCTATTTGATACAAACACTGTTATCAGAATAATCCTTTTCCAGAAATTGCATATCTGAAACTTTTGAAGACTTTTACAGAGCAGTGAATTGGCTCTTTAGTTGTGGGGTTTGAAACAAGACTAGATTTCTACTTGGCATGAAAAAACAGGTTAATGTAATAATTAGCTTCAAAACAATTTGCTAAACGTGGTGAGTGCCCTTCTCTGGAAGTTTCTGAAGAAAACTCAGATGCCTTTTTGAAATGTAAACTCCAGGTAAATGAGTGTTCAGTCTCATGGGTTGGGTTATATTTGAAGTCAAGCTTGATAATTATACTTTTGGCCTTTTAACATAATTTTTTTTTCGTTTATTCCGTGTTCTTTTCTTCATTTATACATGCATATATTTCTAATAGAATTTTCTCCTTGTTTATCTTCAGGTTCTTAGCTAAAGGGCAGAATGCTCTAATAGAACTACAAACTCAAAGACCTGTTGCTCTAGAGTTGTACAAAGATTTCAAAGAGCTGGGGAGGTTTATGTTACGCTACAGTGGTTCCACTATTGCTGCAGGAGTTGTTACAGAGGTATGGCGTTTTTGTAACGGACTTCCTATACTGAAAAGGAACGATGCTATGGTTAAGACCTGTCTTACACCCTCCAGCCTGAAAAGTGATCTTTTTCTGCTAGAAAAGACAGTGCATCAGCAAGATGTGAGGAAAACTTGCCATGGTTCTGTTCAATTTATTAGCAGTAAAAATTACGTTTATTTATTTAGAATTTAAAATAACCCTTTATTATTTTAACATATATCAGTTTTTATGAAATCTGCCTGTATAAATACACTGGAAATAGTTTGTAAATAAGAAATGTTGACCATTTTTACTGTGTCTAGGTTGGATCCAAGATCTTTTTCTGCTAAAGACAGTTCTACATTTATTCTAGGCAGTTAAATGCCACCCTGACACCCGATCCCATCAGATCTCGGAAACTAAGCAGGATCGGCCCCGGTTAACACTTGGATGGGAGACCTCCTGGCAATACTGGGGGCTGTAGGTTCTAGTCCTGAGAACTTCACTGTCACCGTCCAAGCTCGCTCGACTGTGGCAGATGGACCTTAGAAGTTAAACGGTGGGGCCAGTTCTGCACACGCTGTGCCTCACCTAAAAAAATCCACTGCGCAGGCTGGAAGGGCACACCCAGGTGGGGAGAGCCCTGCCCAGATCTTTGTTTGCGAAGCTGAGCCATACATACATACATAATACATTTGGTTGTTACTAATGCCTATAAACATTTTCTGATCCTGTGTGAGTGACAGGAAGCAAAAGCTATGGGGCTAAACATAAATGTCTTGCCATCAAGCCAAAAGTATGAACATCCCTCTCTCTATCCTTTTAAAATCTTGCTGTGATTTTTGGATTAGGATTTAAGTTCTAGTTCTGGGTCTGAAGAAGTACACTTTAGTCACAGTAATTAAGTTTTGGTACTGAGACTTAAAGTGGAGTCATTTATTGTGAAAACTTGGAATTAGAGCATGAAAATTTCCAGTTTCTCCATATAGGAATGATGTACTAGGTCTGTCACAGGCTCTGACCTAATGGACCTTTAGTGCTCTTAACAATCTATCTGGTCTTAAATAGGATCCAGAATTAGGTCTTTAATCTTGCACCTGTTTTTCATTACATTTAACTTGATGTGAGTGGGGTTCTGTTTAGATCTATGATGACCAGTGTTTGTAGAATTGGGACTAAATAACCTCTCTGATTGTTATTTGGGAATTGCTCTTTTAGTACGTGTGATCTTGTTCTAGAGAATTTCAGAGCAAAAGGAATTATTTTTTCCACAACTAACTACATCATGTTGAAAACTACTGTAATTGTTTTACATTCATTACTTAATGTTTCACCACAAGTCCATTTGCTTATATTTTTAGATTAAAGAATGACAGTGGTGACAGAATTTCCACCGTCCAACCAAAACACAATCAGATATCCAAACTTCTGTCTAAAAACCCAATTATTTCAGTGAAGGAACAAGTGCAATTAGTTGGGGAGAAGATGATGATGACTAAAGCTAAATTGTGTGAGACATCTGGGGATCCCTTCATCGGTCTCTTCCGCTGCAGACCAAGATGCCAACTGACAAGGAACTGCAAGTGTTGCACTTCTCAATCTGAAAAATCTTAGAAAGTTGAATTGGAGAAAAAGATGATGAATTATCATGAAAAAAACTCCTTACTTCCGGACATAAATTGTTTACATATTTTCTTTGATTGCTTTTTCGCTGCACATTAATTCAGTAAAGTAACTTTATTGGTCTAATATATTTTTAGGTTTGAGTTGAATGCATATTCAGGGAAGAAAGAACTATTTACTTTGTTTTCTAGAGAATGGCATGTAGTATTATCCTGGGATTGTTTTCCCTGTCCCAAAATTTATTTAAAAAAAAAAAAAAAAAAATTTCCTTTTGCTGTGTAGTGGAAGCTGTGCCAACTTCGGTTAATTTTATTTTTTAAGAATAATAATATTCTTAAGAGTAAGAATAATAAAATAAGTCTGTCTAAGCATTTTTGTCTCCTTTTTCTTTTATTTTTTAAACACTTCTAAACTGTGTTCAATGGTTCTTTACTGTCCACAACTGAGAAGTTTCAGAGTAAGCTTATGAGTTAAAATACAAAACTGGCATCCAACTTTTCTTTCTGAAGAAATAATTTCAGATTTTCTCATGTTACTCAGTGCAGCTATTGCACATACACATCTCTTTCATTCAGACTTTGTGCTCTTTTGAACAAGAACTGACAGTTTAATCTTGTGATGTCTGCTAAACCCAGTTGTGTAGTTACTTATGCCTGTAACTCCTTTCTGCTTTTCAGTAATGGGGCAGATGAAACCTTCCAACTGAAAAGGGGGTCCTTCTGCCACCTCCAGCATAAACTCAGGACAGACACATTTGACTACCACTTGGACATCTTTTATTCAATAGGAAGTGTGAAAGGACCTTAGGTATTTCAGAACCTGTACATGATTGCAGAGTGGAGACAACTCAACTGTGCCCATAGTTAGTAGATGGGGGCCAGGAACTACAATACTTGCTCCAGTGCATTGGTTACTGGGGTTAACTGCAGTAAAGCTGTGTCTGGGGTAGTGAAGAAAACAAAAAGCCTGTGACTGTTATTTTGTTCAAAGTCATGTACAGTCCTTATCTACTCTTTCCACGTGATTTTTTTGGTAGGTAACTTGTTTGCGCTTACATGCTTTAACCCCCGTTCAGCAGGTGATCATGTATATTAATTGTACTCTTGACTGCACAAACATATGTAGAAGTATCTGCAATGCTTTATTGTGGAAATGACTTCTGTAAAATCTTATGAATCTCAATTACGTGAAAACTGTTATTGCGAAAACTGAAGTTTATGAATTACCACTGTTTGTTATGTCTTTTTTATAGTCCAGAAATTGCACTTAAATTCTTACGGGTTTCACCATGCCAATAGTGAGCGTTTCAGTGCCCTTGTTGGATTCCAGAGATTGATACTGCCTAGCTCCTACATTGAACCTATCCTACTTGAACTTGTCTTCAAACCTTGAGAATGTTTAGGTTGCTTTTAAGTCAGGGGGCTGCTACAGTCACAAGAATGTGTCTTCAGTTTCAAGACTTGCATAAATTCCTTACTGTTTGTGGACAAGGAAGTGTGATACAGGGTGAACCTCTGATAACCCTTCTCACACAGGATTGTGTAAATTTTGAGGCTCACTATTCTGTGATGGCAGAAAAGCTACTGCATTCTTTTCCAGTTTGTAGCTTGGGAGAAGGAGAGGTATTACTTAATCCAGTTTCAACATGACTGCACTATCTTTCAGCATAGATTTGAACTCTGCCCAGAGGTGCCAGTTCATTGAAGCATAAATGATCTGTTGTGCAATAGAAACATATCATCTTTATTCAATCAAAATATGCTTGCATATTGATCCCCAAGAAATTCGGTGGCTTAGCAGTGGTCTAGAGTGCAAAACCTTTCTAGACTGCTGATTGAGATATTCACAATCTCCTGGTGATGACATACTGCTTTCTGGGTGTAGTGTTCTAAATTTCTCTGGAGTGCAAGGATGTGACCTGCAGTGTTAGAGCAATTTGATAATGCTAAGCATTCTCTCTCGGAGAAAAATGTCTTTTACACAGCTCTTCCCAGGCAGTTTGGATTCTTGGGAAATTAATGAAAAACCTAATTATATGTGATAGTAGGTTGCTTCCACTGGAAAGCGTGAAAGTCAGTGTAGTCTCTTGCTTTTTTTAAAAAACAAAAAGATGAATTTCTGACAACATACAACAGAGTGTACCAGATAGTATTGTGCTTCTCAAGCATTTGAATTGAGGGATTACTCAGCTGTTTGTATTGTTTGATGTTTGGGGGTATTGGTGGAAAAGAGGAGAGTTTCTTAATGCTTAAAATCTTTTGTTTTGGCAGGTGCATTGGTTTTGGGGATACAAAGAAAATGATGACAAAGAGTGAGCATGAGCTGCAGACGTGCTATTCTAAGTGTCTTGTCTTTCTATCTGCTGACACTAAGGAGCAGGTTCCTGGCTAGGTGTTTGAGTGTTGAATTATTTTGTTTAGTTGTTGCAAAATGTCTTCAAATCGTAGCTTGAAAAACTGTTACAGGGAGAAATTTCCCTGTCAAATCATCCTTTTTCTTTTTTTTTTTTTTGATACTTTATTTCCTAAAGAGAGAGAAGAGTTGTTTTCCAGTAACTATGCTGTTCTTGCCTCCTTACTTTAGCTCCTAGAAAAGAACCAAGTGTCACAAGAATAGTAATTTTTCCCCCTTCCCCCTTTCCTGCTGTTGTCACCAGGGTTTGTTCCCACTTGTAAGCAAGTGGTGCAGGGAAGAGGGAGAGAGAGTGGGAGGAGTTCGGACTTGCTGTGCAAATACAAACTGACATACTAATCTGAATTGATTCCTCATAGGAAAAAAAATCACAGATGAAGCAAGCAGCTAATGATGGCTCAGTCAAAGGCTCTCTTAGTGCTGGAAAACTTCATAGGTGGCAGATTTGTTCCTTGTTCCTCCTACATAGACTCCTATAATCCATCCACCGGAGATGTCTATTGCAAGGTGCCAGACAGTGGCAAAGAAGAGGTGAGTACTATCCAGATGTACAAAGAAGTGAAAAATGTTAAGTGCACATAACAGTAATCTTTTGAGTGAGAGAGACTGACTGTGAGAGAACAGAAAAATTAGGAAGACTTCAATGCTTAAATGAGTAAGCTCTTAATTGTGTTGTGATGCTGAGTAATCCACTGCTGCAGCAGTAAATGCTGTTATTTTCTTACATTTTGCTGCTAGAAAGTTACAGTCTGGATACTAAGCTGGTGTGAATCTACAAAGCTTCAGTAACTTCCATGGGGCTTTGTCAGCTCACATGGGAGGTATCGTGTGTTTAACAAATTTAACAATAACACTCAGACTGGCTGTAAGTATAAAGAATCTGTAAGTGAGAAAAGGGTTTATTGATCTTTTCTGTAAATAGAGGCACCATATGTAACTAAATGTGTTCTCCCTTAGTGTCTTGTTGATTTGCGGTTTTCATTTAAAAGGCTTGTGGCTTGCTGTCTCTTCTCTGAAGACGGTAAAAAGCTTCCAGACCTCTTTGGCTTTGTTTTAGCAGTTGGATATTCAGTGGAGGTGATGAAGTGGCTGTGATAAGTGAGTTTCTTTATAACATACCCTGTCCTCTGCATCAGTGAGGTTTCCTGATGCTGTGTGGGATGAATGTTTCCTGGTATCTTGTTATGTGTACAGGTGTGGATGGGCAATGACATTCATCAGGGGAGCTGCAGTTTCACTGATGCTATTTTATAAGGGACCTCCAAGTCTGTGTCCAAAATAGTGTTTCAGATTTACTGAAGAGGGAAGCTGCTGGACAAGCTTGGATAACACAAAGGACTTGGAAAATATTGACAAGTAGTAGTGGACAGTATTTTCAAAATGTTTTTTAAAACAAACTACTACTGTGTGTAGCTGTTCCCTTCACTTGCATTTCAGCCATATTGGCATCTTTTCCCTTTGCTTCTCTCAGCAGAAACCTTTGCACTGTAATTTCAACTGCGTAAATATTTACTAGATACTGATGTCCAAGGGTTAAAGAGTAACAGGTTGAGTTTGTTAAAATAAACCTATGTAAGTTCATTCCAATCCTAATTATGCCTGAAAAGACTTCTCTTAGATGTGCAGGTGCAAATCTTCCTGTCCATTCATTTGCAAAATCATTAAAACCAGAGAGAATTGAGAATGCTAGAACAGCCTAAAAAAGTAGGCTGCTGGCCACTCTGGAGATAAAATTCAAATATACTAAGAGCAATGACTTTTCTCTTTCAGATTTTTGAGTTAGTGGTTGTGTGTAGCAATGGGAACCCAGTTTAAAGACATGTAAATTTGGAGAGGTCTTTAATCCTGCCTTTAGACAACTACACAAGAAGGCTGGGCTCTGCAGAGGTGGCATCCACTGATGACTGACAGAATATGCTGAAGAAAATGCAATCATATACTCCTTGAGGTTATCTAGAGATACCAAAATAAGCATCTAGTCAACAAAGCATCTAAGTCAACAAAGAACTCAGGATGCTGGTTTCTAGCAAGCTTCAATGCCCATTTGGATATTTTTTGGTTAATTTTAGTGAGAGATGAGGTGAAATGGAAGAAGACAACAGATCTATTACTGACCCTGGAGTTTAACACCAGGTCAACTGCAGTAGCTATTTCGGCCATTTTCTGCCAAAAACATGGAATATATTTTTTTCAAGTGTTGTTTTGTTCCCTGGCTAGATGTCTTAAATTCTAAATAGCAGTACCACAAGCTAAAAAGGTGTCCTGTATCTCCAAAGGACAGGCTGGTGAGGACTAATTAGTGCTGGCAAATATCTACTTTAAAAAATCCTCACTTTAAAGATCCTTCCTCATGTGCATCATCCCCTGCAAAAGCAAACATCATATGCTGAGGGTAGTTCAGTTTGGGGTATTCTGATATTAATCTTTTACAATGGGTCTAGATTGTGTGGTGTGTCTCTGTGTCTGTATTGTGCAGAAGAGGAAAGCAGAAGGAAGTGTTTCAGACACATGAGTTCATAGTTGAATTCCTACGCATTTTCTTTGTGGCTTGACTTTCTTTGCTGCATTTTGCTAGTCAACTGTTTAAGTTTTGTGTGCTCTCTTACATCTGTACCAATCTCTCTCCTTTTTGAACTCTTGCTTTTTTAGATGAATCTACTGCCTCTTAATTCCTTCCTTTGCTGGTTTTCTGCTGTCTATGAAAAAGCAACATTTTTGTTCTTCTTCTAAACCCACTGAAGGGTTAAAGATGCAGATAGTCTTAGTTATCTCTTCTCCAGGCAGCAGCTGGTGGAAGAGGACAGAGGAGCAGCAGCACCACAAGATGGGAGGGTGGAAGAACAAGCTAATTAGTGAAGGTAGTATCAGTTTCACAGAGGGTTAACCTTTTCAGGGTGGTAGCATGGCGTCTGCACCAGACTCACTCAGGAAGCTGCAGTTCCCCTTTCCCAGGCCTGCTTTGGTCCTGCTTCAGCTGTTCAGTGGCTGACAGCCTGCTACCATCAGCACTTGAACAGTAGCTTGTTAAATGACAGTCGAAAAAGTAGACTCTAGGTTTCCAGGCTTGGCCAGTGATCCATGTGACCTTGTGCATGTTGGTTTATTTCCCACCTTGGCCTCCATACTGGTATTGTTCTGGCTCTCAAACTCTGGTCCTTGTTTTTACAGGAACCATAAATTCTCATGGGCAAGGGATGGGGGAGGAGAAGGGGTAGGTTGATTTTTTTTTTGCCTGCTTGAACTTTTGTGCCCTCGTTAGTAAAACATAATTGAAGTGTCTGTAAATTATTTTTTTATGGTTTTTATAACACCATCACAATATGAAGGAACAAATTTGGAACTCAGTTTTGTGGAATTGGTGGAAAAGAGCCTTCGGTGACTGCATGGGAACCAGCAATATGGCAATGTTTGGAGAGGTCATAATGGTCTGATTAATATTACATCAGCATCCTCCTAATTACTGATTTTGGCAAATTTCCAAAATCTGAAGAAATTTTGCAAGCAAAAATTTTAAGAAACCAGCTAAGATGGCTTTGACTAAATTCCTTGATTAGACATCAGGAACAATGAAGAAGTGACACAGGAAGAAAAATTAGGAAATAGGGCAGTTAATTAAAATATGGAAGGATATTGATGACCATCTTTACTTAGTCTGAGACTGGTAAACATGAAGAAGGAACTACTTACAAATCAACAGATGCAGGTAATTTCCATTTAAGAGTCCAGAGGAAGTGATTGATGGGAGAGAAAGCTTCCTGCTGAATTTTAATCCTTTCAAACTTAGGATGCTTCAGAAAAGTGCTGGTAATCTGCCACTGTTCAGAAGGAACGTCAGGCTAAAGGATCATGTATCAGTCATGTACCTCTCAAGTAAAATGCTGAGAAGACTGGTATGCATATCTGTCTGTCTGTCTGTCTGTCTATCTATCTATCTACCTATCTACCTACCTACCTACCTACCATCTACCTATCTATCTACACACACACATATATATACATATATACACACATATATATATATATGTATATGCGCATATAGTGCTCTTTCTTATCTCTAGGCTTCAGTAGGTGTCTGATGAGAGAACTGACTAAACCCCAAGAGTTTAGAAAAGACCTTTTTGTCCTATGAGGGCATTACTGAGTTTCTAGCTCTAATCAGGTAGGATAAATTTTTTCTCAGAGTGTCTATTCCCTGCATATATTCTTAGTACTTGCTTGAACCAAATGGTGAAAAGGGGAGAGGATATCAAGGGCTAGCAGGGCATACAGTCACTTGCTTCCACAGCCCCTTATTTTCATCATTGCCTGGTACAGCTTAAGTCTTGTATTGCAAGGGTTGTGGATGTTTAGACGGAAACTGCATCTGCTCTTTTATCTGTGAGAAACAGGATTCTGCTTTGGTTTGGCCAGTTGCACTTGCTGGTACGCATTGACCATCTAACATTCCCTCCAGGTGTGGAGGGTTGCCTGCAAGTTGCTGGAATGTGGAGAAATGCAAAAGTTCCTGTGGAAGTTTCTTTTCTCAATACTCTATTTTAGTAACGTTTCTTGAGTTATGGGATAGTGTCTTGATGACAATGGAGAAGCTCTAAGGAGATGTCATCTTCCCAGCAGTGTAGTCTGGATTATTAGTCTCTGAAATGGGAATTTGTCTGCTGAGTGTTTGATATTTTCTTATGCCTTTCATAAATGTTCACCATCCCTCTTTTTCAGGTGGAAGCTGCTGTCAAAGCTGCCAAAGATTCCTTCCCAGTTTGGTCGTCAAAAAGTCCATTGGAAAGATCTCAGATCCTGAACAAATTAGCAGACCTGATTGAACATGATCTGGAAGCATTTGCACAAGCAGAGTCAAAGGATCAGGGTAAAAATTGGAACTGTTGATCTCAAAAATGGTGTGTCTTGCTGATTACTGAAAGGGAAGATGTGGATGAAATTTTTGATATGCTGTGAACTATTTGAGCAAACTGGAGTTGATGTGCATGAACTTTGCAGAAGTTTTGGATTTTGCATTCCTGGGGTATTCTTGCTTTTAAGAATTGCTAACTTTGACTTCAATTGTGTTAGATATCTGAAATGCATGACTAAAGGGCAGCTGTTGTCATTGACTAAGTTTACTTGGGTACAGGACAAAAGACATTTCCCAAAAAACATGCAAATCAACTTCCAGAGCAGAGTATGAAACACTGTTTCTGTCCATAAAAGCATATGCTTGTTTGTGTTTCAGGAAAAACTATTACATTTGCCAGAACAGTGGACATCCCTCGGGCTGCGTACAACTTCCGATTCTTTGCCTCCTCCATCCTTCATCATGTCACAGAGTGCACCGAGATGGCAACCATGGGCTGTGTGCATTATACCTTGAGGGCACCTGTGGGAGTTGGTATGATGATCCTGACATGCTGAAAAGCTTGGCAAAATGTCTGTCTCAATAGTGGCTCAGCAAAGAAAGGATTTTTTCAAAAGCATTCATTGTCTCTTAAGTCGCGTGCCAAACATGGCTTGTCTGCTAAAGCATCAACAAAAATCAGTTATGCTACTTAATGGCAAAAAAAATTATTGCATGCCTTAAAAAGCCAAACCTGCTAGCTTTCACCCTCAAAATTTCTCTTATGTTTTGTATGTGTGTGACTGTGTAAGTAAGTATTATGCTGTGGATCAGCGAGGCATGCACAGCATTAAGCTGCTGCTCCTGCAGGGAGGGCAGGATCCTCCTCACCTTTGGGAAAGCAGTATTATTGTGCAATGAGTCTGTGACCCAAGTGCAGTGACCTGAGTGCACATGGGTAGATAAACCAGTTCTAGTTGGGGAATCATTGAACTCAGCCACTAGATGCTGCTGGTGCTTCAGAAATAAAGTGCCTGTGCTGAGCTGACAAAGTAATGATCTTGTGATGATTTCATTATTAGGTTACATATTATATATATAAAAAACATGTAATATAACACTTGAATTATTTAAAATATAAAATTGGCTAATGTAGAGGACCCACTGAAAAATTTTCTTGAGCTGGGGAGAACATGACTACTTCTGGTAAAATTACTCTCATAATGAAAAGTCCCTCCCTGTATCTGTTTCATCAAACAGCAAGAAATCCTGTGGCTTTTATGAGAAGTCACATCTAACAATTACAGGGTTTTTTTCATAAAGTCTTATAAATATGTAAAGTGAAAATATTCCTACAGGCAATTACTGAAAATAATTCTGGTAATTGAGCAATTTTTAGGAACAAAAGTTTTGTACAGTGGTAAATTTTGGCACTCATGAGTTAGACTAAAATTTATCTGGAAAATGTGCACTATATGTTATACATACTTTCTTAGTACTTTTGAAAACTAAAAATAACTAAAAAAAGCTTTAAAGAGCAAGAGAAAGCAAGAGTAATCTGAGCTAATATATTCAGCCTGGTGAAGAGAAGGCTCTTGGGAGACCTGCAAGAGAGTTGAAGAGGGACTTTTTACAAGGATATGTAGTAATAGAACAAGGGTAATGGCTTAAAATTAAAGAAGGGTAGTTTTAGATTAGATAGTAGGAAAAAGTTCTTTACTGTGAGAGTGGTGAGTCATTGGAACAGGTAACCCAGAGAAGTGGTCAGTGCCCCATCTCTGGAAGTGTTCAAGGCCAGGTTGGATGGAACTTTGAGCAACTTGGTTTAGTGAAAACTGTCCCTGCCTTTGGCAGGGTGGTTGGAAGTAGATGATCTTAAAGGACCCTCACAACCCAAACCATTCTATAATTACCTTCACTTGCTGTTTGATAACACAAAATATTACCACAGACCAGTTGATGTAAATGATTGTTATGGCTAACCTTGCATTCAAATTCCTAGGAAACACTGGAAAACTTCCTGTGAATATATGATTCTGCCCTGAAGCAGCAGCAACACTTTGATTCAGGGAGTTCAGCTGATCACTTTGAGAATTATTTGCACAGTTTTTTTAAAAACTATCTGCCTGTGAGAAGTGCTGCAGATTTATCATAAAATTGTCTGGAAATGAGACCCATAGCCAAATTCCCATCATAAATCTGAATTGATAAAAAACTGCTTGAGGTCAGAAAATGAATTTTGTATCCCAGCAGACTGAACTTCTGTTTTCGTGGTTTTGCTTTGTAGCTGGTTTAATCAGTCCTTGGAATTTGCCATTGTATTTGTTGACTTGGAAAATAGCTCCTGCCATTGCATGTGGAAATACTGTGGTTGCGAAGCCAAGTGAAATGACATCTGTCACAGCTTGGATGATGTGCAAGCTCTTGGAGAAAGCAGGTAAGTCCTTTAGCATGCTAAGGAGGGGGAATGGAGTGCACCATTTGTTTTTTGTTGTTGCAAAAATCAGAAGGTGCTCAAAGGCTTTGGGAAAGACTGTTTGCTGTAGCTGAATGTTGCACTGAAGAAAAAAATGCTCTCCCTGTCCTCATACTATCCCATCTCCCCAGCTATTGCCCATTTTTTCCCACTGTGTTCTAATGAAAAGTTTTTGTGTGCCTCCTTTGCCCTCCTGCACTCCACTTAAGGATGTCCTAAATCTATGGTGCCAGTAGAGGAGCCACGATAGCATAAAAGCAAGAATCAGCTCTTGGTATCAGTGTCGTGGCTGTATTTGGTGCACAATTCATTAAAACTGGGAGGACAATTGTCTGTTCCCTGAACAACTGAAAACTGGATCTCTGATTAATACGTATCAGACAAGCTTGACAGGTTAGTGGAATTGGGTTTATATTGAATCCACAACCTCCAGAGCTGTTTAACATCATGCATTTCAGTTTATACTTAAGCTGAGGGTCAGTATTTGACACCCTAGAGTTACAGATAATTTTGTAACTTCAGGGGCAAAACACAGTGAAGTGAAGTGAAACCTGCTGAGCAACAGGAAGGGTACAATGACTGTGTGCCTTTCTTTCCCTAAGGGGTACCTCATGGGGTGGTGAATGTAGTGTTTGGAACGGGCGCCAAGGCAGGAGAAGCCCTCGTCTGCCACCCCGACGTGGCTCTGATCTCCTTCACGGGCAGCACGCTGACGGCCCAGCGGATCACCGAGAAAAGTGCTCCCCACTGCAAGCGGCTTTCACTGGAGCTGGGAGGCAAAAACCCTGCCATCATCTTTGATGATGCCGACTTGAGCCAGTGTATCCCCACCACCGTGAGGTCCAGCTTTGCCAACCAGGTTCCTCCCACCTCTATAGCATATAAACCCTGTTTGCAGCAGGAGGGGCGTGTGCACCCAAGAGTTTGTGTGCATGCGCATTTACCTTTGGATCCGAATCCTAAATTTTCAAGGTCTGTTTCAAGATTGTGTTGTGAGAAAATCTTAAGTAGAAAAATACGAAGAAGGGTTCATTATTCCACAAGCAAGGAATGAAATAATGAAGAGCTCTTCTTTGTGCTCTCCATCAGAGGATAACAAGGTGTGATTACTCCTCTCAAAATAGATACATTGCTTATCTCTGCAGGAAGCAGCTGCTCTAAGTCACACTGTGCAACTAAGCAAGTGGGGAGTTTGCTGATTTACTGGAATTAAATTAGGAGACTTCCCCCAAAATATTAAAAACATTGTTCTTCCCACATCACCACCCTGGGGAGGGATCACCAAACCAGGAAACTGTATCAGGCAAATGTTCAGAAAAATAGCTTGGTATCAGAAAGGAATTATCAGAAAATAGAGACAAAGAGCATTCAGAGTTGGAAATCACATTTTCTATGAAAAATGTTGAAAACATGTAATTAATGACAAATGAAATTTACTTACAGTAGTGACTACATGGTCCTGATACCGTTGTGTGTTTTCCTTCCCTTTTCCTTTTTTATCTGGAAAAAAAATTTGTAATGTAGTTGGCACTTGTGAGGGTGCGGGGACACAAGTCTTGTTCTGGGATATGACTTCTAGTACGAGTCAACAGTACAATGTAATATGAACCAATATTGCTGATTTCTTGTTTGTTTCTGTCTTTTCGGTAGGGTGAGATCTGTCTCTGTACCTCTAGGATCTTTGTTCAGAGGGGCATATACAGTGACTTTTTGAAGAGGTTTGTAGTGGAGGCCAAGAAATGGAAGACTGGGAATCCCTCAGATCCTACAGTCGATGTGGGAGCACTGATAAGTAAAGAACATCTAGAAAAGGTGATGTTACATGGAGTTTGTGATTTCATCTCACCTTTTAGAGGGCTACACAAGGTGATTTCAGAGATGTATGGAAAGGATCATGTCCTCTCCAAGATTAGCTCTGAGGGAAGATGACTCAAAGCTGTTATAAGGTATCTTCTTTATGAGGTTTCTGTTGCTTATGGCCTGGGATCATGCAATTGCTGTGGAGAAATCAACTTTCTAGGGAAAATAATTTAAAATCACAAAAATGTATTTCTGCCTGTTTGAATGAAATAATGGTTTCTAAATCCTGAAGTTATACCAGCCAACCTTGAAGCTCAGCAACATTTTATGGATTTTAATAGTGCATTTGCTAAGATCACTTATTTGCCTAATAAGTTAGTAGACAAGGTAGAAGTCTTAGTTTTGTATCACTCTGGCAAATTTTGCGGAGTACCAAACACAATTTCCTGGAACTGCTTGCAGTAATTTGGAATTGCCTTTGTGTGGAGAGCAGCTGAGGTGGTGCACAGATGACAAAGTCTGCTTTAGTGGCTTATATGAAATGAATATTATGATGTCCAAGAGTGTTCAGGAAGAGCAGATGCTCATATCCCAAAGCTGTCTGACACAACCAGCATAAGCAATTAAAACCACACAGTGAGAGAAAGCTAGACCCTTTGTCATGCTTTCTGGTACCTCAACAGGTTCTCCAGGTTCTCCTGTTCTGAAGTAGAGTGGTAGAAACAACCACTGCTAGAGGTCCTCTGTGGCACCAAAGAGGACTTCCAAGTGTAACCTGCCAAGATGCCTGGAAGAAGAAAAAGAGAAAGAAGCCCTGTGGTATCTCCCTGGGCTTTCTATATGGACAGTAACCAGGCATCAATTGCAGAACAGCAGAAGCAGAGGACAGTGTGTCCTATGTGTTCAAGGTAGCAAGCATATGGTAGCAGCAGCAGCCATGGAAACATCTTTATTTATTGATGAGATTTTCTGTAGCATTCATGACTTTATCATTCAAGTGGCATGTAAACATTTAATAAGCCTGCCTGTGAGGCAGCAAAATATTACTGATACCTTGGAATAAAGGAATGAGCTGTGGTGTGGAATATATGTCAAACTGCCCAGGCTCTTAGAAGAAGGGAGGAAAGCTCTGGGTGCACTTCTGTTTTCACCAGGGGCCCTACCCTTTTGACAATGCTTAGCCAGAAGGACCAACAGTGTTGCCTGCTAGTAAGTGTTAGGAAAAAGAAAACAATTGTTTTTTCAGCAAGAAATACAGAGCTTTATGTTTAAACAAACATAAGAACAAAAGCTAGGGAATGCTGCCCTCTGTTGTAAAAGGGCAGTATGTTCTGATTGGAGATACTCAAGGGCTCCTGCTAGGATTTGGTGTCCTTTAACAGTGATGTTTTCCTGCTGCTTCCCCAGGTAAGGAACTATGTGAAGAAAGCCCAGGCTGAAGGAGCCACAGTCCTGTGCGGAGAGGGAGTGGATTCTTTGGCTCTCCCACCTGGCAACCAGAAAGGCTATTTCATGTTGCCTACAGTTATTGCTGAAGTCAAGGATGAATCTTGTTGCATGCAAGAAGAGATCTTTGGTCCTGTGACATGTGTGGTAGCATTTGATACAGAAGAAGAAGTGATCAAAAGAGCCAATGGTGTGAAATACGGCTTGGCAGCCACCGTGTGGTCCAGCAACGTGGGACGCGCTCACCGGGTGGCACGCAGGCTACAGGCTGGACTGGTGTGGACCAACTGCTGGCTCGTGAGAGATCTGAACTTGCCATTTGGTGGGATGAAAGCCTCAGGCATAGGAAGGGAGGGAGCAAAGGATTCCTATGAGTTCTTCACTGAGGTCAAAACCATCACAATAAAGCACTGACATATGTAAATGGAAGTATTTTAGAGTACAATAAATGACAGTAATTTGAGTTACCAAAAATTCATTACAGTAATTTCAGTTACTAAAATTGGTTCTCTGGAGCACAGGCTGCTATTGTGGCCATCTTTTTCTTGAACTTTGGTCAAGTAATATCAATGACAGCTGAAAACAGTCATCCCAAATGCTAATGTTGAACGCAGCTTTCCTTGCCGAATGAGAAGATCAGTGTGAACTCCACAATTAACCCCTCCCAAACCAGATGATTTGCCTATCTTACGGATCCTAAAGTTTTTGAGTATTGTTGCCTCAAAAATCTGTCTCTCAGGCAGATTGGAGAAAGAGTGATACATGACTGTATCTCTGGTTGTTGAAATCCCTTGAGGGACAAAGTGCGAAGCACACGGTAAGGCTGATATTATACTGGGAATCAGCCCATTTTCACTCTAAACAGTATGGTCCATGTATCAATCCATATTGCACTTCACTGATATCAAACAAGGACTAATGCTACACAACAATGAAAGCCTGAGGAACTACCCTTAATCTACTACTAAATCCACCATGGGGTCATGACATTATCATGATATTCATGGAAACAATAAATGTGTTAGTTATAACCTGCTTTATGGCATGCAACTGAATCATCCTAATACCTGTTCTCTGTTTTGAAATTAAAGCCTCTTTTCACTTGTAGGCTCCAGTGATGATGGGTTTTACATCCCTGCACAAAGGTATGGCTACATCACAGACAAAATCATTCTTCATTAAAAAAACTAGAAATTACTCCTAAGAGAACTGTTGGAAATGTTTGTCACCAAAATGTAAAACCACTTTCAACTTTTCCTCATTTGTTTGCAGAGACTTTTTTTAAGTCTGATATATCACACTTGTTTGCATTCAACAAAACAAGAAATAGAATTGGATACACATCTGCCTATCTGAGAAACTTGGCTTGCTACTGAATTTTTAAAGCAGTCCTTCATGATTTGTTTTTCAAGTTTTGAGCTGCATTTCACAGTAGACAAAGCTGCATGGAGTTTCATAAATGCATGTATTTTGAGAAAAGCTAATGAGTCATTGGGGTATTTTTTTAGGTCTATTGCGGAAAAAAAAGGCATCTCTAAAATAAAATGAAAACTTATTGCTGATGAGATGTGAAAGAATGTAGTGGCAAATTGCTCTGCTGCTGCTGTGATGTGCAGGGCTGATGCAGACCATCTAGAGGAGTATGTTTTCCAGAGAGGATGATTTTTTTCTTTTCAAATTACGGTTGCATAAAGGCAGTCTTTTCTCTCTGTTTTTTCAGTACTTTTTGATGAGAGAAGGCACTACAGTAATTGTGATGTCATACTCACTTTCCACAAGTTGTGCCAGGTACTCTGAAGGTTTTAGAGCAGGGAAAGGATCCCACTCCCCTTTCAGGAACATTTTCTACATGTGTCCTGAATTGAGTGAAAGGGAGATTTTCTTATTCAGAAGACTTTTGGAAAATAACTTTATCACACTGCTGAGGCCCAAGTCTGTGATTAACCATGACATCTCTGGATCCCACCTGGTTGCAGGGCAGATCTACCAGGCAGGCTGGGACTCTGGGCTTCTGATGAATTTGGTACAAGTACCCCCAGCTGAAGATGAGTAAAGGAAAGTAAAAGGAGATCAAAATGATAGGCTTAGTGAATAGATGCATTCTGAAGAAGCACATTTTCTTTTAAAACTCTGTCTAGGTCTATTCATGACCACTTGGTGGCAGCAGAACACCTGCTTTGGTGTTTTTAACCCCCGCAGTCACTCATTTTGTTAAAAGGGGAATTAACAGCTATATCTGTGCATGTTTCATTCTGCCATTTTTTTTTAAACAAGTCCTGTTTGGAAGAGCAAAAGAACGCAAAAGCTGTGAAATGCTTCATTTGTTGGGAGCGGAGGATGGAGGTGTGGAAGGGCAGAAGTTTTCAGCAACAGCAGATGGGATATTGCACAATTAGTAGGTATGGATGGATTCCTTCCACCACCTGCATCTGGTCTAAGTTCAGTTTTAATGAGGTAAATTTGCTTTCAGGTGTTGATTTTATCTTTGCATTAGATATGATGGGAGATTTCTATCTATATTTCACATACTGCAAATAAAGACCTGTGTGTCATCTACATGTTTCTGGCCCAAGACATCAGAGGTATTTTATGGAGAGGTGGAGTAGTAGGTGGGGTGGGGACAGAGCTCTGCAGGACCCCCAGGTACGGGGTATGGAGGTGGCAGCTCCATGTCCAGCATGGCTCCAAAGGTTTCTCAGAGGTGAACTCCTGGGGTACCCCTGTGGGGTGATGGCCCTTAATGAGCTGAGGGAAATGCCTCAGCACCCTGGAGGGATGCTGATGTGGTGTTACCAAAGAATGGAATGTTATCAAATTAGCATAGCCTTTCTTTGCTGTACCCTATGGCACCCTGCAGGCTGAAGGAGCCCACCCCCCTCAGGCATCTGTATCACTCCCAGAAAATTGACTATAGACGCATGAAACCACCTGAAGAAAAAAAAAAAAGTATAAAAAGAATTGCAGTTTAACTGCAACTTGGGGAGAAAACTTCCACCTCTGGAAGGGCAACCCATGAACTACCCTGTCTCCCCCCTTCCATCAACATTGCAGGGGTAAGCAACCTGCTTTCTATGCCTTACTAATTATAATTTGTTACAGCTCAGTGAGTGTATGCATGTTAATGGGAAGCGGCTATATTTTTTTTCCTGTTGCTTTTCTTTTGAGTTACTGAGTGTGTTTACATGTGGTGTTGAACTGTTGTGTTTCTGTTTAGTA
>JAWWEV010000115.1:58697642-58740972 GCA_035583235.1 Hafferia zeledoni
GAAAGTTCTTTTTTTTTTTTTTTTTTTTTTTGCTATTAAGTGTTACCTCAATAGCAGAGGTTAGAAATCCTTCCAACCTGTGTGCTAGCCGTGTTTATTAGGCAGTGTTGGTTTCACAAGGCTGTAATTTTTCTGGAGGCGCTTATTGCTAATAATTTCTCCCTGGCTTAAGTGAGGTCCTCATAGGGAGTGAAAAATCTTTCCAGTCTGTGTTCTGTCCTAGTTCAGCAGGCAGTGCTGGTTTCATAAAATTTCGATTATCCCAAGGGCCCTTATAGCTATTAACTTTATATTAATACAGTTAAGACTAGAAATATTTGCATTTCTGTCTCCCTCCTCCCTTTCACGTGACAACCCCATTCAATCATCCCTATGTCCAGCACCTCAGAGAGGTAAGGGGCATCCACTGCACTAATGATGCTGCTTACCTTTGGTCAGGAGGGAGACCCCATACAAAATATTCTCCCTTTCCATCTGTAACGGATGGGCTCCTTCCTTCTCTTATTACTGTGCAAGTTCAAGTACCTTGCTTATTCTGCTATTTCTTGCCCTTTAAGATGAACAGAGACTCACACAAGTATATGTGCAGATGTGTGGGTGTTACTGAGTGGAGAGACTTCTTCTCCTGTGTGTGGTAATGGGTAATTCTTGTGTTTCCCATGCCCCTCTCCAGCCTCGGCTCCCAGCCCACAAGAGAGCTGCGGGTGCTTGTGGCAGTGAAGCCGGTGATGAGAGAGGTTACCTGCTTGTACCAGGGGCTCTCTGTGGGGACACAGAATTCTCCTGTATACCAAGTGCTATGAACTTCCCCATGTTTTTTATTCAGACTGACTTCCAGTATAGCAATGTGCATGGATAACTGTCTCATCTTACAGGTGAAGCAGTCCAAGAACTTCTTCCTGCACATGAGGAAGGTGCCTGTTGCAGCTGCTTTATTTCTGAGTTTTCTGCACTCACTCAGAGTGCACAGTGAAGAGGATATCCTGGAGGATGAGGCAGGCTGATCCAAGTCATCAGGCTGATGGCCTTTGCAGAGCTCTTTGGTCTATGCGTCCTGGAATTTTCCAGTGTGACAGCAAAGCTTTTTTTGTAGACTGCCCTGGCTTGTGCGTGAAATCATGTGGCCGTTGTGGGGATTTGTTTAATTACTGTTATATAAAGTGCAGAGAGTTGCTCCATCTGTTAATTCTTACTGATGGAGCAAGTACAGTTCTGTTTAACTCTAGAAGATTATCTCACTGGGGTGAGATGATTACTTTACATAGGGAAGTATTAGTACATTTGCCATACTTTACAGCTCTTGATTAGCATAAGGTTATTTTTGTTCTATTTCAGATCTTTTCTCAGTCTGTTTAGGTCTGTATCCAGTTATTGTATAAGGCTTGAAAGCAGCTTTGCTTAGGGAGACTCTGGACATACTTTGGAGAGGGAACACATCAGCTCTAATGTTTATATTCAAATAAAGCTATGTCCCTGTTCCCACAGTATTTGTAACTTAGGCAAAGCTAGGCTAGTTTTAAAAGCATAGCTTTGAATTTCCAAGTTTCAGCAAGCAATATCTTAAGATTCAACTTCATAGGTAGAGTCAGATCCTTAGGATTTTCCTCTTAATAACAACAACAAAGGAAGAAAAAAAGAAAAAAAGGGGGATCCTGAGGGAACTCTGAGAACTTTCTTGTCAGGCTTGTCTTCAGGGCTGAGGTGTAAGTTTTTGATGAGACTTGAAGTGTGTTTGCTCAACACCTGTCTCAGCTCTAGAAAGAATCGGAAGTGTCCAAGGACTTGACATCAAGCTTCTTATTAAATTTATGGATTTTCTGTGTGGTGAGAGTGTGAAAAATGAAAATGGAATGAAATTTTTCTAGGCTTATAGTAAGACCAGTTTTCCACTCTAGTTAGTGATTAAATATGTTGTGGAAAGATAAATATAATGAATAAAGGAGACCCACAGCAGTTAGAGGAAATCCTGGTGACTGAGACATTTTCTTCATTGAATTCTGTTCCTTTCCTTTCCATGCATTTGGTTTTGCACTTGGAAGTTGATGCTTCTACTTGGGGAGCAACAATGCAAGAGCTTTGTTCTAGAATATATCAAATCCCTATTGGTGACACTTGTGCTTTAGCTGAAGAGTGGAGTATAATGCAAAAAAAAAAGGAGGTCTTCCAAAATTATAACTGGGTAACCTGGATGCATTTAAATGCAGCTGAAAGCTAGTTATGCATCCAGAAAGTACATGTACGATGCTACCTTCTGAAAAGGAGCAGTTGAAAAGGATTTGGAGATTATGAGGGAAAGTGGAATCAGTATGAGAATACCCGTTCACCCAAACCAAACAGTTTAGAACTCAGCATGAGCTCTGTTAACATCATTGCAATTAACACGAGAGTCAGCATGATCCCAGAGAGAATAAGCAGTGTGCTGAAACTGAAAATAATCTTTACTTTTGTATGTAATAGCACTGTCATGTTGTGCATCTATTACTGTTCTCTTTTAATGGATGTGGAGGGAGGAAAATTATTCCAAATTCTGAAAAACGACCTTCTAGTGTGGGAGTTGGACGGTGTATTGCCTTTTGGCTTTGGAAACACTTTTACCAAGACAAATGGTGTGTGTTTTCATATGCAAGGAATCAATTACAGGGATCAGTGATCAGTTCAGAGGGGCAGATGCACACTACTGGGCTGCTATGTCGAGGAGGAAGTTTTGCCTCCTAAAACACGGGAGGTGATGGAGCACACCAGACAGATGTGTTCTCTGGTGGGTGATGAGTTAACCATGGCACAGCCTGTCTTGTGATGTTTACCTTTGGCATCAAGTATCCTTAATAATTTCGTAGAAAATGCAGATGCTCCCAGAGAAGGGAGAGTCCTGAATGGGCAGTGGTTTAAGATGGGAAGTGGAAGATGGGAAGTTGTGACCTGTCAGGTGGATCAGGCCAAGATTTGTCACCTGTTTATAACCACTTAGTCCTTGTCCTGTGCTTTGGAAAGCTGTGTTGGACCTTACAGGTTAGCTCAAGTGAAGGCAGGTAATGCTTGGTCCAAGGAGCCTGCTGGGACATAAGTCGGTGACAGACAGATGCTAAGCTGCACCGTAGGCACGTGGGGTCTTTGCGCAGGTCTGCACAAGATGAAATAAGGACTTTTCCCTGTGTTTAAGAGCTACTGAGGAGCACTCAGATATGATTAAGATGGGGTTTATATAAGTACCCAAAAGCACAAAAGGCTTCTCTCAGAGTGTTACTAATGAGAGCTATCTCCTGGTTTCAGAGAAATGGAAGTAATTTATTGTGAAGTGAGGACACACATTCATTCACAGGGTGCTGAACTTGTCCAATTAACTCTGAGCTCCTGAAATAATAATGAAAAGATTATGCTATCATTTTAGTAATTGAATTTTCTTCCGCTTTGGATACAGTGCATATTAAAGTGAGCATTTATCCTTGGTTACAGAGAGATTTCTTGTTTTCCTTCAAGTTTGGCTGACCCAATGAAAAAGTCAGGCAAAAGTCATATTTTCTGCAGATGTAGAATGGCATTTTCAAGGGTTGACAAAAAGAAAAAAAAAAAGGAGAAAAGAAAAGGAACATTTCCTAATCTTGCCTTAATTTTTTAAATGGATTTGTTTACACTTACTTGGCCTCAATGAATTAACTGTGTTTAACTGCTGAGAATACAAGCTTTTGTTCCCAGGGTGAATGCCAGAATGTTTGTTTGTGGAAACAGCAGAATATCAGTCTTGGATTCTGTTTGGGATTCTTGTGCTGAATTATCCGTGTTTTCACATGACTACTTGTTAGCTGAAAATAGGTAATTTCAGTCCTGCTGAATGACTGTATTTCAGTCACCCTTTGTCAAGGAGACACTGGAGCCAGTTTTCCAAGTAGAGGACATTGAGTAGGTATGATGAGACAGTCTTAGAAGTTTGATTAGGAAATTACCTCCTTTCTGTGCTGGTTTGCTTCCAGACCTTCACTGAGCTTTTTGAGGATGGAAATGATACTTTTGTAGTGCATAATTATATTCCTACGCTTAATCACTTAATCATTTTTTTTCAGAGCTGTCATTTTTGCCTATTCAAATGCACAATGTGAAGGGGGTTTTTAGGTCATCAAATGTGTCTCTGGCCTCTTTGGCTTTGAGTCATATGGCACAGCGTTAAAACCCAGCATCCTGCAAGAGCTACATGCACAAGAGTTTGTTGGTGATTGGAAATGAAATCTGCTGTTACAGCACTGGGAAATTCTTCTAATCAGTTGCCCCCTGCATGGAGCTTCAGGCTGCTTCCTCTCTTGGTGATATGTTTTGAAGCCTTTGCTTTATTTTTAAAAAATAAGTATGTGTATGTGCATGACTATTCAGGTATGTACTTTGCGTAATGTGGTGCTTCAGTAAGAAGGGCAAACTGAGCTATTGATCCACGTCCTTCCAAAGAAAATCTCGCTCTGGTCTGAGACCTTACTTTTGTGTTTAGTTTCTTTCTGTGAGCAGCCTAAAAGAAAAACATTTTCAGATTCCTGAGCCCTTTATAGCACAGCTTGTTATGTATTTGTAGTGCTTAACACCATCTACTCTTCTAATAATAAAACTACCTTTTTATAAGAACAAAGGTTCAGGGGAGCTCACGTTCCTCTCAGCTGATACAAATCAATGTCTATTTTTGATCATCAGCTGATGGTTCTAGTTTTGCTGTCATCCTGCCTAGGACTCATTTTTCTTCCTAAGGTCTGACCAATACCTCTTTTCCCCAGTGGAATTAGAACATTGTTTACCAAAATGTCTTCTTTGTCTGAGAGATGGAGCTGTTCACCACTGGGAGAGGAAGTCATTTCTCCAATCCTTCTTCCTGAGGTTTGGCTGTTATTGCAGTTTATGAAGTTTGGATGTCAAGATCATAATGTTCTGTCCAAGGACAAAACACAGCGAGAGGTACATTTCTGTTTGATTTAAATATGTTTAATTTTTCTTTCCTTCATAATTAATATTTAGAAATGTGCTTTCATGCACTCAGATTCACTCCTTCATACATTTTCTCACTAGTGTTAGTCAGTGATATGAATTATTTAATGGGCATACTGTGTTGCAGAGACCGCATTTTTAGCTGGGCTGCTATATACTTGGACAGTCACAAAGAAAAAAAAGATCACTTTTTGAGGAAACTGTCAGAAATCTCCTGCATTTTAAACACAAAAAGTGTGAGCCCTGAATGCCGAAGAAAATGTCATAGTGTTCAAGTAATACTTACTCTAATGTCCCATTTGCATTACACGTCAAAAATAGGTAGTGAAATCCCAACTCTGAGATACAGCTGGGAAATACCAGTTTCTGAGGAACCCCTGAGGCTCCAAGTAATACTTTGATGAATAATCCTACGATCGGGCAATTTTTCTGTCATGCATTTTCTGTGCAACATCAATCTGCTTTTTATGAGGTTAGGGGTTTTTATACCAGAAAAGATGGATTCTGGTTATCTGTTCTTAGCACTTCCTTCAGAGGTCTTTCCGTCTTCAAAGTAGTATGTGAACTTTGGCTAATTAACCTTCTTTGCACATCTTATATCTGGCAGTGTGAAGCATTTTTCATTTTGCTGCTGAAGCCAGTTATAGCTAATACCTGCAAGATATTTCTTCAGAGTGAGTTGAAGATGCTTTTTACCTTGTGCAGTCATGTTCTGAAAGGTTTCAATAGTTCTTATCAGAGAAGAAAGTTGCTTTGGAGAGAAGAGGCAGAACATTCCTGGCTGAAATTTTCTTGCTTCTTCCTTTCTTTGGTTGTAATGTGGGTAATGTTATCTTCAGGCATCATGGAAAATACTAACTGCTGGAACTTGAGGAAAAAGGTGTCAGCTGGTGTGTACTCTGGCTGCTGGGTCTCTGGTAGGGATGAGTTAAAGCAGACCTGAGGTAGGAAAGGTAAGAGTGAAAGCTTTCGGTGTGCATCATTGGGACATCAGACTGTTTAATTCAGGAAGTTTGGCAAGATCTTCTTTCACTGTAGATGAATATTTGAAATGCATTTATGTACCTCTAAATCATAAAAATATCTTAAAGTGGCAGCCGATGTAAAGAAGCAGAATATAAGTGAGGACTAGACTCTGGTAAAGCTCAGAAAAGGAAACAATGAAATAGGTTTTATAGGTGGTGTTGGCTTTTGCCTTTGAGGTAATTCAGATCACTTACACAGAAAAAAAGCAACTGCTCATAACTCAGCTATGTGCAGGACAGAAAATCACAGATCTACAGCAGTACTTTGAGCAATACTAAATTTTCATCTGGATTTCACTTCCATGAAGTAGTATAGGAACTTATTTTGGTTTTAGGAAACAGCCATTAAGGACTGGAGTTGTACTTCATGGAGCTGCCACTGGGATGCTGTCAGATAATTTTTATTAATAATTCGCAATGCTATTTCTCTTTCTATGTGCCACTACTTGGCTATCCTCTGAATTAAATTTAAGAAATGTGAACACTCAAAGCAATGATTGTGCATGGATTAAGCCCTGGATTATCAGAGCTGCAGGTGAATTAGGCTTGCTGGATCAGGGTTGTGCTGTCTTAACTAATCTGGATGTTGCCTGGGGTTTCACAAACCTCATGAAATCTCTCCTTTTTCCTTATGGCCCTGAACGATTTGCCATGCTTTGAATAGGTGTGATTTTTGAGCCTGTACATCTCCACGCAGAACACTTGCATCTGAAAGATCGGGAACAGTAATAGCTCTTATTTTTCTCTAGGGGAGACTGATACATACTTCATCAATGGAAGATGTGGATAAGGAAAGAGCTCACTAGTCTTAGGAAAGACACTCAATGCAGCATTTTGTTCTTCCAACATCAATGGGTGCCTTTTTACTCTCAGGGACAGCTTTGCTCTGGATGGGTGAGTGTGGTGGTGAGCTCAGACCAGGTTTGAAGAGCTGGGAGGACTCAGCCCATTCTCATTACTTTGCTTTGGGTCATTGCAATAGGAAGTTTGACTAAACATAGCTCCAGCTCTTAACTTTCCACTTAGAGATGCAATTCCCCCCTGGAGTAGGAGGGGGCAAAGAGACAGTCACTGGACTGTGTGACTGAAGTATTGTTTAAAGGTGATCATATATCCCAGATCGGGGCAGTCTCATTTTCTCCCTTCCCCTCCACAAGCCCTCCAGAAGGTAAATATAGTTCATGATTTTGAGCAGTGCTCATGCAGAGTGGCACTGCACGCTTTCCTCAGGATGTGTCCCATGCAGCCTAATCTTTTTAAAGACTGTATCCTGAACTGAGGGGTAAGGGTCACGTTGCCACAGATGGAAATGAGAAACCTTTTCTTACAGTTCTTGTAAACGTCAAGGCTAAGTGATGAGCACTGTGAAAAAGTGAGAGGAATCTCCCTGCCCTATCCACAGACCTTTTAGCACTGCATTGTGATAAAAGGAGTGCTGCTATTTCTGCCTTTTGGCACTGCTCACTCTTTGCTGCAGGTTCACAGTGATAAACAGGCTGTGAGCTGCTCATACAGAGCAGTTGTGGCAGTGGTTGTGCTTTGTCTCGTGGTGGCAAGGCAGAGCTTGCCGTGCGGGAATGAGGAGTGGCTTGGATTGGTAACAGCTCTTTGTGATACATCCCCACCTATTTGGAGAAGAAATATGGACAGGGTCACACACTCTTTCCTCAACATCCTCCTTACCTTGAAATTACACTTTCCAAAGGGGCATTGTTCTTGCCCTGTGTAATTTAAAACGATGGCTCTGTGCCATTTTTAGGGTGGTGCTTACTTTCGATTGTAAAATGTTTGCATTGGGGTTATTTAGACTTGATTCCTCCACCACCCTTAATTCTGAGAAAACCATAGGTAAGTTAAGAAGAAATGCTGGTAAAATTCTCAGTCCAAGAGACTCCTCCCCAAATGAAGGCAGACCAGCGTATCTTCTGCAGTAGTGCCTCACCTCTGCCTTGTTAGGACTGAAACAAAGAAACTCATTCTGTGTGCCCAGAAACTGCCAAGAAAGGTGCTAGCAGCCATATTAATGCCAAGAGTTGGATCAAACTCATTCACTTTGTGCTGCTTATCAAAGAGGCAGAACAAGATTTTGAGCTGTAGCACTAAGTTGATTCAGGACGCAGTGATAGCCCAGCTAACAGAAAGAGCCCTGCAGTTTATAGCTGCTCCAAGGTCCCTGGAAACATTCAAGACCAGGTTGGGTGGGGTTCTGAGCAACCTGATCTATTTGCAGGTGTCCCTACTCATGGCAGGGGTGTTGAACTAGATGACCTTTAAAGATCCCTTCCAACCCAAACTGTTTTATGATTCTTTGACTCTGTGATCTGGGAAAGTGAGCAAAAATATTGATGCTGCATGGAGAAGCAGGTGTGTGTACACACTCACCACCCCCCTCCTTGTCCTGCATGGCAGGTTTGCATCAGAGTCTTTGTAGCCTACTGTCTGATTGGGAATCTCTTTTAACCCTTGAATTGGCAGCATAAATTTTGCTTGATACAGTGGTTAACTGCTGAGGGATGTATATAAATGTGTACTCTTCCGTAAGTGCCATTATATGACAATTCTCACAGTAGCAGGGACTCATTTCATGCTGCTTTTGCTGTTAATAGAGTTCAGAGAGAGCAACTGAGCATGTAATTTTTTCCACCCCTCTGAGGAGTTCTCTGAGAGCAAAACTTGCCGTATAAACACTCTTCTTGTAAGCCAGCTGGAAAGCAGTAAACATCCCAGTTCCTTCCCTATAAATGATCATATTTTTTTTGCTCTTCTATCCCTATAGACCTCCAGTCACATGTCTGCAAGTACTTGTGAAGTTGAGTAGGTTTACAGAGCCAGATTGACCAAAGGCTTTAGACAGACAAGGCAAGACACTGAGTGCTACTTATAGAGTGACTTCTTACATTGCAATTTCCCAGGCCCCTGCTTAGCCACCACATAAACCTTATATCCTCTCTGCGTTTAGCATCTAAATATTCCAGGTTTCTTAATCCTTTCACATATGTGTCTAGAAGCATTATGACTTCTGCCTCATGCCAACCTCACTTGCAGCTGGCAGGGAGGGGGCATGAAAGTCCCTGATAAAGGTCTGTTTTCCAAACATTCCCTAAAGGTAAATTATTTCAGGGTGGGTGAGCTAGATACAATAAACTCTTTTCTTGCTTCCAGGACAGCCTGTCCAATTTATCTAATGGAACATTAAAGCAGTTTTTACTAGAAATACCTGCAGTTCATGGAGTAGGAACTCAGAATGGCTCTTCCATGGAGCTGTTGGTCATGTTTACCTTCTCTGGCCTACTTTTTATAACCAGCATTATGGATTTTGTTCTGCATCTAAAAATTTGGTGTTACTATGCCTAGATTTTACGAGGCTGTGGGTTTTCACATGGCTTCTCCATGTTTTTGAAAGGTTAAAGCTGAGGGAAGAAAACGGTATCGCTATCAAGGGAAAGGAAGGTCACACTTTTTCTATCGCTCTGTATCTGACTGCCTTCTCTCTCCTTCCTCTGCCCTTTCCAGACTATGAATAGGGAGCTCAGAAGTGTTTCCTGCAGGCCAGCTGTGGTATCATTGCTGGAAGGTCTCAGTTACAAGTAAAGAGCATGGGCTGGATGAGAAGGGATGAGTTACTGGTGACTGATCTCAGCTGATGGGGGAAAAAATGACTCCTCGGTGAACTGGGCTAGTTCCCAAAAAAGGAATCCATCACTTTGGAAAAGAGATTAATGAAGTACATCTAGCAGCTCTGCTGGCCTCTGGACAGCAGTTAGCACTGAAGCTACCGGATGAGGCGTTTCATTGTGTCATCGTGCGATTATTTATATCTTCCGTTGACTAGCACATTTGTTTCCCCAAACCAAAATGGGTGTATAATTTGCTACTTTTTATTCTTTATTAAGTTCTAAATATAAACCAGCCCTGAAGGGTGTGTAAAGCTGTTCTGCTGATTGATTGGGATGGGATGGGATGGGAGGAGGCTGAGGAACTCCCTTTGCCTTCAGAGGTCTTCTCTCCTTCTCAGCATTCACAGGCTTCTGAGCCAAGCAAGGAATTTTCCTTTCTGCCTGGTTGTTGTTTATTTGAGGAATAGTTTGACTTAGTCTGCAGAATTAAAACTGCTTTATATCTCTTATCTCAGGCACCACAAAGAATTTTACCAGTAAAATAATTTACCAGGAGTGGTAGTGGGGAGTGTGTGTTTTCATGGTTTTTGCTAGAGCAAGCCTACGTTCTAAACTTCTGTGAAAATCCATGGCAAGGAGGAGTAAGTTTGAGTGGTGTTTTAGTGGTGCTGAACTGCAAATGAAACCTTTGTGAGCTAAAATTTTTGACAGCTATAGAAATCTTATCTGACTGATCATGTATATTAGAAGAGAAAAACACTCTCAGTTCTTTCCCTTCTTCTTTGATAGTTTTTTTCCAGTCTTGTATGAAATTATATTTGAGGTTTGTAGCAATTTAAGTTTTAGAAGTGCAAAATTATTTTTAAGGTATTTATTAATCTAATATTTATATAAATTAAAAAGAGAATGAACAAAACCGTTCTACTTCTTCTTCAAAAGCTGATTAATGTTAAAACAAAGAGGAACATCAAGTTCTCATACTGGGTCCCATATAACCATTTAAAACCGTGGAAGCTGTATGGCTGGAGGGGCTTCCTCCTGTTGAGAAGGAGACCCAGGGTTTGTAACAAACATGTTCACAAGGCTTTCCTATGTGCCTGTCAATTTGATTTCCCAGCAAGTAGTTCTCTAGCATTTCTCTGGACAAGAAGATACTGGTTTACATCTCAGAGCCTATTAGTCTTTATCACTGGAGTCAGTGTCTTGTGTGAGACTTAAAAAATGTTTTAAAATCATACGTAAGAATTTTTCTAAAAATTATTTACTTAAGTTCACCAACTTCTTGAAATGAAATTTTGTTCTGATTATTACAAAACCCCCTTTGTTCTCAGCTTTTACCTTGATGGTTTTCTTGTCTTCTTTACCTTTTCCTCTGCAAGGTTGAAATACAAAACAGCAAAAGGACAAAACACAGAAGAGCTAGCAGGAAAGGGACCCTTGTGCCTAGGATTTCATATTGGTGTTAGATCAGATCCAGATGTGATGTACTTTGATACATCAAATCTTTGCATATTTGCCTGAAATTGATGTGAACCTATGTCTGTCAAAATGTCCAGATGCTTCTAGTAACATTATAATTCTGGTTGGTTTTTCTCTTCTTCCACTGGCTATGCTGAAACTTTAACCAATGCCTTTTAAATAAAAGGGTAAAGGACATTTATAGTTGTATAAGGCCTGACTCTAACATTATTAATTGGACCACAGACATCAGGCTTTATAGAACAGGGTTTGACTGGATTAAGCAAGCTTAGTTACTGTGCATGAAAAAGCATAGGAGTATGAAAGTATGTAGGGAAATGCAACAAGTGTTTTATGAGCTGAAAACAGGAAAAGTCTAGGTGATATGCTTTTGACAAATCCAAAAATAGGTAGCAGAGGCAAAAAAATTTCCACTGGTATGGTCCCATTTCAGAGACAGCTTAATTAAGCAGAGTTGAAGTGGCTTTTTGGATTCAATGTAAAGTAGCCCTCATTAACACTGTTCATTCCTTTTATTTATTTACTTTTTTTATTAGTGTGTGTTATGTATGTATGACCAAACTTCACGAACGAAGATTTGGGCAGGGCTCTCCCCACGTGGGTGTGCCCTTCCAGCCTACGCAGTGGATTTTTTAGGTGAGGCACAGCGTGCGCAGAACTGGCCCCACCGTTTAAGTCCTAAGGTCCATTTGCCATGGCCAAGCAAGCTTGGACAGTGACAGTGAAGTCCTCAGGACTGTCACAGCACCTGGTACTAACCGGGACTGACCCTGCTGAGCATCTGAGATCTGATGGGATCGGGTGGCAGGGAGGCTTGAACTGCCAGGGGATGGTCCCCACTGAGACTCGAACTCAGGTCCTTGGGATTCAGAGTCCAGAGTGATCTCCTTTACACCACATGACTGCCCTCCATCTGTTCTAGAGTGCCATCTTTGGGGAAGGTAGAGGAAGTCAGTGCCTTGTTAATGCTGCAATGTGAAGTGGTCTTTTAGAGAATCGTACAATCGTTGTCTTGGTGCTCCTTATCAGAGCTAATAAAGACTCTCTGCGGTCTGTTGAGCCAACAGGAGGAACATTAGCTTGTAGGAAAACAATTTCATTTTGAAGGTTTGAATCTTCATATAATAATCAAAAGCATTCTGTCTTTCACCACAAGTGCTATGCTACTGATTGTTGCCATAGCAACTATATTTTATTCAGAAAAAAAGAGTCTGTGTTATGAGTAAACCACAGATTTATTTTTAAACAAAATTCTAACTGACCTCAGAGGAAAACTTGCATGCTTAAATTTAAGTGTATTTTTAAATATCTTTCTAGATTTGAGCAACTCTCAGAGATATTCTTGTGCCTCTTTAATAGTGTGTTGTGGTAATAAACAATGGAAACCATAATCTGGAATTCAAAGTTAATAACCCAAATTTTAGGCTTGCTTATTTCAGAATTATATTTAGAAACATTGGAAAATAAGGAGCTTTGTTAGAGCAAAAATATCTAGGACACAATTGTCAAATAATGTGAGAAATAGAAAAGTTATTGCAGTATTCAAGCAAAAGCATTGCTGTAATGTTCAGTGAAAGTTGTCTTTGTTTGGTATCCTCTCAGCTCTGGGGAAGTGAATAGCTTCACCCATGACAAGTCAAGCTGTCCTGAGTCAAAGACATTAGCAGTCAAAAGCGATGACACTTTGTCCCACATACCCTTGGTGAGTTAGTGGCTGTTGCCTCACACTTCTAAATACTTGTTCCTAGTATGCAGGCTGCTCATGTGTGATTAGATGTTTTAAGGTGATTTGTTCATGCCTTGAACCTGGGCTTTTGATATCCATAGTTTCAGGTGTGTCTTGCTTTGTCTTCGTGTTGAGCCTGATAAACTTTCCTTTACCAGCTGCTAGTATATGAGTGTTTCCTTCCTACTTAATTTTCCCACGTTCAACATTTATCTTCAGAAGTGGATTAAACATGAAAATGCTGTTGTTACTCCTAGGATAAAAGTGTCCATACATGGGCAGTTAAATATAATCACAACTACATGGGGTGCTCTGTGGCATTTGTGCAGCCAGGTAGACTGTGCATTCCCTTTACCCAGAAGATAACTGATTTTCACCTAGCAATAGATGATGTTAGGCTGGTCCTTGTCAACAAGTAAATTGTCTTAAGCTAGTGTTGTACTGACTACCTTGTTCTTCACACTAAATAGGAAGGACATTTAAATACTGCTGTATGCAAAGAAAGTCATCTACCCATGTACGAACAGGCCGCCCAGCTTTTTGGTAGGCGATTGTAAGGGAGTTCTGCTGGAAGAGGATGTAAATGCAGAAGTAGAGGTACCTCTTGGAGGGTGCTTGTTGTGTCAATAGGAGTTGGGCATCCTGGAGACAAAGTGAGAAAGTGTGATCTGATCCATCCCCACTGAGGCTGCTGGGGGACTTGTTCACTGATCTCAGCAAAGGCAGTCACTTTGGCTGACAGTGTATCTTTGAAGAAAAATTGCAGATCTCCCAGTTATTTTCAGAATTCCGTTGAAAGTGTAGTAAAGGAGGATTAATTTCTAATACAGTGGTTGTAATATCTGCTATAATGTAGTTTAATAACTTGGGAATATGCAAAACACACTACAAACCTTAATGAATCATCCAGCAGATGTCTGGGGTGAGAAAAATATGATCTCTGTGTTGCAAATGGGAAACTGGGGCACAGAGAAGATCAAAGATCCTTTGCCCTTTGGTTCCTTTTTAATTAATACTTACCATGTACAAAATTAGCCAGTTAAAAAAAGAAAGTTGCATGAAACTGTTACAGAGGGCAGGGAAACTGGTTTACTAAGTGGAGTTTAATATAAAGAATGTACTCAAAAATGGACTCCAAACCTTCCATCAGTGGGTTTCAAACATGGTGCAGGGGTATTAGATCAATTTATTTTTCTCCTGGCTAGTATTTTTTCCACCTGTTACACTGCTTAGGTACCAGGGTAATGAGGTGACAATATTGTTATTACTATAAAACCCAGAATAGAAGAGAATAAGGAAGCTAATATGTGTACAAAAAGTGTCTTGAAATTGCCTTTTGTTACATTAAAATCCACTAGCTTCATGATCTTAAAGGCCATCTTTTTGGGCTTTACAGCAGCATAATTTCACTGCTCTGATGTTGGTACCTCCTGATTTTCACTACATGTGTATCAGACTGTACTTGTATTTTGACTGTGTTGGAAGTTGGAACGAAACTTACTTTTTTCTCAGCTAGAATTTTAATATCAGAGGTTTATGGAGCAATAGGGCTTGAAGAACCTCATGAACTACTCTAGGATTTGCTTCAGGTCAGAGTAATTATACCTGTATGTTTATTAAATTTGTCTGTAAGGACTGCTGATAGAAGGGACTCCACAGCCTTTCAGGGATCTGATTTCCATATCACTGCATCTACTGCTGAAGTCCTTTTTTCTAGCACTCAACCTGAATTCTCCTAAAAGCAAATGAAAGTCATGACATCTTCCTCTTATCCATTATGGGCAGGAAGATCTTATTACTTCTCTTTTCCACAGCTTTTCATATACTGTTAGATGATACTATCTCATGTAAGTCTTCCTTGTATGCCATGCATTCTGGATCTCTCTTGCTGTTCACTGCTTCCTACTGGATTTCTTCACATGTCATGAAGGTGACACCCAATCCTGGCTGTGGTATCCAAGTGGAAGCCTGCCAGGATAGAATAACGCAAAGTACTGTTTCTTGTATGTCAGGTAAGTTGAGAGTTACATGTTAGTGCTGAACAAAGATCAGCTTTGAACTACTAAAGCCCTCGAGGGCTTTAATCTGGTCCTCTGTTCTAGAGGCCTATTCCCCTTTGTCTTCAATATACCTTCTCAGACTCTGTAAGACCGTGTACCAATATGTAAACTGTAGTTTTCAGGAAAATATTTCCAGTTGAAGGGGAAAAAAATTAGTTCTGGAAAAAGGTCAATGCTGCATCAGTGCATAAGAACTTTCTCAATCAAAAATGTGAAATGTTTCTATTTAGTTTTGCATTAGGAATTTGATTTTGTTTGGGATATATTGCTCTTTCTCACTGAAAGAATATGGAAATGAACCAGTTTCCAGTAATGCCTCCACAAACACGTTTTTTCTTCACCAGCACTCTTTTTAGAGTGATGAGAGAGAAAATCAGGATCCTGTGGGAAACTCTCATCCCCGCTATTGGGTTAGTTCTGAAGTCCTCATGCAGACAGAAAAAAAGCCCCAACCTTGCTGGAACGTTTTGCCCAGATCCTAACTTTGACTTCATCAGGAGTCCTTCCTGTATTAACAAGTCCAAGTAATGCTCGAGTTCAGTACTATTGATTTTCAACAGGAAACATGGCTATTGAGGTGATATTGAATGGCACTACTCTTGTGTTCTTGAATATTCTTAATTGTTTTGAAAGACTATATATTGTTCATTTTAGTGTTCTCCCACTAATTTTTTATTCCAAACATAAAATGAATATTTTTTTTTGTATGAATCATGATATTCCTGACACAATGTTCCTCTAAACATGTTTTCAGTTTGTCTTCAGTTGTCAGGAAATTTCTGTTACCCATTTTTGTGTTTATAGTGCTCTTAGACAAAGTGTGCTAGACGTGGTACTGTTTGGAACAGTGTGTTGAACACAACTTATCAAAAATGAAGCAAACAATCCTGAGCTGATCTTGATTGCTTCCAACTATGTGCAGCCTCTGAACCCATGGAATGGCATGTGTCCCTTCACATGCAGGTTGCAAGCTGAACATGTATTCATCGTGGGATGCAGTGACTGGCAGAACCAGATCTCCTCTGTTGTTTAGAAATAGACCATATGAACTGAATCCATAAGGAAAGTCTAGTTTGCTATTTCTTGAATTCTAAGCACCCCAATGCCTCACATGCCCAGAAAAACACAGGGTCCCCAATGTCTATGGCAAGCAGTGAGCTATGTTTGGCAATCGTAAATCAAATCCCAGGCTTGTTGGCTGGTTTTCCAGTAACTGACATATTCCTGTCAGTTACTAATAAAGAAAATGAAACATAGATTTGCTGGTGAGGGAAAGGCAGCAATTCCATACCAGCACCTACTAATGCAGTGGACACACATGGTGGTCCACATGCCAAAGGTGAGACCATGCAACTGCACCCCATCCCCCACCTGTATGTGCAGTCTGAAGCTGTCTCCTGGCCAAAGGCAGTTACACTTCAGGCCAAATGGAAGCAGAAACAAAATATTTGGGATTTCCCAGTATGCAGCCCAGCACTTAGCTTAGTGTGGCTTCTGGAAGGCACCCACACCTGCACCTCAATCTGAACACACAGGACAGGAATAAATCAGGTTTTGAGTAACTGCTAGCATCCAGAAATCACTATATTTTCTTAAAGTCTTCTGGGCCGAGAGATTTTGGGTTTACTTTTCTTTTAAAAAAAAGTTTCCTTCATATTTTTGTAGTTTTTCAGACCTGTGAAATAAGTATTTTGGACTTAGATGTTTTTAACTATACATAGTGGAGACAGGTAAGCTCCAGTGTTGCAAAGCACATGGTAAATATTAGGAGAGCTGTCAATATTTGGTAATTTTCTCCAGGACTTTGGAATCATTGTAGTCACCACTTTTATTATATTAAAAAGAAAAATAAAAAACTAAAAGGAGCACCTCTCGGGTGCTGTCACTTGTCGCCGCAGCCGCTGATGACACTCTGGGAAGCCAAGTGCTGGCTAAGGGAACCCCTGCGGCGTCTGCCCAGGCTGTGCTGACTGTCACACTGCCCGGGGGACCCGTAAAACCACGTGTCGCTGTGCTCTGGCTTGCCTGAAGCTGGGGAGCCAAGCACGGCGGCGGCGCGCCGGGCCCCGTCCCCTCCGAGCGTGGCAGAGGTGGCGGTGGCTTTCAGCCCAAACCTGCCCGACAGCTCTTGCCCGAGAGGGGGAAGCTTGTTCACACCCCCACGCTGTTACGGGAACAGGCTGCATGCCAGAATCCCTCCCCTACCACGAGGAGTAATTTAGATTTGGTGTTGGTTTTTGTTGATGTGTTGGGTTTTTGTTTTTGTTTTTCTAACATGGAGTAATTTAGCGGATCTCTCCTCTGCCTCTCCCTCTGCTTCTCCCTCTCCCTCTCTTCTCTTCCCTTTCTTTTTTCGTTGAAGAAAGAAATCACTAGATGGCACTGCATCACCGCGGAACAAACTACCCACCTCTCTAGGATGGATGAAAGACATTGCCTACCTCTGAATTTTTAGCTGGCTGCTTTAATCTTTACCAGGAAAGAAGATGAAGAAAACCCCCCCAAAATTCCCCAACCAATACCCCATGAAAACCCACCCAATCTGGGTCTATGTTACTCAAATGTGCTTTAGCACAGTTTCCCCTTCTCTAGTTTCAGGACTGCTAGCCCTCAATCATTTCCCTGTGGGACCTTCTGCTTAGAATAATAGACTTTATATGACTTGATTTGTGTACGCTGTTCTTTTAGCCTGTTTCTCTCTTACTGCTATCACCAATGTAAAATACTCAGAAGGCTCAGTAAAAAAAAAGTGGGATTAGATTGGTAGTTTAAGACTAAACTCCCTCAAATGCAAGTGATGTTTGGGAATGCTGGTCCCCAGCTTGGTTTCTAAGTTCATTAAACAAATGAAAATAAAAATGAATGAATGTGCTTAGCTGTATGGACATAAATGGCTAATCAAGGGCCATCCCCTGTCACATGAGTACGGATAGCATTGTTCACCAAGCTGTAGTTTCAATAAATTATTGCAATTATGTGCTGCAATTATCCTTAATCAGAGGCTTGACCAAAATTACGTTCAGCTTGCAAAACTGGGCTGTCTCAACTACAGGGTTGATTGCAATGGTTTAACATTTTTATATCTAGCTGGGATCCATAAATTCATGGTTTAGCAGAAAAGGATAATAAAGTCATGAAAAGATCGTTAAAATGCATAAAATGTTTAGTTTGGACTGAAGCCTGAATGAAAAGGTTTTGATCATTTCCTATCAACTCAAAGAACCTTAATATACTAGTTTTCCTTTCTTTAAGAATCCTTGCCAAGTAGGAACACTTGGAAGGAGTGGGTGTTTGAGCTCTTCTTTGCAATATCAGAGAATCAGTCTCACTGTGCTGTTCTCTTTAATAGCTGCTGTAGCTGCAACACAATTACAGGGAAGAAATCTAATTGTTGGGAGGGAGACCAATCCATTTGCAGAATTTTCGAGAAATTGCACTGCACACGAAAATGTGATTCTTGGCTTAATACTGCTTTAATCCATTTTTGTGTTGCAGGAACATTAAGATGAAAAGTATTTGAGTTTTGAATGTGAAAGTCTTAAAAGGAATGTGCACAACTGTGCCCAATTTCTTCTCTTTTCTTATTAGGGCAGTTGGTTAGGTTAGAGCTGCAGCCTGCTGATAACAAAGGATGATAGATTAGCTTTGTTAAATAATGCATGTTTGCCAGCAGTCACTGGACACAGATTTACATAATTATTTTATTGTATTTCCCCTTTAAATTCACAAGTAGATATTTATTTCTGTGAGATCTCATTGCAGTTAGGGGAATGATAATTCTATATGCTTCATTCTCTCCATGGCAACCATAAATGGGTCAAGTGGGGGTGCAGCCTGGCCCACAGCAGCTGTGGAAAGTCAGCTGCAGTAGTCTCCCCTCAGTGCCCTATGTTATCCTTACTTGGAGCTCTCATGGATGATACTTCCTAAGGCTGCAGCCAATAGTTATCATGAAGAAGTTTTCTTTCAGTGGTCTCTAAACCTTCAGCATCTCCTGAATCTGCTACAGGTTGTATTAGAGACCATGTGCTTGCACACCTGGTGTTAGACCTGTGCTTCATGTCTGTGTGATTGTTGCAGGTACATTACAGTGTTTTCCCATTCCAGTCCAAGTTTGTCTCAAGCTGTGTTTCAGACCCACAACCAAGAGAGCCTATGCTAAGGCAATCTGAGGGAATTACTTGGGGGAAAGGATGGTGATAAGACTGTCATGTTTAATGCAAGAGAGGAAGGAGAGTTATGAGCACAAGGAATGCAGAATTTGCTCAGTTACAAAATATTCACCACATTGGGATGCAGGGACAACTTATTCAAGATAGACACACAGAGAAGCAGGAGCAAGGAGGGATGTCTCTGCTTTCGTGCAGGTTTACCTTGGCATGAGGCAACCCTGTTTGGATCTCACCTAATATGGTTTGTAAGGCTACTTATCTTTGATGTGGATAAGCAATTACATGTTCTGAAGTTAACATGATTCAGTGCTGCAACTAAAATGGACAAGATGAAACAAGAATCAGAAATGACCCGACTTCGCAATATTGCAAGAGTAATTCTAGACAGATTGTTGAGGAAGAAAACCCAGACATGTTTAGCAATAAAATTACAGTGGCGCTAAACAGATGAAACGGAGACATGTATTACAATTTTTTAATATGGACACTGAAGACAGTTCCCTAGTCCAAATGTAATTTACATTTCTGAATATCTGCCTGTGAAAATGGGGATAGAGAACCCAAACCTAATCTCTGGTACCGGCCAGTTTTGCTACAGTATCTTTCAATTCTCACAACAGTCCTGATCATTCAATGGTGGGAATCTTTCTTCTGTGCTGATCTGTGACATGAGGTGTTGTATTTTGTGAATAGTACCTATCTTGCAGTAGAATCATAAAATGCAAAGAAATTCTTCTGAACAAGTATTTTAATTGCTGCAGTAAGAAGTAGCCTTGTCATCATACTCTCTGTTAGTATTGGTGTCTGCTAAAGAAACTGATGTCCAGTCAGTAGTCTGCATCATTGAATCTGGGTCAGGTATAAATCTGAAGATTTGAAGAGACTCTGATTATTACTTCATCAATGTACAAGTGAGTTTTTATTCACTATTGGAAAAAAAAAAAAAAAACAACAACAAACCAGCGGCAATCACAAGATATGATGAAGCTATTTACACACAACCTTGACCTAGAGAGAAAATGTTTTTGTTTCTGTGGACACGTTTACATAAACAAGTACTTTCACGCAAAAGGAGATGATAATAAAGTGGTCCAGGTAAATCACCATCTGATATAGCAAAATTGTTAATGTTTTGGATTTTTACTCTGGACTAGATTTAGTTTAGTCCCCTGATATTCCACCTCACACATGTTTTAAGGCTGTCTGAAGGATAAGTCACTAATTTAGCCACTTACTCTCTCTGTTACAGGCTAGGGTAAGTTTGATGCCTAAGTGGATGGAGAAGAACTTTTGGATGTGTTTCCTCCTCAGAGTATCTAGTTTGAATGTGTAAAACCACCCTGAAAACCCAACTGACAGATGGTAAATTGGGACAGTCAGGGTTTCACTTCAACACTGAACCAAAAGGGCAGTATGGGCTCAACCTCGTGAACACAGCAATAGTGGGTTGTGGGAGTCAGATCCTTCTGGTGTCTAAATAAAGATGCTTTTGTTCTCAAGTCATTAAAAGCTCAACAGGGCAGTGGTTTCTTTGCCTGCAAATGTCTAAATGATCGCTTAGCTCACCATGGCAGTTAATCTTTTTTCTTTCTAAAGTACACAATTGTTAGATCATTTGCCCTTGGGATGTTCTTCACACTGTTTTTCTAACCTGTTAACACAAAATCCCATTTCTTTTGAGTCTCAAAACACATATGAACTTACCTAAATCATACATACTCTCTTCTTTTTCAGCATTGTGCAGTGGTTAGAATTACTCATTAATTTAAGGACAGCTAATGACCATTATTTCAAATGTTTACCTTCCTTTCAGGTGCAGAACCTGAGATACATGGTAGCTGATTTTGGAGGGAAGTGGAGCAGTAGCAAGTGGATCTGCACCAATGCACACAGTATGGGTAACAAACAGGAGGACCTGGAGGTCATTGTGTAAGAGGAAAGCCATCACAGAAGTCGCCATCATAGAAACGTGGTGGGATGACTCACATGACGGAAGTGCTGCAATGAATGGTTATAAGATCTTCAGAAGGGACAGGCAAGGAAGGAGAGGTAGTGGGGTGTCTCTGTACATTAGGTAGTGTTTCAACTGTACAGAGCTCAAGAATAATGGTGAAAAGGTTGAGTGCCTTTGGGTAAGAATCAGGAGGAAGACCAACAAAGCAGACATCCTGGTGAGAGTCTGTTATAGACCACCCAACCAGGATGAAGAGGCAGATGGAGTATGCTGTAAGTGGTTGGCTGATGTTTCATGATTACCAGCTCTTGTTCTTGTGGAACATTTTAACCTTCCAGATGTCTGCTGGAAACACAGTGGAGAGGAGGCAGTGTAGGAGGTTCTTGGAGTGAGTGGAAGATAACTTCCTAGCACAGCTGAAAAGTGAGCTTACCAGGAGTGGGGCCCTGCTAGACCTGTTGTTTACAGAGAGAGAAGGGCTGGTGGGGGTATGGTGGTCAGAAGCCATCTTGGGCACAGCTACCACAAAGCAAAGTTTTTGGTTCTTGGTGAATTAAGGAAGGGGGTCAACAAAACCTCTACCTTGGACTTCTGGAGGCTAGACTTTGGGCTGTTCAGTACAATGGTTCAAAGAGTCCCTTGGGAAACTGTTCTTAATGACAAAGGGGTCCAGGGACGCTGGACGTACTTTAAAAAGGAAATCTTAAAGGTGCAGAAGCAGGCCATTCCTATGTGCTGAAAGGAGAGCCAGTGACAAAGATCTGCCCACTTGAACAGGGAGCTTTCATGGGAACTCAGGACAAAAAAAGAGTTTCTGACCTATGGAAGAAAGAGTAGGAAACCCAAGAATAGTACAAGGCTGTTGTAAGGTCACATAAGGAGAAAATTAGAAAAGTGAAATCTCTGCTAGAACTCCATCTGGCTGCTCTGTGAAAGACAGTAAGAAGTGTTTTTATAAATACATTAACAACAAAAGGAGGGCCAAGGAAAATCTCCATCCTTTATCGGATGCAGGTGGGGAACATGGTCACCAAGGATGAGGAAAAGGCTAAAGTACTTAATGCCTTCTTTACCTCAATCTTTAACAGATTTAACAGAAAGAACAGTTATCCTGAGGGCAAACAGCTTCCTGAGTGGGTAAACAGGGATTAGGAGCAGAATAGACGCCCCAAAATCCAGGAGGAGGCAGTTAGTGACCTGCTGGACCACTTAAACACTCAAAAGTCTATGGGGCTGGATGGGATTCACCTGAGGATACTGAGGGAGCTGGTGGAAGAGATCACTAAATCACTCTCCATCATTTGTCATCAGTCCTGGCTAACTGGGAACGTCCCAGGTGACAGGAAGTTGGCTACTGTGATGCCAATCTACAAGGAGGGCCAGAACAAGGATCCAGGGAATTACAGGCCTGTCAGTGTGACCTTGGTCCTGGGGAAGGTTATGGAACAGATCATCTTCAGTGCTGTCATGCAGCATATACAGGACAGCCAGGGGATCAGGCCCATCCAGCAGGAAAGGCAGGTCCTGCCTGACCAAGATGATCTCCAGGTGACTCATCTAGTGAGAAAAGGCTGTGGATGTAGTCTCCCTACAGACTTCAGTACTGTCTCCCACAGCATTTTCATGGAGAAGCTGGAAGCCAGTGGCCTGGAGAGGTACATTCTTTGTCAGGTTCAAAACTTGGTGGATGGCCCAGGCCAGAGAGTGGTGGTGAATGGTGCCACATCCACTTGGTGGCCAGTCACTGGTGGGGTTCCCCAAGGTTCAGCAGTGGGGCCAGTCCTGTTTAATGTCTTTATTGATGATCTGGACAAGGGATTCAAGTCCAGCCTCAGTAAGTTCACAGAGAAAAATGATCAGGTTACTCTAGTTTGATGTGTACTTGCCAAATACTTTGTTCAGGTTTGGTTTCACCTCTCCATCTTTAAGAGATAGATTCCAGGGCCTATACTCTGATAAGATAAATGTGGTGAAGCTCATAGGTGTGTTAAGCAAGGTATCTGTGGGTAGGAAGAAACTCTAGGATGCAACTTTTGCATCATCTGTGGAATATGGTTGAGCTGATGCGCTGTTTGTCCTTTTTGGAGGCTTTTTTTGCAGTATTTTCAGCAGTAATAAAAATACCAAATTGAAAGGGTTTTTTTTAAGGCTGAAGCTTAGCTTCCTAATCCTTACCTTTGGAAATGGGATTGTTTCTGAGAAGAAAGAGTGCAGTTTTCATTTAGAAGGAATTTGCACTGTAGAATATATATGGTTGGAGTGCAGAGTTGGAGTTCCTCTAGCTTCTCTACAGTTATTTTCATTCCACATACAAAACTTTGTGATAGATACCAAGAAAACATAATATCTACTCTCTGCTTGGGGAAATTTAACATAAAAGCATCTTTAAGAAGAACATTACATAAAAATGAGATGTCAGAAATAATGGAGATTTAGATGAGGAGAAGTCATTATGAGGTAAGAAGATTGCTTATCTGGCTGTGCATTAGAACAGAGTTCATCAATGAGATTTCTGTTGGTGAAGCTACATAGTGGAATGAACATAATTTTCTTGCCTTTGGGGTTGGTAATTTCTATCCTCAGTGTGTGTATTGCTCATGTGTTTCCAAAAATTATGCATATCACAAATAATACACATATAGAATTCAGCAAGCATGATTGTAAACAAAGAAAATCAAAGTCCATTCAAATCAGTGTAATGAATCACATATTGACAAAAAAAAAAAAAAAAAAAAACCAACCAAAAAAAACCCCCCACAACCAAAGCAGACTATCAGGACAACTGGGGATCAGAAAAGCAAATCTTCAACAATAGTTTGTTGAAATTAGATATCCTGAGATGCAGAACTTACCAGCTAAGTAGATTAGATATACTACAACACAGTCTTAAATATGATTCTCTGACAATGTGGTGACCTGTATTGGAAAAAGCTGACCTTGGGGACCTTTCTGATCCTACAGATGCTTATGGATGAGTTTAACTTGAATAATTGATTTCTACTGAGGTCAAGGCTAAGAGTTGCCTGTTGAACTAGGCCAAAATACATCTAAGTATTTGTGGGACAGGGGGCCAGATTTTCTTCAGTGGTATCAAACTCTTGTATTGCTCATTAGTCATCAATGAAAAGGAAGAAAAATTTTTGATGACTGCCATTCCCTGGCATTATTTCTAGTGTACACATCTATTGTGGGTTTTTTTGTTGTTGGGATTTTTTTCATTTGTTTGTTTTTCGTTTGTTTTTGTTTTTGTTTTTGTTTTTTTTATTGCAAATAATAGTTCTGCATTTACAGACCTGGAAGCTACCCATAGTACACTCTCAGTAGTTCAGTCTCAATGTAAAATGTTATGTCAGTGGGCAACATATCTGAGAGGGAATATGGGATAGATACCCTGTTCTCATAGCTGTTCTGGCACCCAGTAGTCCAGTGGGTGCCCTTTGGGGTGTTAGTTCTGACACTAGGAGGACTGGGATTGGAGCCACATTTTCAAAGCTGAGCCCTTCTTTTGATTCCTCTTCCTATGAAAGAAAAAGGAAGGGAGAATGGTCAGGGAGTTTTCTGTCATAAACCCTTTGTTCTGAAGTTCACTTTCTACTCTGTTTGATCCAGACTGAACTTCATGGAAATGGGATTTCCAGGCTTGGTTAATGGAGAACTACTACTCAAAGCAGCAGCAGTTGCTAGCTTTCAGGGCAGGTTGCAAGTCCCTGCTTGCTTCCCAAACCAGAACTGCACTCCCACCCATCTTCCCTTTCCAATTTTGAGCTCTTTGCTTCCTTCTGCACATCCTTAAGCAAGAGTTCAGTCCCTGGCTTCTTCCTTCCCTCATTTTCCTGTCTGCCAAAATGAGGACACCAGTACTACCTCACTTCCTTCTTAATTGCTCTTCCTTTTTCTCCTCAGGGGTAAACGTTATCCAGCCTTTCTTCCATCCTAATACAATGCTCTCTGTCTCATTCTGCCAAGTACATGCTGTTTGCATTGTCATTAAAGGCATGGTTGTATTGTTTGCTGATTGTTTCAACTCCCTATTGCCCTAAGAGAACCATGAGGGATTTATCCAGCAGTTCCTGTGGAAACCTTCATGCAGCTGTTGTCAAGAAATGTTGTGCCACCTGCCCCAAACATTCACCTGGAAGAGTTCAATACCACTAACTGCATGCAGACTATGGATTGTGAGCATCAAATCTTGACATCTGTTATGTAAGAGTGCCAAGGAAACTGAAGGAATAGGGCTTTAGGTGTGATAGATATATGTTGTGGACTGTCTACATATGCTAAGAAAGAATATATGCTTGGTTAGAGAGAAGAGAAGGAGGGTTTGTATGTAAGTTACAGGAATGTGAGCTGAGCATTTATAGCATTGTAATTGCATCCCACAATTTCCAACATTATATTAATTTTATCCATGGAGCATGAATCTCCATTGAAAACTAACTGTCTGGAAGCACAAAAGAGCTTGTCACTGAAACCATTTTCATCTTTTACAGGTATATGAATCAGTAGTTTGAAATTATCACTTTCAGCATCAACTTTTACAATAGCTACCCTCCAGTCTTCATAATGCAGTTGGTGTTTTTTTTCCTTTCTGATGTATTTGAACAATAATCATGCTTCTAAAAAAGACCAAGTTGCTGGCTCTCCATTTCAGTGGCAATTGCATGTCTGTTACTTAGACTCATTTGAGAAAGTCAAACCCACTGAAGAAAACCACCCCCAAGAATAAAGTGTCTAGATGTTCGGTAGAGTTTCATGTACATTTGAAAAACTCAAGCTTTGTGTTTAGCCTATGCTTAGAATGGGTCAAGTAGATAATCAGTGAACATTTAAATAACAAGTTCATCAACTGTGAGATTCCTGTTGTTTCTGTTACGTTGCTCTTTATAGCCGTTGCCTACGTTCATATGTAAAGTTTACTGCTAATGTGCTTCTCTGGGTCAGGAGGCATGCTTGTGTTATCAGTCAATCTTTTATGAAGAAAGCAGTGTGTGTTACACAGAAAATGGATTGAAACCTGTGATCTGTTCTGCTGTGAGATGCAATGCAAAAGCTTTCAGATGCAACAGCAAAGCATGCCCAAATAGCAGGGAAATATGTTTTTTTCAGATGAATCTTTGTAAAAGCTCCATCAGTATGGGTTCACAGAAATACTAAAGAAAACAAAGTATCTGTGCCTTGAATGCTTATTTATAGCTGTATTTAGAGATTAGCAGCATAATTATGAACTGCTTTGGAAAAAGGATTTCAGAGAGGCTCTCTGAGCATTCAAGCTGGGTGATCCAGGCACCTGGGTCCTGCACAAGGCGTTGAACTAGGAGCAAGTCGCTTGAAACTCCTCTCTTCTCTGTGCCATCGTTCTCTTGAAAGATGGGAAAGGCATCTCTTCCTGCTCTTGGTTTTCCTTTTTTATTTTCATTAGCTTTGTCTGTTTACTCTGTAGCACCTTGGGACAGACAGATTCATGTCCAATCCATCAAGATTGCCTAAGATCTCAAATGACTTGTAGAGGTCCAGTTCTTGTTTTCATCAACTGTATCTTTCTAGACTAAACAGGAAGGGAATCTTAGATGTCAGCCAATTTGCTTGATCTGGATAGTCAGTTGCTGTATGTGGCCTCTCCAGGGATATCTGTAACATACATGATTGCTATGCCTAGAAACATCACAGGTTTACTTCCTAGAATATATGTTAGAATTTACTGCTGATTAAAGGTCTTAGACAATATAAATATATGTATTCAAAAGCCATCTGGGTGTAGACTTGGGCAACTGGCTCTAGATGACCCTGTTTGAGCAGGGGGTTTGGACAAGCTAACCTCCAGAGTTCCCATTCAGCCTAGACCATCCTGTAATTCTGTGAAATAAAACAAGAAATCAGACAATAGAATGCAGAAGGAGAAAAGAAAACCTGTAATAGTGTGGTAGCATAGATAGAAGCATTTTCTGTTTTCTCATGCAGTGTTTACTTCACTGTGAATGCAGAAACTTCTGGGATTTATGGAGACAGCTGTGAAATATGATAAAGTGGCAAATGGGGATGAACACAGTCCATTTTGGCTTGGGTGGAAAAGATGTAGGCAGCAGCTTGGGCCTTTAATAATTGAGTATATTGGTCAAAAGTGGAATCCTTTCCTCTCTACCGTACACTTGTCCTTTATTTATGCCCTTTGTGAGCTTGACATTGAAACTTGGATGACATTATTTTACTTTACTGATACATTCTTTAATGGTAGCTATAAGAGAAAAGACGACGTTTTTCAAATTTTAATCTCTGTATTAGTCTAGTATAAAAATTGACAGTACTTAGCCACCACCACATAGAATAATTTCTGCTCCTTTGGATTAGCCCAAGCAGTTAATTTCCTTACTCAATTTTATGCCTTCTAAATAATTTAAGGCTTACAGCCATCTCCATTTTAGAAATTGTTTGGCCAAGTTAACTACAGTTAATGATTTTAATCTTTCTGAATAAATCAGACTCACATAACTGTATACTCTGAGGTATTAGGTGAAGCAGGTGAAGGAAGCTAATATAATGGATTAACATTCCCACCCCATGTGTGCTTATCTTGTTGCCACATGGTTGAGAGAAAGACTTTCAATATATTCTTGGATAAAAACAGCCCTGGCTGGTCAGGGCAGGAATGCTTCTTATCTCCTTCCAAAAATCTATATGGCCCAGCAGTGAGGATATTCTAGGGACTGGAACACCAGAATTTACAAGAAAATTCAGGAACACCTAAATTTATGTCCCTGCTTCATTTTCAGCAACCCTCTTCCTATTACTCTTGGTAGACCACTCAGTGTCAGACCTTCAGCGGTATTTGTACTCAAGTTTTCTCCTCAGCAGTGCAAGATTTGACTCCTTCAGGACCACTCCAAGCCCTGAGTTGAAAGTACATGTTTCCAGTGCTGTGTGCAGGGAGAATCAGCCTCCTGCAGAGTCAGACACAAGCAAAATGCATGGGAAGGTTTTGGGCACCAGCATAGTGGGCCTCATCAGAGGTGGATGCTTACTTTACAGGATTCCTCTCTGTTGGCATTTTTCCTGAAGCAGACTTGTTGCTCAAATACAGAGCTATGATATCAAACCATGTGCATGAGTAGCTGCTGGACTACCCTGAAAATATTCAAAATGACCAAGAGAGAAATTCAGTTCTTTGCTTAACTGGGAGCAAAGACTCAAGGTCTCCTTCATCTGGTGAGGTATCACAGTCATGGATAAAGTCTCCTGCCCCTTTGCTGGGAGGATATTGCATTGCTGTTGGATTTTTGTCTGCTCAGGGTATAATCACCAGGAACTGCCAGGGCAAGAATTGCACCATAGGAGCAAACCCCAGAAACCTATGGCCCCAGTGGTTCAGTGAAACCATGCGGGAGCACCACTGACACCCAGGGCATGCAGCAATCTTCAGCCTTTCCCTGTTTTCTGTGCCAGAGACTCCAGTGCAAGCACACAGGGGCCTGATTTCCCTTCATTGGCTCACCTGGCAGATGGGGATAACAGCGCTTTGCTGTCTCTCAGGGGTGCCTTAGGGATAAATAGATTAGAAGACTGTGTGGTGCTCAGAGATGTGTGATGGGGGCTTTAGAAGAAGTTAAGATCAATGAACTGGCAGCTATACAACAAAAGGTTTCCTCTAGTTTAAGAACTGCAATATTGGTGCTTTCTCAAAAAGACCATCTCCCTCTTCCTTAGAGAAATTAGCAAAATCATTTTCATTTTTGGAAAAGAAACATTTCTGTCTAGCTGAAAATCTTTTTTTTTTTTTTTTTTTTTTTAACATAGTAAAAGTATGTTCAGATTCTGGAATTTTAAAACTTTAATTTGCCTCCTTTTGGGGTGGGACCAGGGACACACACAGAAAAAGAAATGTGATTTGGCCAATATTTGGGAAAAAAATTTCCAATGTGGAGTTTTTTCCACACTGATATTGATTTAGAATATAGGAAATTCATTTAAAGGGTTCATTGTTTATTAGATGCCACCTGACAAATTAGTAGGAGCCACCTTATGAGCTTTGGGTTGTCTTTTAGCTTCCCATCTTTACAACTGATGTGAAGAGAACTACTAAAATCCTCATAAGATTTACCAAGAGGCTTGTAGTCACTCTGTTTTATACAGTGATGCTATTAATAAACAAGTGATTTTTATTGTGTCATAGCTGTATATGTAGTAAAGTGTGGTAACAGTTAAAATCTTTTCTTGATTCCCTGTTTTACTATTTCAGTATTACATCTGAGAATAGGAATTAAGCTAATGATAAAATAATGGTAATAATAGTGCAAAGTACATAGTTGGATAAAGATGTTAATTTTTCCTTAAGATCAAAATCTGGACTTCTCTTTTTCCCTAGTGTAATCTAAAATTAAGAATGCTGGAACCTCCCTTGTTTTTTCACCTGTGCCCTTTATTTATTCTAATTTTCAGGGCCTTGAACACTTGTGTTTGTCCTCTGTCACTCACTAGCATGGGTTGGATTAGGATCTGTGGGCTTTCACTGTTTAAAACCACAATGTTCTCTTCCCAAAAGTTGTCAAGCTCATGAAAGGGTTGATTTATTTTAATGTCATATGTTGAAGTAGATGAATGATGAATATTATTCCTCTCTTTTCAGATTAACGATCAATTACATGGCCATAATTTACATGCTCTGTGTTTGTTCTGTTTTGTCTGGGGTGCACAAGCATGGTGTGTCTTTCAGTTTCTGGCTCTTTGCTCCTAGGGCTCTAGGTAGTGTACTTTTCATGGGACAAGTAAAATTCAATTCAGCTCACTCTTTTTAACCCTGAGGGGATGTCTTCAAACACTTCTCATTCCAATTCTTTCAACAGCACGCCTAACAAGCAGAGCTCATTTGCCTTAAGAGTGAATAACATGACTATGAGGTTTTATTTTGGCCAGAATATTGCCTCTCACATTTTAATGTTCATCCAGAGAAGGAGAAGTTGTCTCCTCAGATATTTGTGACAAAGATTACACTGGTGTAAGGCAAAATGAGATGTGTACTCAATTTGTGTTCTGTGGTGTGCTGGAAGGTAACCTGAGCACAAGTAGAAAGCTCCTTGCTTTATACATGTAGCAGTACTGCTATTATTTTTAGCAGCATAGGTTGTTCTTAAAACTAAAATGCAGACCTGAAAAAGTGAAATGTAATGTAAAATAAGTGGAGCTGATCATCTGGGATACCTTTGTATAGGACTATGCAAGGAAAATGGATAGAGAAGGAAATTTTGATAGAAAATTGGTAGTTAAAGCTCTCCCTTAGGACCAAAAATCAATGGTGAGGAGCCTGAAAGCTTGAAACTTGGCAGGTGAGCTAGTGCTAGTTATGGTAATGTTGCCTGATGCCTAAATTCCTGTGGAAATAGACGCTCAGAAACAATATTAATGGAGAGATAGATGGTATACCCTTATTGAAAGCTTTATACCTTTATTGAAAGCTTTCAAGGTACACACTTGAGGTCTGCACACACACATGCACAGGCTGACACTTGCACACAGACATGCACAACTGTGACCAGGGATGTCACAGTTTTTATAACTTCTCCAAAAATAAACATATGAGATACCTATAACCAACCATGATTCTTATTTCCCTCTGTGCCCCACCCATAGAGGTCTTCAGAACTGCCCTGTGGAGAGGTTCCAGAACGTCCAGACTTTCTTCTTGGGTTTTGTCTTCATGCTATCTGCAGGTCGTTTCTCACAAACACCATGGCCTTGGCAGGGCATGAGAAAGCTCACCAATCTGTGAGAAAGAGCTTTAGCTCTTTAACCTAAGATGTGAACAACCTAGGAGAATCTACGTAACCTATATAATTCCAAAAATCTACAAAATATATAGTAAAATCCTTAGGTATCAGTAAAATGCTCCAGAAGCTGAGATGCTGGAACCTTTGATACCTTTAGATGCCCCAAAGGAAAAGTCACAGGACAAATTCTAGACAAGCTCCAGTCTTTTACTTCAGTTTGCCTAAAATCTCTTGGTTTTGACCAGTCAATAGTCTCCAATGAAAATCTGGTTTGTTGGGAAATCCTCCAGCAAGCAGAATAATACCCATACTGAATTGTTGACATGACGACATATGAAAGAGTAATAACTCATTGCTCAAATGGACAAAAGGACTGAGAACCTCTAGAAAAGCCTACACTGAACTTTGCCATTCACTGGATCTATAGCTGAAGAGTGCCAATATTATTAAAGACTTGCTAACTCCATCAAATGCAGTCTTGTTGAATGATTTTGCCCAAATATCTTCACAATCCTTCCTGTTGCTCCCTGTTTTTATTTTCATAGAATTTTTCATGAAGATAGAATAGGTTTTGCCCGTGAGTTCATTTGCTTCTCTGGTTGCTGGCTGAACTCGTCATCTTGTGACATCATTGTTTTCCTCATTTCAACTGTCATCCACTGGCATCAGAAGGTCTTTCATTTGCCCTCTCTGAGTCAAACAGGTGGAAGAGCAGTATAGTCCTCTTGCAGATCCTGCTTTCTAACTGAAGTGACAGCTTCTCTCCTGACTAGCTCTGAAGCCTGTGGAAATAAATCCCAGCTGGGGTACCAGTCACAGCAGAAGCTGTAATCACTAACAATTTTTAACCTGTCCCTTAACAATGTGAAGGGCTAAACAGGTCTCACCTGTCTGTGTGTAAATACTCTTCACAACATGGTGAAGCAGGTGAGGAGAAACCATACAACAGGCTGGCAGGCTGGCTGGGGTGTAAAGGCAATGGGGCTCCTCAGGAACAAGAATGAAAGGACAGGATGTATTTTTTCTAACAAAATTGAAACAAATTTCACGTTTGTGAAATTACCTTTACTTGCATGCCCCTACATATAGATACTGTATATATAATAGGGATATGCATGTAGCAGAGGTTCATGTTAAAACCTTACAGGTACTGCTAGTAGAGTCAAACTGTTAAAAAGAGGGAGAGTCAAAGGATTTAATGTGTAGATTATTTCTTTCTAGTTTCTTCCTTCCCTGATAAGCAGGAAGTAAGAAGTGTCAGTTTAAGAAATACTAGAAAGATGATATAATCTGTCTTTCTCATAGTATCTTAATTTTCATAGTAAAGCACTTGAGACTTGCAGAGTCCTGTCAGACATACTAAGAAGCTCCTTAGTTCCTGCATGACAGAGACACAGAGCTGCCTAAGGAACTCTCCAGCAAGGTACCTGTGTAAAAACCTCAGAGAAGAATGTAATACAGGATAAGTTGGTTTATTGCAGCTCCCCCCATCCTCCCCCCCCCCCAATGCCAGTGTCTCTTCTGGGTGCATAAGAGATTGAGAAGAAAATCTGAATTTAAGCCCTGATTGTATCTACATCTTTCCAAGGAGCATATCGCATCAGCTTTGCCTCCTCTTTCTTCTGCATCAAATGGAGTTTGGGATTTGGGCAGTGTTCAGGGATGCTGCAGTTTAGAGCACAAGACTCTGTTATTTCAGACCTATAGTTTGATTTTAAGTTGTGTAACTCTGAAAGAGGAGAGAATTTAGGGTATTACAGATGCCAAATGAAAACTGAGAAACAGATAACAAGGCAGTGTGATGTTACCACAACTATAGAACAACTGGTGACTTGGAAGTTGCTAGCATGAAAGAACCTAGGGACTTTAAAACTTATCTCTTGAATCACGCAACATATGGTGCTCAGAAGAGCTTAAGAGGTTAAGAGCTTCCCAGATCAAATATTCACTGCCCACTAGCCCTGGAGCTTATTACCTGTAAATACTTTAGGTTTATAGGCATGCCAGGGAGGCAAAGGGGATGAAATGTACTTCTGCCTTCAGAAGGGGAATTCATGTAATAGCACTCATTCCTTTTATAGTTAATGCAACTATTTAGGAAGTCCTAAAGTACATGATGTCTTTGCTGATTAAATTTCCTGTGTAACCAAAATGTTCATAAAGTTATATAACTGCATTTTTCTTCTTACTTCCTTGCTGGCAGCACTAGTCCAGGTTTTTGAAGCACTGTGACCCTTGCTTTCCCTCCATTTTTAGGTGACCTAATCACAAGAAGAGTGGAGGGAGAGCAGGGGAACTGAGAGAGAAAGAGTGATGCAATAAATTCTTCATTTCATCTGTGTAACTCAAATCCTTTATTCCATTTCTGTAACTCATACACACTTCTGCATCCCTCAATTGATCTAGGCTCCCTATGGCCTAATGCTTCCCACCTAAGGTTTTTAATGCAATCCTGATAAACAGAGTGGCTGAAACAATTTCCCTTTTTATCCCTATGAGCTGAGCTGAGAAACCAAGACCACCTCTCCTAGCAGGTTGGAGCCTGCTAGATGGTTCTTTCATTCCCACTTTATGCCACACAGTCTCTTTTTCCATACTGTTAGGCTGCTTTCCTATAACTTTCAGTGTATTGGTGAGTGAAGAGTCTCAAGTTGTGAGACGGATGCTTGCCAGACAGGCATCCTCTGCATCATCTTCGGCAAGCACTTCAACAGAAACAATTTTGGTGGGCAGTGTTGTAGGCATGGCCTCTAAGGGAAAAATTATAGGGGGTAATTTTGTTGCCTCTGGACTGGCTTATATGACTTTTGTATCCCTTTGTTGTAAAGTAGGCACTTGCCTTGAGTTTTCAGTCAATATAGAGAGTGAGTCAGGGCCAGAGGTCTATTTCAAAGTTTCCATGCTGATTATTATAAGACAAAGTAAAAATGAATTTAAAATTAGTTGTTTTGCCTAAGTAATGCTGTCCAGTGTGATTGATGAACACCATTCTGCTGGCCTCAAAGTATTTTGTAAATCTTCTTTAAGATAAGGACCAAAAAATGCACCAAGACACTTCTGTGGTTCTAGTATTTGTTTATTGTACTTATTTTTCAGTTTCATTTGCTGCCAACAACTCTTGAATGCAAAGGAGAAAACTAAGGGCAAAATTAAAGGAAAGAAAACAAGATTTTTAAGGAAAATGGTGGGAGCTCAGCAGTGGAGCGTATATGAAATCAAAATTTTGTTGTCTATGCTTTTGCAATAAGAAGATACCCACTCAACAGATGGATCATTACCCTGCTGTATATAGAGGGGTACTGTCCTCAGGGCTGAACCCCTTAAAGGATCTAGTGCACCTAGATAGGAGAGCTTAAACCATCCTGTGCAGGATTTAAAAAGTCAAGCCTAAAAGCTGTTAGCACCAGAGAACATTCAATCTGGAAATCCAGAAAGGGGATAGAAGATACATGAGGAAAGGAGACACTTAAAAGGACTCTAAACCCACCTTGGTTTCTAGTTTTCTGTAGCTAAGTTATTTAATTTTTGAGTCACATAATTAGGGGTGATGAGAATCTGCTGCATGGCGCAAGGAGCAGCTAGGAGTGACAAGCTCAGCACACTCTGGCCTTTCATTCTGAGTGATAGGTAGAGAAACAAACTGCTGCAAGCCCTTTGGCGCAAGAATCAGGAAAAGCTGCTCTTTTCTCCTGTTCTGTCTCTTCAGGAATCAGCAGCAGCCCTTTTACAGACAGTACATGACAGAAGGGTCAATCACCTCCTCTTCAGTGTAAGTCTTTCTCTGTAGTGCCATTTGTCTAATTTTTGACAGGGATCAGCAGTTTTGTTCAGTTTATGTAGGACACTTACTGCAGACAATTTACAAACATCAGGAGAAAGAAGGGAGTTGTTGGTGGTTTTGAATTCCCATAAATTCTTCTCTTTTTTTGTTGTTACTAATGAGTAGCTGAAAAACAAAATGGATGTTTTATTTCCCGATGTGCACAAATATTTGTCCAAAATTACTTAAATTGTTTATTAAAGTGACTCCATTTGAGCATTTCTTTTTTAGACATCATGTGAAAGCTCTTATTTCTTCCATGATGCATATTTGTCATCAACTCATGTGAATGTTTTGGTGAACCAAAGGATGGATTGTTCTGTTTTTCTTACTTGAATTGTGAAATAGGAATATCCGTAACATGACAGGGCATGAAAGAGCCTGAAATTAATTAAGGCTGTACTTCAATGAATGGGCTTTTCATTTAGAGGATTCTTTAGAAACAACTGCAGTAAATCCACTTTCAGTAAATCCAGAGGGTGGTTGGCACACACATTTCATATGGGTGTGTACTGGCAGACTAGAATTGATGATGCATCATTCCAGATGGACCATTTTTCAGCAGATGAGTGTTCTAGCTATCGTATTTCAACTGGAAGAACTGCTTTGGTGTGGAGCCAATGAAATATGTACAGATTATCTCAGCTCAAAACTTGGACAGATGAGAACATTCTCAAGCTGGATACTCCAGAAATCATCCAACCAACACAGATCTCTCAGCCTTCACAGGTTCCTACTTGCTGAATTATTTGCCACACTGGGCTGAAGGTAACTGAGACAACGGCTATTACATGATGAAGGTGGAAGAACTGAGCATGCATATAGAAGCAAAACATGTGATAATACTTAGTGCTTCATTCAAAGCTCTGTGTTTATTCAGATGCAGGATCCCTCGAGGCAAATGTTGCACCTGACTGTTTCTAAAATTTTAAACCGTAAACAAAGATAACACCTACCATCCACTCCTAAGAGAAAATTAGAGATCTGTATGCAAATATGAGCATGATGGAAATGTGACTGTGCATTTGTTCTAAGTATTTGAAAACATTGAATTTTGCCAAGACAACTGTGCCAAAAAATGTGGGTCATTAGATCTGTAAGGGAGCACAGGCAATAACGTGGCTCATTTTGCTTTGCTGATCTTTTCAGGAAGTACAGGATAAAAGTACTATTTGTTCCTTAAGGGTTTACTAACCCTCTTGAAACAGAACCTGATGTACCTCTAACCACCTAATATCTCGTTATGATGCAGTCTTGCATCACTTTTTGCTTTCAAATGTATCTCAAAGAGTACCACTAGTGTCCATGTGCCAGGTTGCATGAGAAGACTTCAAGGTGACTGACACTTTGTGCTTCCTTTCACATCAGGGAATACTGGAGCTGAGCCCTATAATCACTATCCCAAATAAACATCTGGGATTCCTGGTTGCCAAGAGGTTTCTTGGAAAGCCATGTACATCCAGTGCTGTCTGGAGAAACGTTTTTGTGGCATATGTGACAAGAGCACTCTTAGTAATATTTGTGCCCTTTGCCTATGGCCACTTTTTGTTGCTGAAAGTGCTAGCATGATCTTTAGTCCTTGGTGATCCCTTTGTGTTAAATTTTGTATTAGCCGGCTGTTGATCATCTAGTTCCAGGTACAGACACTGACTCATCACCATAGAAAGACATCCTACTGCTCAGTTAGGGAACGGACTGTGAACAATCTTACATCATCGATCAAAATTATTTCACAATCTTGTTCCTGACTGTTATTGACCCTATATTGTCAGAAGTTACAAAGAGGATACAAAATGCAAACTCTGTACCTCAGAGCTGAAAGTTTGGATTGGATAAAAGATACTGCTCCTTTGCACAGAAATATAAGAGTATAATTGCAACCAGGTCGCTGGTGTGACTACTTAGCAAGGTAAAAATGTAAAATCTTTGAATATGTAAGCACAGACACCATCTCTGCTGATGTTTCAAGCTGATTAAATAGGTGTTTGAATGTTTCCAGGAAGAGTGCATGAGAAGATGTGAGCAGCGCAGAAGATAATTTCTCTTGTCTTTTTAAAAAGATGCTCAGATTTTTTACCCAAACATTTGCACAGACCTTGCTGGCCATAATAACATCAATACCTAATGTTACTGTAGATTTATCATTGAAACATGCATTGAGACACCAGCCAGTACATTACATACTTAATGTGTTAGTGCATAAGTGGCACAATTAGTGTGCAGTAAACAGATGCCTGAAACTGGTAACTGCACCATGGAAACATTCCCATCTCACTAACTATGTTAAGTCTGACTCTTCCCATATTTAATAACCTGTCATTACAGTAGGATACAGAATTCAGCAAGTGGTTAACATGGAAATTACATGCCAGAGTGGACACGATAAAGAAATTTATCACTTTTAACAGGACTGTCCATTCTAGTCTGACCATGACGTGAACGGGCACCAAACTGGAGGTTATTGACCTGACTGGGTTTGCATCCGCTGATTTTGAAATCAAATGAGTTCAGGTGCTATGAGGTCATAGGGCTGCCAATTTTTCAGCAGATTAGCATTGGCTGACCTTCTCTTTCAGACTAGCTTGTGCAAACACTCCCCTAATGTTTCCCATAGATCACATAACTGGAGTGAAATGGACTGCTGAAAGAAGCAAATACTGAAATCTGGCACTGGTCCCCTCTGGTTGAGCAGGACACGATGAGTACTTGCACGTGCACTAGGCAGGCAAGTGCCTGCTTCTACTCAGCCTAGAAGAGAGGAAGGTCTATGTAGCAGTGCCATATGGCACGGGGCATTGAAAGGCTAGTGCACACATCTGACTCCCTCCTGACTTTAAATTTTAGATGCCTAGATATTAGCAAGGAGCCTTCCCCTTAAGCAGTGGCCTGTAGTGGTGCTAAGAAGCATATAAAGACAATCTGCTCTGTAACCCCATGTGGCTCTTCCAGTTCTCCTGTCATGTGTCTGGGAATGCTGCAGCCAGCAGCAGGCAGAGAAGACGAAAACATAGCTCCTTTCTGCAGCCACTACTGACCCATTGCATTCCAAGCTGGGCTGTCCTGGGCAGCTGAACTGCAATGATCGTGAAATACAAGATTTCTGCTTAGAAACAGCCAACTGAGCTTTGGGTTTTGTAAGACCTTGATCTGCTTTACACCTGATGTAATCAGGGTAAATTTACATAACCAAGGCGTCACTAATTGTAATTGAAAGGCAAACAATCATGTTGAAAATGGCCCATTTTAGTGTTGTGATAATCTGTGGTGCTTTAGGGGTCACTATGCACAAGCTGCTTTGGCTAAACTCATAGGTGATCCTAACAAAAACCAAAACTACCTGAAGTGCTGTAATTCTTAGTCTATGGATATTTTTTCAGAACTGTTTGGGAATTGTTACATGTATCTATTCTCATGTGCCTTGTCTTCCTCTCTTTGCTTTTTTTTCCCTACTCCACCCTCTTCCCTCCTTCCTGTCAAAAGGATGACAGCTCATGTTTTGCAAAATGAACAAAATTTTTGCAGAATTTAATTTGGTAAAAATTTTTGACTGTCTCTAAATATGTGCTATCCCATGCTGCCTAGTTCATGGGTAGAAAGTACTCCACCCCACCTTTCCCCTCTGCCTCTTGCTGATAAGCTGTTGCTAACAAGACAGTGTATTTCTGATAGTTAAAATACTTTATTTTTAGACTTATGAGCAGTGTCCTTTCCTTGCCCTCCATCCTCCCTCTGTACCAAAACAAAGTGAAGGCCAGTGGGACCAGAGTGTGCAAATTCCACCGCCTCCCTCCTCACCCACCTACCCTCTTCCCTCCTGCAGGGAGGTGAACACCGTCCACACATCACTCGAGAAAGGAACAATAAAAATCTGTTTTCAAATTTTCTAAATATTTCCCAATTTCCATTGCAGGCTGTTGTCTTCTTGCTGTAAATTCATGCCAAAAACCTCCCCAACAGCATTCTTCATTGCCTTCCCAAGTCACTTGGAAAACAAACAAATCTTTTCCTGAGTCATGGATTTCTGCAAGAAAGCATTTGTGTTTATTACATATGAAGGGAGAATGATTAGACTGCACATTTTCCAGCTTGCAGCTCTCCTGTGAAAGCCATAACTAAGATATTTGACAGCACGGAGCTGCTTTCTCTTTTGTGTATTTCAATCTGTGAGCAGGACTTCTCCCTGCCCAGAGCAGTCAAGGTATTGCTGTCCTGGGTAAGAAAAAGCTGTCTGGCAGTTTTCTACTCCCTCTGAGCCCATAAGGCCCTGGAATATGTTGTTCTATCTATAACGGGTTTTTACTGCCCGTATGAAAAGCTTTTGAGGTAATAAAAAGTGTACACAGTGTGGTTTCACAGGGTATTATGATGATCTGTTTTGCAGGGAGCTACACTGAATGGCTCAGCCTAGAAGGGAATGTGCTAAATTAATACTGAAAGAATTTAGCAGGCCCTAGAATTAATTGGGAGAGGATTTTTTTCTTTATCTAGAATAAAAATGTAAGTTATCTATCAACTATTAATTAGGCTGGACCATAGAAATTTTTAGTACTTAAAATTATTTCAATATGTGCTAACACTTGTCTGTGAGTTCCTATATTTGACAGTAGCAAAAGGGGGCCTTGCTCTAGATGAGTGCATTTGTGCTTTGCCATTTTGAGCAGGCTTAATCCTTGATTTCTTCATTTATTCCCCACTGTTCTAGCAATGTACCACACTTGTATTTCTGTTTTTTCATCTGGCTCAAATCATCATCACTTTCTACTTTTGTAAAGTGCTCTTGGAGGAAATGTCCGACCATTTGGTGTTTATGTTTCAGCTCTCATGCTCTTCACTGGTCTGTTCCAATGCAGAAAGCACTATCTAGTTGTTAGGCAAAGAAAAAACTTAGTAGATAGTGATTCTGTTTCTCAATAGGACCCTGCCATGTGAAAGAGGCAAACAACTTTTTTCAGTTCCTTAAGCCAATACTCTGCACCGGGATGTGATTCAGTCTGCAGATGCTCAGCAGAAAGAGACTGAGTTTGCTTTCCATTCAAAAACTTGTATACCTGAAAGATTGTACGATCTTTTGCTCATAGCTGTATCACCTGGCTTAAAATGTAAAGAGGTCAGTATCTCTTCTGAAGTGTGGAAAGCTTGTATTGTCCAGAGGTCTGACACCACATTGCCACAGCTTGGTGCCTGAAATCTGAAAATCTGTGTCAATATGTTCTAATTTTGGCACCCAGATTGTGAGGCGTCCATGCTAAATCGCACTTGATAATTCTGTCAGTTGGTCCAATTACCTGATACAGACTACCACAAAGCTTAATTTTTCATCCTTACAAAAATATGTCAGTGTACCTATATATAGCTGATATATTGAAATGAAACATCATCCTTATTGCTGTGAAATAGTTGTTTTGCAAAATTGTCTTTTAAAAAATTAAGTGATGAACTTTGTTTGTTTGTTTGCTTGATCCAACTAGAAGAAGAAGAATAGTATTTCTGCTTGCTTTGTTTGGAATTTTGGGAAAGGTTGACAGAGACTGCATTTTGGTCTGCCTTGACAATATTGAGTTTGAGCTGAGGATGCATCTTCATCCTGAAGTTCTCTGTCACTGTTCATGGGACATGTTTCACTTCAGTAAGGCCTATTTCTAATGCTCTTTCACAAGAAAATTTTGTTGTGACTATCTGCAAAGGTGTATGTAAAGAGTAATAGGAAATGCTGTTATTTTGTTTCAGAGAACCCTGAAGACCGCCCAGCAGGCAACTAAGACAAGACATGGCAGGAGAAGCAGAATATGTTTCTGCTAACTTACACGTGTGACCAAGGATGAAATCCAGTCACTATCTCTGCACAATTTAAAATCTACCTCAGGCTCTGGAGATCCAGAGCATGAAGTATATGGAAGATATGTTGCAGACTGGAGTCTGCTTGTTTAGGCAGTCTGAATGGATCAGAGGCAGGTCCAGGACTCACCACAAGTCTCACAGGAGGCACGGCAATAATTTCCAGATGCATTTTGCCTTCTTGGAGGCAGGGGATGCTGCTGCTGCCTCAAGTGTTTGAAGTCAGGCTTTGAAAGGTTGGTGCCTGACTTGGGGAGATTTGCGCCAAACAAAGTCTGCAATGTGGGCAAAAAGTCCACATGCTCCTCAGTCTTGAGGAGCAGAAGGTTTATGTATGTATACTTGAATCTGCTCCCATTTCCACTAACCAGTGTGTGATGGCCTTTCAGCATCATTCACTTCAGGTTTCTCCCTCAGTATTAGCTCTGGGCACTCTGGGCCATCAAGGCAATCCCTTTCGAGGCACTCTGCTGCTAAACCTGCTCTCCAGAGGAGTGTGAAGACTGTTTTTACAGCTGAATATGGTGCAAGGGTTTAAATGCGGGCCTTTCATCTTAGAGAAGGCTCCCTACTCTATGTTTTTGTTATGAAGAACAAGGTCACACCTTCCAAAGTTTAGTGTTACATAGCTAAAAGTTTGCATAGGGCTTTAGAAAAACAAAAGAATCTACATTATTATAAAAACAGAGCTCTTTTATAGAATGAGCTAAAATAATTATATTTCAGTTTAACAGCTGATTTGGAACTCCTTTTTTTCACTCTTCCATAGTCTCAAAGCCCAAAGCCCAGGAATATGGAGAGTTTTTCAAGAAACTATACAACTTAAGCTGTGATGGACAATTTCTCACAGGTGATGAACTGACTGGAATAGTTCCTGTGTTGCAGGAGTACTTGCTTCTCTGTTTTCTGCCTCCTTCAAGCAAATTGCCTCTGTGGAGCTGGGGCAGTCCTGTCAGGGAGTAATCAATATGCTGCCACATACCATCCGCAGTTCTGGAATTTACTTCTCCCACCCACACCGTGGTGGTTTCACAATGTGCTTTCTTGTACTGTAGCAGGAACAGCCTCCTCAGGACATGTTTTTCTTAGTCACATGGATTTGTTAGATACAGCCTTTTTTCCTAATCACATGGGGCTTTTCAGTGTGTAGTCATCATTGGATAAGTGCAAAGGCTCTCAGACGACTCTTTAAGGAGACTTTTTATGTCTAATTTGCTGACCGTGATTTCTTTCCTTGAAGCATACCTTACTTCCCCACTTAGACTGAGAAGTACCCTGACATGTGACCTGGATAAAAACCTTTATCAATGGTGAGCAATACGTCATGTGAATGTTTGGGCTGCAGAACTGCACTGGTCAAAGACTGTGTAGAGGTGGATAGGTTGGAAAAACCTGTGGGACAGCACAGGGAGTGAGCATGTAGGTAGCATGGCTCACTTATTAGGTATGGAGACCAGGCAGATCTGGCCTTGTCAGACAGAGCCTGAGCTTATGTGGACCAACGGAGCCACATTCAATGGCACTGCAGCAGTTTATGAATCATGACTTTTTTTTCTGTTTTAGTATACTGCTCTCTGGTGACCACCCTGACTTGCCAATCTTTTTCTGAGGGTACATTTCCTAGCTGTTAAATATCAAATTATCCAGAGTAACAAAAACCTGCCAGTAAGACTTTGATTTGCTTTGCTGTTGGTAGTTAATGAGCAATGATATGTGACTTCACAATCTTCTGGGGCTTAATCTCCATCATGATAACAATTAGTTATAGCAGAGAGCCCAAATTGAATGGAAACTATTCCCTCTTGAAAAATTGCTCTCTCCTCTAAAGTATAAGATTTATATGAGAAAAGAGGCATCCTGTAAGGTTCATTTAATTCTTCAGAATATCTTGAATTTTGAAAGGACTACAACACAATATGTCTATATGAGTGTCACACAGGGACAGGATCCATGCCCTGTGGGCTGCCAGACTTGTAGCATCACTGTGGACAGCTTCAGTCTCACATCAGGGAGTCCTGTGAGCAACCACTTTGCTGCTGGTATTGTCACCCATTGCTGGCAAGCCTGACCTCTCCAGAGTGGGAGCCTAAATTGCGGCACAGCTTGCTTGTTGCGCTGTCTGGGGAAGCTTGTTCAAAGCTGGAGGTACTCACTGCTATGCTGTTCTCTGTGGTCTGGGCATGTGTTAAATGGATGGAATTTCTGGAAGAATAGTCAAAAGAGGGAACCTGAGATAACAAAAAGACAATGCAGGTCAGATACATTTTTCACCAGTTTCAGTCGGTTTTCCCCACTTCTCAACTAAAACTCTATTTGGAAAAAAACCCACCACTTTTTAAATTCTTCTTCTGGTCTTGTGATTACAAATAAAAATGTAAGCACGCACGCGGCCCTCTTGAATCACATTTTCTACATAGTTCTATTGATTTGTGTTCTTTCAAACAAAGTCTTTTCAGAAATATCTTTTTCCCATCAGACTGCTGCAGGCTTTCAAGGAGTGTGTAAATAATGGAGAGAAATTACAATGCCAAACAATGCCAAATTTCTGGAGGTCACAGGTTAAAAAGAGAAGGGTTTTGGCAGCTAATTGAAATCTAAGTGGTATCTTTCTGGTATGTTACTTCCCTGTTTGTTCTCTCTATACTAATATTTAACAGGCCTTTATTGATTACTGTGGCAGATTTGTACTGCAAATGGAATCTGAGGGTTACCTTTTTGTCCCATAATCACTGGCTATATAAATTTCATGTCTATTTTTCTATCTTACACATTTCACAAATCAATACCTGGAGAAATCATGTCTTGGTGCAGTTGTTTGTAAAGGAAAAATAGCATTAGTTATTTTTAAAATAACTGTTGTAGTTTGGAATTATTATGTAAATTCTCTCCCCTGCCACTCTTAACGACCCTAGCCAACCGTTAACAAAG
>JAWWEV010000115.1:58753584-58783146 GCA_035583235.1 Hafferia zeledoni
ATTCAACTGTTCCATCAACCAAAACCCCTTCCTTTCCCACCTCCCACAACGAACCCCCCCTCATTATTTTCTCACAATCTTGCCCTCCAACTCAACCTTGAATTTGATGATCATCTCTATTTAGAAGAGCACAGCTCCCTCCCTAAGTGAGTCTCTGAGCCCAGACATGTGGGGACGAGTGCCCTGATCTGGGAAGGCAGGCATTTTGTGCTCACCTAAATATTGCCATGGCTCACACTTGATGCAGTGAAATGCCAACACTCCAAAAGGACCAGCTGAAAAATGAGGTCATAAATGGAGGAAGAGCCTAGGGTATGGCAACCTAAGTTGCTCAGAATAGCTAGGCTATAAGTGCATGCTGTATGCGCATGCTGGCCTTGAGCACAAACAGACAGGATCAGCAACACCTCTGCTCACTGTTGGCCCTCGCCCTACCCTGAGACGCTCCGAAGCTTCCTGTGCAGGGCCTGCTCCATGCCTGATCCTCTACTCACAGGCATGCAGACAGTGGGGCTTCAATGCCCATCACAGGCTGCATGTGATGCAAGGTGAAATGGACAATTTCGCATCAGCCAGAAGCTGAACAACTCTCTGGCTGTGAGTATAAAGCCCTGGGATGAGAAGGTGAGCAGAGAGCTGAGAGCCAAAGTCAATAGGTCATAAAGCATGGGGACGCTTGTGTTGTAGTCAGGAACAACCTGAATATTGTGATCACAGATGTTAAATTCGGTTTCATACTGGTCACTGGGAAAGAAGGAAACTGCAGAAAAGATTTCAAATTAGAGGGTTCAGCAGAGGAAGAGGGGATCAATGTTAGTTGATGGAGAGACTACAAGAAAGAGTAGCAAAACAGCTCAAAAAAATTAGGGCTGTTGAGTTTTGAAAGGTCTCACCATAACTGGAGCTAGTTGGAAACCTTCTGGCAAAGCTGTTTAACCAAAACACATTTTGTCTCTGCAACTACAGTGTGTTGTTTAAAAGGTCTTGGATTCAACAAACTTCCACAGGGCAAGGCACTGAGTCTTCTCAGGTACTCCTGGAGATATGGAAGAGGAAAGAAGCCCTGTTCCTGCTGTGTGTGGTGGGACTTGTTTTGGGGCAAGAAACCAAGAAGACATTTCAGGCAGCATGTATCTTCCTGCCCACCTCTCACACCTTTAAATTCCAGTGTCAGAGATCAGTCTGATCTAACAGTGGACACTGTGGCAGCTTCCAGACTGGCCTAGTGTCATCTCTAAGTCTGCAGCTCTGAGAGCCAGCCCTTAGCTCCAACACCTGAGCATCTGCCTGTCCAACTGGAAAGGTTCAGCTGTGCTCACACTCCCACCATTTGTCCTTTGGGAGTTTGCTTCAATGCAGGCACATTGTTTCTTTTCTGGGGAAGAAAAGGGGTGCTTTAAAAAACGATTTTGAAACAATGAACATTTTATACTCACCTGAAGATTTGGGTTTACCTAGATGCTTTCCAATCCTGTTCACAGTAGCCTTAATTTGTGCTGGTCACTTCTATTTTTCAGATGGGAGGGTACATGCTTCCTTTCAGATCAGGCACATATTTAGCAAGAGGAAAGGTGAGAAGTGATGTTCTTGTGCCTAATGAGGCTCAGCCTTCTCCCTTGCTGCAGAAACAATTGCCAACAAGGCTGATACTTACCCTTAGGCAATAAAAGACATTTCAAGAGCACTGTCATGGCCTTTAGCTGGTAAAGATTTTGCTGACACCAACTCTCCTTTGCTGGAGCAGAACCTCCGGCCCTTATGATAGAAGTCCTTCACCCACCATGATTATGGTCTAAGGAAACATGTCCCAAGTCAGCAGGACCTTTTCCATTACCCTCTCTGGTCTCTGGAAGAGGCCCAAGAGTGGGTTTACTTATGTTTTTTCTTGCTGTACAGCCCCAGGAATACCAACAACATCTACTGAAGTAAGGATGAGCCATCTGTGTCCCACAGAAGCACCCATTGTGTCGAATGGAGAGCTTTGTTGATAGACTGTCAGGCTACAAGTTGGAGGAATAATCACAGGAATAAAATTCCTGAAAGAGCTCTACCCCCGTTGCCTCCTTCCTCACTCTGTCATTTCTATGTTCTGAATATATCCAGTGGTACCAATTAAATGCTTACAGATTATTAATTAATGAAGCAGCCTATGAGAGTTTATGCTGCAGGGCTCTCTCGACACTAAGATGGCTGTTTTGGACACCCTGCCTCCTCTGAGATTTTCTTTCAAAAGTCCCCTTTATGTATGTGCTGTGACGGGTTTAGCATTTTTTATGTAGTTCAAAATAGAAGTGATAAACAAATGAAAATATTTTAAGAAGCAGATAACTGTAGAATTGACATTTGCTGGAACAAGGAAAAGCCAGGGGGAAATCTGGTGTTGGAAGAGAACCACTCTCACATGTCATGGTTGAGCTTTCCACAGGCTGCAGCCAAGTGCTCCTGCCTCACGTGTGTGACCGCAGGAGCAGCCAGCTTCCATGTGACGGGAGGAATGGTGAGCGCAGCTTTCAGTGTGCCTTAATGCATGCTTGCAAAGTAAATTTCTATGGCTGCTGTACAGTCCAGGGTATTTCTTTAATGAAATGCTTGTAAGATGTCATTTAACAGCATTGGTATTGAAAATCAGCTTATGTTATTTGTCTTTTTCTAAATAAGGGAGAATTTTGAAGCAGGTAAGTTTTTGCAGGGTTTTTTAATGGCCATTTCCTTGGCCTCTTAAGAAATCCAGAGTCCTGAGAAGTCCAGGCTGCTTTGGAAGCTTCACATTTCCATATTTTCATCAAAAGAATGTAGAAAAAATCTGAAATCCCCCAGACAGAAAGAATTCTGTGTGTACACATTTGTCTGACTGTTCCTTGTCACCAGCTGCCTTTATCTTCAACTGCAGTCCTCTGAGAAATGTTGGAGTTAGCAAGAGGAAGGAGCTGGTTCCTCTGTGCAGTCTAGACGTGTTTGAATTTCACTTCAAGGTCAAGTCTTCAGAAGCAAATTTTCTAGCAATTTAAACTTTATTAAAAAAACCCCAAACCCCCAACATACCCGAAGAAATGCCAAAGGGATTTAAAATTGAATTTATAAATACATTTACAGTCATGATCAGAACTTTCTTTCCTGGCTGTACATAGATGGGGGATTTAATGTCACATTTGACAATGCAAAGCTATTATCCTAGAATAATTATTTTATGAACTCCTATAGTGAAAACTTTTCAAAGGACTGACAGAGGACGTCCTACAGCCAGACATCAGCTGGTGGTGCCTGACAGCTGATAACACTTGGGGTGGTGGGGTGACAGTTTCACAACACAGGGTGGGTGAGCTCTTCACTCAACTGGGAGAGGAGCAGGTCAAGGCTATTACACCCAGCTCAGGGCTACTCCAAATCAAGACAAAGCTGTTGCCTCCCCAGAGGGGAAGGGATGGAACTGAGCTCAAGGTGTTTAAGCATGATTTTCGTCAGGGGATGAGAGAGGACATCCTTGAATAACAGGACTTAGCATGTGTTCCTGCAGGACAATGAGACAAGAGAGAGAGAATGTAGGTCCTGATCCTCTTTACAGATCAATAGAAGAAAAGCCTAATTTTATTTGGCCCTGGTATAAGGGAACTAGAATATAATTTCTTGCCCTGACATGTTAGTGAATGGGACAACTACTTAGGCCTATGCATAGTTCTGAAGCTCACCCATGTTACTATTCTAACATTTTGCATGCTTAGCAAATGCCTCACTTATGTCTGGCAAGGGAGTTTCTTTTTCAAGTCCTTTACATTCTTCTTTCTTTGGAGGCTTTCAATGCAACAAATAAACAAACAAAGAAACTTCCTGGTGTGCAAGTGCATTCTCTATTGTGGCTGCTAGCTGCTAGAAACAGGGCTGAAACCACTGCCCTGCTTTGCACAGGATACTAAAACACTAGCTAAAACAGGTTAGTCATTATTATCTTAAGGCTGGTATTTAATTAGTGACCTAGCAGCAAAAGGTTCCTGCCTGATCATTCCAACAGATCTGAGAGCTTTCCTAGCAAATTACTGAATGCAGGCACACTTTGCTGTGTGAGATCTATTGCCATGCAGACAGTGTGCACACCGACTGGGAAAAATGATGCGGTGTTAAAATGCTTTGGCTATATTAGCTCTGACTATGTCCTTGCTGCTCTGAGATTTGGGGTTTAAATGCAATATTGTTTGAAAGTGCTTTGTAGCTTTCAATATCATATTCCAGTGAGATGAAAGGTATAGCATGCTGAAAACCTGTAGCTGTGCTTTGAAATAAGATTGTCAAAAATGTATTTTGCCTGTTTGTTTAGAACACACAATTCAGGGAAATTTGAATTTTATTCTTGATTCCTGAAGATCATTAGAAAAAGCTTTATATATGTACTGACTGATTTCTTAGCAAGTAAAATCAGCATGTTGCCAAATACCAAGATTTTGGTCATATTTTAATATTGATTAACCTGGTGATGATCACAGATACACTGAAGGGCACAGTCTATTCCAGCTGCTGGGTTTATTTGACCCTGACATGGAGTGAGTTCTTCACCTTTACATCTTAAAGGAATGTTCTTTTTCCCTGCTAAAAATTTCAATGGTACTCCTCCCTAATGCCCAGAAGTAGATGATTTGGGAGACTACCATTCAGGATACCAAACTGTTTTATCTTATGGTCTTTGTTGTAGAACTGACCCATCAACACAGCAACTAATTTGGCACAATTTTATTTGATACAAAGCTAAGTACCTTGCTTCAGAGATGACGCTGAAGTTTTCTGAACAGTGCTCTCCAAGGAAAAAATATCCTTAGATTGAAAGTATGGTCACTGATTTTTAGATGAACAATGGGAAACCTTTGTGCAATAAGAGGAGAAATACTGTTGATTGCCAGCTGCTCCTCAGTTTGTGTCTATATATATTAATTTTTGCCACATTCAAATTGGAAAAGATATTTTGGACAGGAAATTCTTCTGCTTTAGGAAGGTTCTATTTATATGCTTCCAAATGACAAAGCTGTCTTTGATCAGACTAGCTTATAGTTAGCATGTCGTGTTCTGATTCTAAAATCCAGCATGTTTCTGTCCAATTAAATACTCATCTTTTGATAACTAAGATGATTATTACAGCTTCCAGTTCTTAAGAAACCTTAAGAGAACTGCTTGCCTTGAGCTCTCAGTTGTGTCTTCATTCATTCTGAATAAGGAATTGTGTGAATCTGACTGGAAAAGATATTTTCCACTTGTTTTGTCAATTCCATTAGAAGTATTATCCCCATAGTCATAGTATCTTTGCTCAAATTAACTAAAGATTTATGAATCCCCAAAGGCATAACTTGAAACTGTATCATGGTTCAGTGGATTCTGATTCTGGCTGAGGAAATTTCCTCCTCAAAATTCCATACTTGATTTTCTTTTTAATAAAATACAGACAAACCAAATGGTTTGTCATCCTTTTGCAAAAGGATTGCCCCTGTCCTCCCCTCTGCCAACTTCCTGAGGGAATGTAATGAAAATTAAAAAAAAAATCAAAAGGATTTGGATTATTTTATTTCAAAATCTGGATTAAAAGGGCAAATGATGTTCTCTAATGTCTGGTGTAAAGCCAGCAAACAACCTGCTGGTATCAAGCATAAGTCTTTAATGAGTAAGTGAGGTTCTCATCTGGTGTAAATACTACCCTATTGAAAGAGATAAACTCAGCAGAGCTGTATTTTTTGCGCTAAATAATCTATCCTACTTCTTCTCAGTGTATTTAAAGGGAGTTGAGGAGTCATCAAGTAAATTCCAGGCCTAGGAGTCTTTGAATGATTCAGCCTTCTCCTGTCATCCATGTCCTTTGGCCAGCTCTTCAGTCCTCTCTTATTTTAACTTCTGTTTCCTTTTAAGAGCACACTAATCCTACTGTTATTTCTGCCTTTCTGTCCCTGCTGCTTTTCCATTCTTTGGGGAAGTTCCTGGGGACACACTACTTTCATTGAGTTTTCTTCATACAATGAACTCCCACAGAAGTCTTTGTTTATCAATTATTCGGTATTTATTTACCTAATATGACTTTGATCACAAGGAATTTATTTAGCATTTGATGAGAGTTCTGCAGCTAATTACTATCATACGTTATAATTCATTCTCAAGGAAATGAGCCTTTCAAATACAGCAATGCAGAAATAACCAGTGGGACCCAGCTGCAATTACTTTGTTTGGAAAAGATGGAATTCAGAGACTTAAGAAACAGATAATACTTTCTAGCCAAATAAATGATACAAAAGACTCTGACTCTCCTTGCATCAGGCCGCTATGATGAGATGCTCTTCAGAATGACTCTTCCAGAAACAGGAAGCAAGGAGTGGTAAAGCACTGGGATTTTGCTGCCCTGTACACTGCTACCAATCTGGAAAAACCTCCCTGAAAATTTTAAGACTGATATTTATGATTAACTGGACAGAACTGATGACTATTATTATTATTACTATTATTAATAAGGCATTTTACAGACAGAAAAATTATTAACTTAGAATCCTGATAGTACACACACTATATTAAAAGAAAGGAGAAAATTGAACACTTGCTGCTTCAGTTCATCTCTGTGCTCTGCTGACCCCCGTCTCAACCCCAAGAACATCTGTTCTCTGTAACTTGTTTGATCAGTCAGTTTTCTAGGGGAAGAGCTATGGTTTTTAGACTCCTTCAGAGAAGTGCATGTTCAAGAATGAATGACAGTATGCCCATCAGAAAAGAATGTTACCAGCAATTACGGATGGAGATTTAAAACAAACAAACAAACAAACAACAAACCAAACAGTAAAAAAGTATTGAGGAAAGCTCAGCAAAGTAGTTTGTTGAGATACATGGCTGGGAAGAAGGGGGCATAACAGTGAAAGGAAGGGGACATGAGGAGGACCATGAAGATGAGCAAAAACAAATAGGTAATGAAAGAAGCCAGATGAAGGATCTAGAGAGATCAAGAGAAGAAAACTGTCAAGGACTCCTACATCCATAGGATTTTACTATCAGTATGAGAAACACATGTAAGGTTTGGATCTGAAGATTCTAGATAAATAGGAGTTGGCGATGGATTACAGAAAAAAATAATCACAATTTTGATATGTTTCTGCTTATCATGGGACCACTGTACAATATCAGTGAGTTGTGGGCTTTATTTTTAGAAAGTCATGAAAAAAACTCGAGTCTGTATTGGCATCTGACAAACTTGGATGTTATCTTGCCTTTTGAACTGTTGCAACAGCGTTGTTGGAAACTTTGAGAAATTTTTGGTAATAATGTGGAAATGAGCACACCAAAAATGAACAGGAAATGCGCAACAAGAGCAAGGATTTAAATGTTCTTGTATTTTCCTGTTATGCTGTTGTAGTTACAGCTGTTGGTTCTTTCATCTGAAAAGAAGGAAAACAGTGGCAAACTGTGAGTTGCTGGATGCAAGTACAGGGCATATGTTTCCTAAGAGACATACACATTGACCTTGATTCTTCTTAAGCATATCTGGGCAAATAATCAAGGTTGCCCACTCACCAGCAGCTCCATCCACAGTGAAGGGATATTGACACCTCCAGAGTCTAATTGAGATCTTAACTGAGGGATGAACTAGACAAAAGTTATAAGTAGTCTTTAACTATAATTTTAAGAGTAAATGGAATGGGGATTTGATAAACTGATGAGCTGTTTCTATTCATGAGGACATTCATTTCTGCTTTTCCTAAGGAAGAATTTATGAAAATTTGTAGTGCAGGAAAACTCAGTGAAGGTTTAAACTTTCTTAAAATTGTCCCAGTTTACTTCTAATCCACAGAAATAAAACTGTGCAAAGTGACAGATTTGGGGTGGGTGTACAGTCTCAGGTTTGGAATGACTATGACCCTCCACACCAGGGTAAGTACCTTGAATTTCTTGATGATGATTTTCATAGAAGACAGACCTTACTGATAGACCTTGCTGACCTCTCTACTGCAAGAACAGCATCTCTAAACAACTGTTGCACGTAGTACCCCATGATACACTGAATGTTGTTCTACTTGAAGACACTATAACTTGATCTCTGATAACTATGTAAGTCATGTCCCATGGTAGGAAACCACCACACAAGCTACTTCATAGAGCAAACCTGTCTGACAGATGCAGCTTAATGCCAGAGAGGTTGGGGACTCCTCATCCTTGAGAATTTTGAAAGCTTAGGTTGGGAAGACCTTGAGCAAACTAACTCTTGCTTTGAGTGAGAGATTGGACCAGGTTGCCTCTATAGGTTCCCTCCACCCCAAGTTTTTCTATGTTTTTAGTGAAAATTTATTTGTTGAATAGTGCCAATAACTTCCATGCCTATTTCTGATTTTGAAACAAAGCTGCAGGGAAATAACTAAAGCTTTTAATTAAACTTGATTTAAAGTTATTTAGTCTAAATTCCCTAGGAAAAAAATTTGCTGATTAAAAGAAAAAAGCATCTATGATTAACACCAAAGCAAAAAAACAAAAAATGAATCAATATTTTGTTATTTGATTCAACACAAAATGTTCTGATTAAGACAAAATGCATTTTTTCTTACTTTTTTTTTTGAAGGAAATAAGAATATATATTGCAGAATTCTAATTATTTTGAAAAATTATTCTCAATCAAAAAATATTCTGCTTTTTTTTTTTTGAGCATCAGTCTTGCAGAGCATTTCCTGAAAATGCCTCTAGAGATAAGATTTCATGAAAACTGGTCCACTTCCTAAACCCAGAAACCTGATGTAGGCTCTGGATAAGGCAGTAGATTGTTGATAATCATTAGAGCTTGTCCCAACAAGGTTCTGAACCACTCAATACCAGAAACAAACAAGTGTTTTTTCTTGGGAAGGAAATCAGAAGAGTGCTGTGGGTGGTAACAGGTCATATAGTATGCTTTTTATTGGTTGCAACATCCGCCTGACAAGAGAGGACGCTGAAGACTCTTCCCCTCTTTACAATGTGTGTGTGATAAAGCAGCACATTTTGGCAGCAGCTATCCAAGTGTCCACACTGCATCATACTGATACATCATCAGGCAACTTGGTAGATGTTTTATGAACACAGGTCCTGTCTCAAGGAGGATGACACTAGTATGGTTCTGTTTACCACCTTCATGACCTCAACATTTCACTCAGGTAGAAACTCTCTGTGTTCAAGACTGATTCTTTCAATCAGCCAATGCTATATTATCCCTTCTCACATTGCAGCCAGCAGACGCTAGATGACTTTCTGTGAGCCAGCACAGGATCACAGAATCGTTTAGGTTGGAAAAGACCCTTAAGATCATTGAGTCCAATTGTTAATGCAGCACTGCCAAACTCACCTCTAAAACATACCCAAGCACCACATCTGCATGTGTTTTAAATACTTCCAGGGATGGTGAACCCAACACTTGTCTGAGCAGCCTGTTTCAATGCTTGACAAACAAATCCTTTGGTGAATAATTTTTTCCTAATATCCAATCTAAATGTTCTCTGGAACAACTTGAGGCCATTTACTCTTGTCCTTTCACTTTCTTCTTGGGAAAAAGAGATCAATCCCTACCTTGCTACAACTTCCTTTTAGATAGTTGTAGAGAGTGATAAGGTCTTCCCTTAGCCTCTTTTTCTTCCTTACATTACTATGGCTGTATTTCTGTAAATTCTATGCCATAGAAACTGCTGAGCTTGCCTTATTCATGTAAACCTCGGATGATTTTTCCTTTTTTGACCTTCAACTCTTCATTGCAGAAGTTTGAATACATAGAAGTACTGAATTTATTTATATGTCAATAGGGACTCTGTTGAGACATGTAGTTAACATTCGTTAACACTTAGCACATGTGGTATTTCTGGTAGTTGAGTCATGAGAGGTGTCTTTTGGTAGTAGTTGATGTTACTAGTCACTGAAGTAGCTGCAGGAAATCAGCTGCTGCCATAGAAATAGTTTACCAAAGCAATTACAAATTTCAGGTTGCATATTTTGTGTTGTCATTTATACTTGATTGTACAAAACTGTCAACCTATTGTCTTGCCAACATATCTGTGAGTGAAGCCATGTAGCTGTTGATGGATTCCCATTTCACTGCTCAGCTCTCATTGATTTGACCTACATAAGTCAAACAAATCAAATAGACTTAACACAGAACTGGTGTCAGAGGAAGCAGCTGATGTTCACTATTGGGTATGTCCTCTCCCTTGATTTGGGGTTGCTGAGCTTACATCTGTTAATCCCAGTGTGAACTAAAAGCACTCAATAATTGGTACTCTCCTTTCTGAACTGCTGCTCTGGCATCTATTTTCACTGTCATAGTGTATAATTTTTTTTAAAAGCAAAGCTATATTATCAAACCAAAACAGAAAAAAATCATCCCCAGTGCTTTCTGATAGCCAGTGTAAAGGTCTCTGCAGCTTTCTGCCACAAGACACTCTGAGCTGATTTGTTCTCCAGGGAGTGGTACAGCAGAACCAGTACCTCCTCACACTGTCTATGTAATACCTTGAACAGTCTGTTAATAACTTTTTTTCCTTCCCTGATAAATAAGTGTCTGAACAAAACAATAAAAATGGTAATTTGGAGTAGCTTAGGACAATAAGATCAGACAGACTTATTGCTTTGAAGCACAACTACATGAATTATGACCTCACCTAGATAAGTTTTATGGCAGTAAGGTCATTAGCAAGTTTATTATTTTTAGCTTTTCCGACTCTGTGTGTGGAGCTACTGGGAAATGTATATAAAATATTTTCAAAAGATACTCATTGTTTTCCTTCTGCCAGTTTCTCAATCCTTATGGAGTGTGATTCAGTCTTTGCCCTTTTGGTGGAAAAGACTACTGCATTAGATGCTAAACTAGCTTGCACTTGTCACTGATGTCAGAAATCACAGAGTTTGTGTGCCTTAATCACTGGCCTCCATTTATTTTGTTGACATTATCCCTGACTTTGAAAACATGTTCACATCAAGAGCTGCCTTGCAGTGCACAGTGATGCTGTTATGCCCTTTGGAGGGCCAGGATCAAAGGTCTCTCTGTCACATTCTTTATGTCCCATTTTCTTAGGTTTGCTTCTTTCACTGTTTTGGGCCCACTGTAGACTGGGACAAGGGAGTTCAGTGCAGGGAAGATGTGACCCTTGTGTAGAAAGGATTTTAAAATCTGCTCCCTTGTAGAAAGGCATTCATTGGCCACTGCCTTCTTAGTGACCGATGGTTCATACTGAATGCTAGCCCATGACGCTGGATTGTTGTCACTAGTAAATCTGGACTGCGATGCAATGACAGAAAACCTGTGTCTTGAAAGCCACCATCTGATTGAAGAAGAGCTTAATCTGTTTTGGAGAGTTTCCCCCAAAGCTGGTCAAGACATGTGATCGGCATACTGGGTCTGGCTGATGGTGGTGATGCATTTTTCACCTCATGCATTTTTTCAAAGTTTTAACCCTTCCAGATCAGATAGTGTCTTTTACTCCTTTTGTGCATCAGAGATGCAAATAACTTCCTGAGGAGTGAGGAAATTATTTCCTATTCCTCCAAAATAAGGCCTTCATTGTTTGGATGATGTCTTCTGAAAAGGAACATCTCACAGCCTGGAAAATGGAAATCTCTTGATTCATAGAATAGGCTCATGAAAAGCAATGACTACATGGCTCCTCCTCCCCATCCTGCCAGTACTGATCAAGACAGGGGCTACTTGCAAGAGACTTCACAGGACATGTCTTCTCAGGAATGGGCTTCTGGATTCTCTTTTCTTCATGTTGCTTTTTAGCAGCATGAACGGTTGGCTTTGTGGATATGAGTGCTTAGAGTGATGATTTATTACACATGAACCATTGAACTCCATTCTTCTGCAAACAGCTTTGATTGCTGCTGACCTTAAGCTGAGTCAGTGAATGAGAACGAAATGTTCTGGTTCTCCTTCTCACCCCAGGACCCTTGCATTCCTCTCTTCTTTGTGTAATGTGAATCTAGGCATAGGACTAAGTACTTTTACAAATAATATTTGCACATCAAATATCAGTGAAAAAAGGCCTGCTAAAAGTGTAAATGTATGTGTTTAATATGCAAAGTATATTTGATAATATGTAGTGAAAATTTTATATGAATATTATTTCATTATTAAAGCTCAAGGAATTTTAAATGGTTCCTTTCACTGGAGCTTCTTATACACTCTCTTAACTGTCCAGAAAAGTTTATCTTTGGGGGTTTTACAGTGTGTGAGGGAGACTCACTTGATCTTGGAAAAATGTCTTGGCTTTTATTAGCATCGGAGCAGGATCCAGCGGCAAATTAACCAGAGCTGTGAGTGACCTACCTGCATGAAGTAAAACTTTTTGGTTACCTGAGCCCTGTAATCTAATATAGTACATGATGTAGGAACATGGAAGAAAAATTCTGGATACACAGGATAGAAATCAGCATGAGAAATGGAAGAATTGTCTTTAACAAGTCTCTGGCTGCCTTGCTTCTGTCCACTAATTCACTGAGCAAAGGAAGCTCAGACTGCAGGAGAATCATGACCCTGCTGCCTCCCAGTGTGCCATGCCTCCTCTCTCTGAAGGGCATCAACTCTTGACCTGAGGACAGATGCTGATCAGTAAGCTAAAAATAATTTGCTTCTGCTGGCTACTCAGCATCTGGCATCAATGAAGGGTAGCTGAAATGCTTTTGTTAATATCTCTTCCACATGCTTCCTGAGTATTTTTCCAAAGCAGCTTAGTTGTATGCGATGAGCTCTCATTTCCTAATGTCAGTGACTGAAAGTGTATACTAGCAGATAATTGCAGAGCCATGTTACTTTGTCCACTCATATCATCTCTGCCCACTCCCTGTAAATCTTTGAGAATGACTGGTGCAATATGGTCACACAGCAGCATTGCATGAGTCATAATGCATGTCATTATAGTAGTGTACCACATAGTCTGAAAGCAGAAGACTTCATGACTCAGAGGTGAAATGAAAAAAAAAAAGGTGATTTCTATGTGTATGTGTGTGTATATATATATATACATAGAATTAAAATCTATAGAATTGTATAGTAATCAAATAAATGTCAGGTTATGTAACAGCAAAAATTATTAGGGAAACAATAGGAAAAAAGGAAAAGAAAAAAAAAAAAAACAAGTTCCAGGAAAAATAAGGATAAAGAGCATAAATACCCAAGCAATAAAGTAAATTTTGAAAATTAGGTGACACATTACTAGCTGGAGTTTTAAAAGAGGGATCCCCTCCCCTCCCCATTAAATATAGCTCTGTGTGTCTGTAAAGAAGTAGAAGAAATCATCTCCACTTGATGAAGAATCCTACAGACCTTTACTATCTGAGGAGAATGATGGCAAATAACTATAGCAAATCCTTTAAAACCAGTAGGCATAGTTTACTTGTGTTAATCTAGCATAGAGAAGATGGCTGAAGAGATGATTCGTGTACATCAGTGAGATCAGTGATTGTCGAGATGCTTTGTCAGCATTGTTGTAGTCTAATTTACACATCAGTACTGTTTTCTATCACAGCAATGTTATAGGTCAGAATCAAGGTAATCATGGCTGCAGAACATGGGCTTTGGACATGGAGAGGTGCCTGTGCAGGCATTTCAGCAGCAGCTCTCTGCAGAGAGTGGCAACTGAGGCAGTGCTGAGTGGTACAAAACAGCAGGACCAGGGAGAGAGCTTCTCCATTTGTGACAATACTGCTGGGCTTTCATAATGAATCACTCAGACTGTTTTGGAAAAGGAAGAATGAAAAACTGAAAACAACAGAATAGATGCATGCAAATGATGTGAAGGCTGAAGAATATGCCCTCCAGGCACAAATAGGAGTGTCTGGATGGTTGGATTGAAGTCCTGGGGGGCATCAGGCAAAGCATCACCAGCCAGTTGAGGGAGGGGATTGTTCCACTCTGCTCTGCACTGGGGCAGCCTCACCTTGGATACTGTGTGCAGTTTTGGGTACCACAATATAAGAAGATATTAAGATATTGAAGAGCATCCTAAGGAGGGCAATGGAGATGGTGAAGGGCCTTGAGGAGCAGTTGAGGTCAGAGGAGACTAAGGGGAGACCTCATTGCAGTCTACAACTTCCTTGTGATGGGAAGGTGAGGGACAGGCACTGATCTCTTCTCTGTGGTGACCAGTGACAGGATCCAAAGAAGCAGCCAGAAGTTGTGTTAGGGGAGGTTTAGGTTGGATAGTAGAAAAAGGTTATTCACCCAGAGGGTGGTTGGGTGCTTGAACAGACTTCCCAGGGAAGTGGTCACAGCACCAAACCTGACAGAGTCCGAGAAGTGTTTGGATGATACTCTCAGGCACCTGTTGTGACTGTTGGGGATAGTCCTGTGTAGGGCTAAGGGTTGGACTTGATGATCCTGATGGATCCCTTCCAGCTCAGCAGATTCTGTGATTCTGTGAAGTGTGTCTTCATAGGAAGCACATGCCAACCACAGAAGGCACAGGGGAAGAAGGCAGCACAGGGAATGCTAGCTGCTGATCCTGTACAAGTTTCAAGGAGGAAAAATTCATTATATGAAATACATGAACCTTAAGGACAAGCTAAGAAGTAGATTTGCTGCCCTTTAAATTCTCCAAATCAAAATCCAATGTCTTTCTGTTGGCAGGTTCATGAGTTTAGCAGGGGCACAATTGGATGAAACTTATTCACATGTGATGTACCAGAGGGGACAACAAATAACCTAATGGTCCCTTTAGGCCCTGAACTTTGTGAATAGAGTATGTGGATTTTTCTCACTAGCTGGCAGCAGTAGAAGAGGAATGATCATATTTAATCATGTGTTTGGAAAAGACTTAACTCATTATTTCATATCACCTGAGATACTAATTTGACTAGTAATGGAAAATGGAGTCCTGGGGCACATGTGCTGCTCCTGCTTCTAAGTGTGATGTTTTACCATCTCATTTTGCATTGATTACACTAAAGAACTGGTACAGACAGCTCTCCCACTATGTAGTTTTTGAAGAGTTCACAATTCATGAGGACATTTTAGAAGGCTGCTGTTGTTTATTCTGTATGTTTGTATTCATTAGAGTAAAAAAATACTTCGCAAACAAGCAACCAGCTAGAACTATGTCTTATAATTTGTGGCTTCAATGAGGAAAGCAATCAGCAGAACCAATTCTAAAGCAGACTACATCAACTGTGATGGAAAAATATGATCGGAGTTGACTATTTGGTGAGTTCCTTTTTATGACTATAGTGAGCACTACAATGATTAGTGGAATTGGCAATTAATGACAATGTAAGAAGACAGGAAAGAAACTGAAAAGAAATCATATTTCTTCAGACAGCTGAACAGAGTAGAGACTGAGGTCTATTAAGCAGTGCCTCTTCTGGAACATATCAGCCCTGAGACTTGGTTCTGGGGTTGTTGCATGGTAAAATGTACCCATGATTCTTTGGAAAAATGCAGCAAAGGTTGCATGCTTTGGAAGTGTTTCTTGATGCGTATAAGGACAGCTGAAGAATCAGATTAATGTTGTTAAGCATGGACCTGAACCTGAAAAATTCTACATCTGCTTCCACTGCCATAACATATAACCTATGCAAGGCTTGCATGACTTGTTTTTGTACATATCTGAATGTATATAGTACATACACGCATACTTGCAAATAAAGATAAGTATGCTCCAGCCAAAGAGAAAAAAATAATAAGAATCAAGTATCTATCAAACTATACAAAATAAAATTAATTTTCAGCATGGCAGTGCGTTTCTGTAGATCATTTCCACATGTACGTGGAATTTACCTGCAGTGCTGTTGTAACCACTAAGGTGGGGTTTCCCTACACTGTTTGGGGTGTGTCTGTGTAAACAGATATGAAATGGTCATCTGAAAGCTTGACAGCAGCAGTATAAAAACATGTTTTTCAAAAATGTCAGGAATGTTTTGTGGTCTGATACTCTTGTACATTCCATGCTACTGATTCAAAGATATGCAAACAAACAAGAACCCCCATCATACAATTATTTACCTAGGTAAGGTTAAAGGGCTTCTAAGATGCTTACATGCTAAGACAATGGAATTCATAAGGGGCTTTTTGAAGATAAATACCAAAACAGTAAAATAAATGCATATATGTATGTCTGTTACATCTTCTAAGGTGTAGCTTTATATGCTGTATGTGGACTTTTCACTATGATATCACGTGAGAGAACTACAGCTTCTCTATGAACTTTTTTCCATTTGGTTTTTTATACTAGAGATGTCACATCCTGTTTTATCTTTATTGTCCTTGTCAGCTTTTGCAGAAAATTTTCCATATAATGCCATTTGTATCCAAAACTTGTGAAGTACTTTTCTTATTATTGTCAGTGACTGACCAAAGAGGACGAAGAACTACATTTCCACTCAGTGAAACCACATGTGTTTCTCATGCACATAAAGTACATCTAAGTCAGATGCTTAGGTATGGAAGGAATTCAAGGTATGTCTGCAAGCACTCCATAGTACACCAAACAGATTTAAAGACAGCTTTTTCTATGTGAATTGTTGAAATCACTGTCACCATGACAGCATATGCTGCATATATCTCTTGTGGAATACATAGAGTCTGAAGCCAGTTTTTTTATAACTGTGCAGTGCAATCCAAGTCTGTGATTTTTAATGGGTTTCATCAGAAGTTTCGGTGTTTTCAGCGGTGTCCGTTTGAGGCTGTAAAAAATTGACCCCGAGACCTTCACAAATGTGAAGTGTCTTTCTAAACACTAAGGGGAAAATAGAATCCATATCTATGTTTGAGATGGTTTACAAATGAGTAGTCTAGTCTTTCTGTTGGGTGCTATCTACAGGATTGTGGTGACAGAGTGCTTGTATCTGGAGACCAAAGATCACCAAATATATTAAATACATAACATAAACTTCTGGTAGTTTTAGGCATCTAGGGTTATGTTTAAGGGCATGGTCCATACACAATAGGCCATTGTTTGCAAAGATACTCAGACATCGGTCATCTCAGTGTTGTAATGCTTAATTGACTGATTCCTTTATTTAGTTTTAAAAATTTGCTTACAATTCTGTGGCTGAGACTTCAGAGGGATGAGGCTGTTTAAGTCAGTTGATGGTCAGACTTCTGCTTGTTTATCTGATAAATTTCCAATAGAAAATGCAAAGAACTTTCATAGGTGCAAGGACTGAAAGCTAAATTTCCTTCTTCCCAGATGATTTTGGAAGTATACCGATTCCAATTTTTTCCTTTCCCATTTCTGCCTCAATGAATTGAGTTTTTGTCTCATTGTTGCAGAGCTTCTGTGAAGAGTTGGAAAGGTTTTCCTCTGTATGCTAGCAGATGTGGGTTTGCAATCTGTTATGCGCAAAAAAAAAAAAAAGGAACTAACCTTTCAAAAGTGAACCAAATAATGCAGAACTGAGCAGACTCACATCTCTGGAGGCAACTTGAGACAGATAACTCTACCTCTCAAAACTCCAGGCTTTCTTAATTTACCCTGCATAAATTTTCTTGATAAGTCAGTAAAATGGTACCCAGTGGTGGAATAATGAATTCACTGTGGCTCTCCAAAGTTTCAAGTGAGTGCTGTGAAAACTAGACTATTTTCTCTTAATTTGAGACAGGTTTTTAATGTGCTTGAGATCAGTGAAAAGTATTCATGGGCCCAAACAAAGCTCCTCAGTATATAAAACTTCATTAGTGCTTGAAATATTAACCTTGTGCTCTTCTCTCTTTATATAATTCCTAAGACTAATTGAACAGCGTTGCAAGCTGAAAAATTTACTTATGCATTCCTGAATACACTAGCAGTGTAATTAGGTAATTTAAACTTCGTAGCACATAGCATTTAATGTACTTCCCTCATCTCATAAGATAAAATCTCTAGATCTCACTGACTGAAGCAATTATTTAAACCATCTATTTTACACTTGCCTGAAAAAATGTTGAGAAAACACTGTTGGTTTTTTGGTTCATTTTAATCATGTGGCAGCTTCTCAATTTTACCTCTCTTGGACAAGAGCTTTTAAATGTGAATTATTTCTGGTAATATACTCCAAGAGCAACAAAACTCCTCACATTGTATACCATACTAACTGTGAGGAAACCAAGAGAATAATTTTAGGGTAACTAACTGCTAAATCACTGGTTACCACCTTTGCTTTTCTCAGACCAAACCTCTTCAAATACATTTGATTATTAATATTTTACAGTGAGTCAGAGAATTTGCAGGGAAGCCTAGGACATCTTCCAGCTAATTGGACCCATACATGAAATATAGTCTAGACCCAGCTCCAAAGAACTTTCAGCATCAATCAATGACAGATGAAGATGCTACTTGCCCATATTTGAAGAGATCAATGACTGAAAAGGGAAAAAACTATTTTTATTTATGTCAGATTTGTATGCTGATTAGTGTGCCATATTTAAAATCAAACCAGATTGCTTTGTGATGATCAAATAAATATCAGAGGTAGGATGTTAAGTATTATGAATTTCACATAACAGCCACCTCTCATCACATTTGTAAAACAAGAACTAATTTGTCTCCAGCACACCCCTGAATGAATAATTTCACTGTTGTGTAAAGTGTGGTAAGCTTGAAACATGTAAATGAATGGAAAAAAATAAGTCTAAGATTGCATAGAAACAGTTTCCTGCCTCCTATTCCATTGTAGTTGAAAACAGATCATATACCATCCTTTGCCTGCAGCCTACCCCGAAAGGTTTTGTTTTTTTTTTAAAAAGCCTCTTTTATTAATTTCTAAGAAGATGAGAATGTCCATAGGAAAGCCAGTGTTGTAGATGACAGGACAAAAATCACATGAAACATTATATAATTTAGAATTTTATTGTTCAACCAGTCACATTTTTCCTCTTCTTTGAGACAGATCTATTTTGAAAAGGCTATTTTAAGTTCAAAAATCTATGCCTTGCCTTTACTCTGGTTTTATATCCTGTCCTTTTGTGTGTGAGAGAGATTACTTTATTAATTGCAAAGAAAACATCCTTTAGGGATTAGAAGAAATCTTTTTCTTTGCAATCAGTGAGAGGGCATTTCAGATGACAGCCAGTGATGTTTATAAAATGGTTTTTACTGGTCTAAGTTCTCATCTATTCTGCTCCCAAGCAACAATAATGTTGGGGCAAAAGCAGACCACACTTGTGTCACAAGACAGATGATGGAATAAAGGAACTACCTGGCTAAGTCCTGGAACTTTTGTACAAGCTCTAGAAGGGGGAAATACTTTGCTGGTACATGTCTCATTTATACTAAGAGAGTTTTCCCAGATGGTTTAGCTAGTAAATCTCCTCAGGAGCAGGCAAGTAGTTTGGGCTTCATACTCTTGTCTTGGCTTAAACTGTATGGAGAGTAATTAGGGTTGTGAAGTGGTATTGCTACATTGGTGTGGTGCTGCTTTCAGCTCAGTGAAAGCTGTACCTCAAAAGGATTTACTAATGGGCAAAGACTGGTCTGATGTGCCAATACTGCTTCCAGTTTGTGTGTCTGCTCTGGCTTTCTGCAAGGTGTTTCAGTATATGGTGGCAAGCTGTGTCTCTGGGCATGTGTGGACACTTGCCACATCCCTGCATTCCACTTTTAGATTTTGCCCTTGTCTTGGGAAATGGAATTTTCAAACAATGGACAGCATTTTGCTAGAGCTGACTTGCTATTAAAAACTTTATGGAGAGCATCAGGTTTTGCATGATGAAAGGACAGAGAGGAGGTGAAAAACTAACTCTCTGACTATAGTTGCTTCTGTTCATATGGAGATAATGCATGGATCAAGAGAGTCTTTATATCACAATAAATGTGTACAGAAATAGTAAAATGAAAGATTATGGGGAGTTTGGAATCAAGGTAGAACTGTTGTATGGAAATTGAAGACTATTGTGCTGTTGATTTCAATGGCATTAGCTGTGTACCCTTTGTATATGGGTTACAGTAAGTCCTGCTGCCAAGACATGCACTCAGCCTTAAGGACACAAGTTGTCCTACTGACATGGCATACTTATGCAGCTGAAGCTGAACATATTCCCAAGGATTTGCCAAGACACAACTTTACTAGGTGATCTGTCCACTGACAAAAACATGTTTTTCCATCTTATGAATTAAACTCTCACCAAAAGTTGGCTCTTGGGCATCCAAGTTCTGCTTAGTTTTATATGCAGTAGCATTGTGTTGGCTCAGGTAGCTCTTGTCCTGTCCTTCTGTCAACATGTGGGTTTATTTTTTGTGTCTTTCCACAAAAAAATGGAAAGTTTGATGTTCCTTTAGTTGTGCAAATACAACTGTGTGTGAAGCAGCCTGGAAAAATGGATCAGAGAAGTGATCCAGGAGAAAAATACCACTCCAGAATGAGAGCTTCTTCACACTTCTGTTTGGTATTTTTCCCCGTAAAGCCACCACATTAATGCCCATAAAGCTTCTTAAAAGCTACCATGAACATTGCAATAATTTTAAAAATTTGTTTTAAAAATTGGTTGGCAATAGAACTGAGTCTCCTCTAACAAACTACACCTATGCTGCAGTAAGAAGTATTTGTTATCGTACTCCAAAGAGGACAGCTATATCCTTCTACCTTGAGGATAATTTTGACCTGTTTCCTTTAACAGAGAGAAAGTTTTTGTACCGTTATTCCTTCTGATATAAGACTAGCACTTACACCCAAGAGACGCAGACTTTGTGGACTTTTCTGCCTTGCATTTCATTTGCCTAAGCATAGAAGGCGCTCTTACACTGTAGTCTGCAGGTGGGAAATGCTGTTCCTCGAGCAACACGTTGTCTGAACTGCTGATTTTGACCAAATAAAGTAGCCAATGGTCCTGCCCCCCTCGAGCAACACGTTGTCTGAACTGCTGATTTTGACCAAATAAAGTAGCCAATGGTCTTGCCCCAGTCCAAAAAGCAAAGTTGATAACAAATAAGCAAACACATTAATCTGTATTTCTGTGAAGGCAAACACCTTTCTGCAAAGGTAAATAAAATTATTTGCATTTCAGAAAAGAAAAAGTCCATAGAGACATACCATGGTAAAAAGCTGTGAGTAGCTCTAAAACATGATGCCTAATCCATGTAAGATCTCGTCCAGAGATTGATCTGGTATTTGGAGATTTACACAAGTCTTTCACAAAGGCAAAGTCACCTTTCCTAAGTAGACTTAATTGGTACAGGTGTTTCAGAATAGATTTTCTAGTGTATGAAATCCTGCCAATCAATCCAATAGGCTGTTTTTTCAGCTGTCCAGACTGGCTCCTTCCACTGGGTTGAATTGTCTGAAATAGTTTGATAAGCATATAAGAATGCAAGGTAATATGTAGACATACATGGCCATGCATATGTATACGCATGTATGCAGATGTACATGAATATATGCATGTATATGTATATCTGTATATACATTGAAAAGTAACTTTTCCTTACACTCATCTTGGGAATAGTAAAAAGGAAAAAAAAAGAAAAAGATGGTTAGAACTGGTTTTGACTTATGACAAATCACTTACATGGTTTGGAAAAGCAGGTGATAAGGCACCTCCCACTCTGCCTTCTGCCCTTCTGGGGCACACCCTGAATAGCTCCAGAGGGCAGGACAGATCCATGAGCCATATCACACCACTGGAAGATGTAGTTAGAGGTTGAAGCTGAAAGATTCTCCTGTCCTCTCCTGTCCTCTTTTTCTTCTAAATCACCAAGAGTCTCCAGAGGAGAAAGACAAGCATCATTCTGTGTGCAGAGACAGCTTCAAAGGGTCAAGGAAAAATCATTTATACCCAGGTCATCATTTTCTGAGGGAGCTCTAGGCCCAAGTCTGACTTTCCTCCTAGTCCTTCCTCTCATTAATCCCTCATTCCCAGCTCTTCAGAAAGAAGCCTCCCGTTTTGCTTTGTAGCGTTCAGCTCTGGTTTCCCTCAGAACTAGATGTGAAGCTAGAGATTGTATCTAATATCCCATCCACATGGAGAAAAATCTGAACATCTGCAGGACTTGGCACCAACAACTGCTATAAACAGAGAAGTCATTCCACACACTATTGAGCTATATCATTGAACACCATCAAAAGCTGGCAGAGAAGTAATGGAAAGTGAGTTAAATGTCATTCTGCCTTTCTGTGGCTTGTCGTTATGTTTTTTCATCAGAGGCATTAGGCAAGTTTAGCATATTTTTTGCTTTACTCAACAGTTGCTTGACAATAATAGGGGAATGCATAGGTGTACTGATCTTTTCTGGTTCGCTCTCCTTATTTTTTAGGAAACTAAGAATCTAATGCACAGATGAGCATCTTGGAACATATCAAGTCTGTGTATCTCTTTGGACCATCAAATTTGTTTACATGTATTTGGAACCTTTGAAAAAAAAAAAACGATGAATAAGATAATGAGCAGTTGAACAAAAGATTCTGAGAGAAGCTGCTTGTGAAATGAATACAGATCTATATAAATGAGAAGGGGAACAACATGAAAGAACAAGACAAACTAGTCTATCACAGAGAGACAGTGTTATGATTATACTAATAAGAAATATCACAAATGAGCTCTTAGTCTAGTCTTCTGGTAAGATATTAAACTAAATCAAAATGAAATTTTTTCATTGTTGCAAAGTGAGGAAGCGATAAACACAGGTATCATCGCTTGCACTCTAACAAAGCTATGGAGTACAACAGAAAGCAAAACCTAAGCACAGCTGGGGTGGGGGGATAAAAGTTTTCAAATATTAGAACTTTGTATGTTTTCTGATGTTTTCAGATCTTTCAACTTTGTGCTCCCAAAATGTGGGATGAAGACATACTTCTTTACAAAGCAAGAAATGCAAACACATTCATATGACTCCAAGAGCTGGTATTATCACAAAAAATGTACATCATGGGATTCATAACAGCATTTGCACAGCGAGGTCACACTGGGGCATGTGAAGTCACATCTTGTCACACAACACAGATCAATGGCTGTTGAGTGCTGAGGAAGCTGCCTGGATTCAGAGTCATAAACTTTTAATTGCAGCAAAAGATTTTTAAAAACCTACAGTGGAATATAATGAAATATAATTATTAGATCAGCCTTTTTTCCTAAGAATATGCACTTTATGCCACTGGTTTAACTTATTATACATGCCAACAACGCTTTGATGATATATTCGTTTTACTCAATTGTCATATAAAATATACTTTTAACTTGAGATGTTGATTTTTCTCATGCATCATAATTCTGGATATTATTCTTAAGACCAGAAAGAAAATTTTTAAAAGACACAAGTGCCTCACTATCAGCATAAAACCTGTGAAAATTAGATGTGTAATTACCATTTAGTTTTTCTGGAAATCTCTGCAGAGATTGTAAAGCATGCAATAGCATCCTGCAGAGATCAGGTGTGCTTCATTCCTTGTTATTTTAATTTATTGCACCCCATCTCGTGGCCTAAAGAGGAGTTTAAACACAGTGTATGCTTTTTGGGTGTCTTTATAAATAGCAAAAGAGCACAGGAACAATTGTTAACACTGTTAGCGGTGTGTGTTGTAGAATACATTGTATGAACTTGCTGACAAAGGAGATATTTGCATAGCTCTGCCCAACAGATGCTAACAGACCCTGAATTATAATCCAGTAATACAGAGGAGGTTGTGGCCATGGAAACAAACACTAAGGTCTTTCAACAACCTATTTACCAAAATACTCTGAATTTACTAATAATTCTCTGCTAGTAGGTGTTTGTAACAGGAAAAGGTGATCTGTACAAGTGCTGCACTCTTATTTCTACAGATCTCATAAGTCACAAAGCTTTAATGTTCATCAGAGTTCCGGAATTTATGAATCATGTTCTGGATTTATCCATCTTAGAGGAAAAAGACATTGCTGGTGCTGTGGGGATGTAGACACATTACTTTCTGGCTACATTTCAACAACTGGATCTGTGCTCAACAGCTGATTTGCTTCTTCCTCCAGTGTTGTGTCTTGTGCACGTTCACATGATGTTGCTGACCTGTTTTTCTTGTTGTGTCCTGCTGAAGCAAATGCCTGAAGTATTATTGTATTAAGGACCTTTGACATTGCCAGATAAGGAAAATAAAAACCTATATCCAACTAAGAGATACCATTTCTTTTCCTCCATGTTCAGCGGCTGACAAGGATGCTGTCCACTGTGAGGCTTCACATGCTCGGGGCTGAAAGGGGAGGAGAATTATTCTACTCTACAACTGTGTGTCTGTTTATGCTCTTTTCCAAGGGATGCAACAATGAAAAGGATCCATCTGTGTTTCCATACAAGGAACAGCTGAAGATATCTGAGGCGCCCTGGAAGAAAATGCTGAGTTTGTTTGAGGCAGATGCTGCCTGCAGCACTAGCACGAAGGGTAGGCATTTGGCTCCAGACAGGCGGCACAGGTTAATGTGACTAAAACATCCTGAAGTGCTATGGGAAATGCTACTCAGCAGCAGGGAGGCAATGGCAGTCGTCGCTGACCTGTAAACAGGATGAGGGAGCAGCAGCAGCACAGTGGAGAGACAGTCACTGGCGCTACGCTGACAGGCAGACACATAAACAAAGTGAGGGAGGAAGCTCTGTTTATATCTGGAAAAGAAACCCCAAACTATAGGATGCAAATGATGGGCATACACTGCTATAAATAGCTACAAAGCATAATATGACTAAAAAGATTTGGTTGTGTCTTAAAGACTCCATGAAGAATGGACTGCACAAACCTACTATTTTTTATTAAGGTGATGAGATTTTTTTCACATATTTAGCATTAACTATTATACTTCAACTAGGCTTTTTAAACACATAACTCAAAGATTAACCTTGTGCTCTTTTATAAAAATGAAATGGGTAAAAATAAGTTGGGAGGCTGCCAAACTTTTCAGCCAATTGTCAGAGACCCAGCCACCAGTAGTTTTGTGTTTGGGTATGAAAATATGTTTTATTACATTATTAACAATATTTTGGAAGCCAAAGGGTAAGGAAAATACAGAAATATTGTTTTGAGCTTTTGATTACATTCTCAGGGTTTGGCAATATTAATCAGAAAGCAAGTAAAAGTGTCATTCCCCATATATTTTTCTGCCAGAGGAAGTGGGGGTAAGAAACAATATATGTGCAAGCACTCCATGGTGCAGACAGATACCCTCTTTCTACCTAGTACATATTTAGTTAGGGGGCTTCACCATCAGCTTTTGCTGGACTACCAGATTCAGTTCAGTGGGTTTTTCTACCAGTTGTGGTAGTTAAGAAGGTTGTGAGCAATAATAGGTAGAGATACTTTTATCAAAAAAAGGTTGTCTGCTGAGCTGGAAATAGTGATATAATGTTGACAAGGTAAGTATATTTAAAGCATTTTTGTGAAGTGGTCTTTTTTTTTTTTTAAATGGATTTATTTGTATGCCACAAAAGAATTGTGTTTTAAAAACAATTAGTGGGAATAAGATCCCTTCCGGCACTTTTTTACCGGATAATAGTTCTGTGACCTTTGAGGAATTTTGTCTAGTGGTCCTGCTATGGGTCGCTATGCTTGTAGATTTTAATTTTCCATTTTCATTTGTAACATCCAAACTGCTTGCACAATGACCTTTCTAGCTTTTCTAAAAAAAAAAAAAAAAAAGCGCATTATTTTTTATGCACACAACATAAAACCCTGTGTTTAATAATTTCTATTATTATGTGAAGATATGACTATATAAAAACAAATAAAACTAGTCTTTAAAAGTCAAGGAGAGGTAAAGCTTTTCATGCCCTCAACTAACCTGGCCTACTAGATATTGCATAATAACTTCAGTTTCATTCAGGATGGCATTGTAATTTCCAACTTCACTGTCACACTCACTTCTTTTACAGCAGGCCATGCTGTGCTTTCTGCATTGTACAACTTCCTCAGCCAAGTTTCTTTACTAAGGTTCATGGAGGAAACGTCAAAACCTTGGAAGCAATGAGCTTCTCCATCCTGCAAATGTCCTCAGCCTGTCAATTTTTTCTTTTGTTTCTACAGGATCAGGCTATGAAGGAGTAAGGTATTAATTGTTAGATCTCTACAGGAGTTGTTTAAACCCAAAAAATTAACATTAAGTTAATGTGTTCTTTTTCCACCTATCTTCTTTCTAACTGAAGGGGAGTGTTTTGCTCTGTCCCATTGGCAGCACGTGCTCTGCAATGCAGCCATTGCTGTGTAAGCCTGCTCCCTCAGCTCAGACGTGTTTGCGCTCAAGTGCTATATTCCTTACAACATCCAAGGGACTAAGGCTTAGGCTGGGAAGTGGAAGACCACCACCACCACAAGCAGTGGCATTCCCTACCAACCAAACACAGCTTGCAGAAGTGTTTACTTCACATGTAACAATTTCAGCTGCAATTTCCAACTCTAACATCCTTTGGGACTTTCTACATTTTACTGAGTATGATGGTAATAGTTTAGTGACATTTGGGCTGGATCAGAAATAGCACATGATAGGTTTAGGGGGAAGTTTATCAAAGACACAAATTGACAGGTATTACCCTGCTATGAAGTTCTGGAACTTTTGAAGGTCTGTGCTTGTGACTTTCAGGTCTTTTTGACCCAACTCAGTATTGACTAAGTTGTTTTCTGAAGAGCTCTGCATCACCAAGTGCTGAGCATCTCTGAGTAGCTCTGTCATGTTTCTAAGTTGCCTGTTTGGACCAGGCCATGTTTGAAGAGCTAGACTGACCACTGACATTAAAGTAATTTCTGTTGCTCTGCTATTAAAAGGAAAAATGTTGTTGCAAGGCAGATGTAAACTGTGGCATTTTCACCACACTTAGAACTTTTTTAATTCCTTATTTATCATTGCACTTATTGCCATAAGCTGTGTTAAGAAGTTAAAAATACAAGAAAAAAGAAAGTGTCAAGGAAATGCTCTGAAAACATATTAAAATTTTCTCTTCTGTTTTTCTCAGATGGAGGAATCTGTTGTTACGTGCTACACTGCTCGGTTGATACAGGCCTGGCTATAGTATGTTAAAAGGAAATCAAGGGTGGTGCTGCTAACATTCCACCCTCAGCTCCCTATTCACCTCTCATCATCCACCCTTGCATTTGAACTCAATCGTTTTACCCACCCACCTAGTTTCCATGTGAAAATGTGCTAGTGGAGGTCTGTCTCACAATGCGAAGCGATACTTGGACTGTTTTTCTGGTTGCGTTTGGTTGTGGGTTTTTTTTTTTGTTTTTTTTAGTTTCAAGCTTTTCCAATTTGCAGAACCCCAATTTAGGTCGACACTTGGGCTTTGGCCATGGGTGTGTAATTCAAGGATTATAGTGCATTGAAGAGGCTGATCATGCATCAGATAAAAACTTTGTTGTGGTTCAGGGACATTAGATACTGGGATTTGGGATATAGTTTTGTGTCTACCAGGAAGGAAAGGGCCAGAAAGGGAAGTGATAATGATTTGAATGGAGTAGGACCTTGGGCATTTGTGTTCTGTGTGCCCTGCAAGCTCTGCACACCCATTAACACTGATGAAGTGTTAGAGACATTCCTGGTGCCAGATAGAGGTCAGCCCTTTCAGGAACCTTTGCCATATTTTTATGTCCTGTCATCTCCTACCTGTGTCTTGGCAGAACTAGAGCAATGCAATGGAACACCAGACTGCATACCTTATCTATGTTACCCTTTTTCAAAGGCCTTTCACTTTCCCTTCTCAGTCCAACCTTCCTTTTCTCTTTGTTTTGTCTTCTCTTTTCGGTTTTCCTCATTTTCCTTCATTTCCTTTCTCCATTGGAAATCTCCCTCCATGTGAGGAGAGGCCAAAGTTGAACTTGTATAAATAGGGCATCTTGTAGGAAATAAGCACCTGGTTGCCTTGTGAACTTTTATGATACTTGCATTAAGTAAGACCTGGTTTTACACTCAGCTGTTGGGACAAGATGTTTAAGAGAACATGTCAGTAGCAACTCAGGGTGCAACAGCAAGGTGAGATGCCTGGTGCAGAGCTGGCCAAGACTCCTTACCATGGGAAAATAAAACAAGATTTATTCTGGACCGTAGGGGAGTCTTCAACTCCCACGGGATTTAACATGCTGAATGTTTTCTGGTGTTGGGACCTATAATAACCCTCACTTAAATGTGCAAGAAAGAAGATAGGCACAGGTGACAGCATTGGTAGTTTTAGTATCAGTGGTCGGAGCATGCCTCGCTGTGTGCAGGGGCAGCTGGGACTGGCTTCTCTTTCTTTCCTCTATCTACCATGAGTTTGCATTTTACCTAACTTGCACTGTCAGAGATTGTCCCAGCTCCTAGACTGGAGGTTTATTCTCTCTATGTTTCTGGTCTAATAAATATTCAATTGGCCTATGAAAAGTGGAATTAGTTCAGGAAGAGCTGCCCTTTTATGCCAGTTTAGAGAATTCACTGGAGACATGCAATCTTGGGTGTATTCAGGCTGAGTAAAGACCCTGAGTCCAAATGCTGCTCAGATGGATCAGGAACTTCAGCTACTGGCAGGGGATTTATCCAAGGACAAGGTCTTTTTGGATTCACTTTGAAAACCCTTACCTGTCATGTTTCTGCCCTATAGCAACATTTTGGGGAGCTAAAGGGTTGTTTAGACACAGGTAGTTTTGGGTCTTGGTCTTTTACATATCTGGAGAATTTGACTGCTAGAGATGTAGATAGTAGCTGGAAGAACTGGGGACTTCAGATGCCTTCAAGCCTGGGGGATGGGATCTTGAGGTGACAAGACAACAGGCAGGCCCTTTTGTAGTTTCAGTGTAGAGTAAAAGGAAAGTCACTTACTTCATCCCTTCACAGTTAACACAGGAAAACTGTCTTGCTAAACCTCACACCCTCCTATAGCTATTTCTGAGGTAAAACAGAAAAATATGAAAGAACAGAAACAATGGAAACTGAAATAACTGAATAAATTTTATTCTACACAAGGCCTAGATTTCAGAAATGTTTACTCCATCTTTAAATCCCTCAGTTTGGAACTATCAGATTGTTCTGTGAATTTTTGGTTCAAACTTTAGTTTCTATGTTAACAAAGCCATAGTTCAAAATTTGCTTTCCATTTCTTTATATCAAAGTGTGAAGTGTTGATGACCTAATTGGCTCATGTATACTATAAACTTGGCACATCCCATTTTGCGAGAGCAAATTTTCCTCAGAAATCTATTTTCTATTGGTTTCTGTAAATATAATGTTGTTAACTGGTCTCCTTTGTCATAAAAATCTGCTCTTATAATGTATATTGAAACTATTTGGATAAAACAAGAAATCGTCTGGTTATTTTCTCAGAACAGTTGAAGCTGTAGTGACCAGTATAGAACAAGAAGCAATGGGCAGAAACTAAAATACAGGAGGTATCATCTGAACATCAGGAAACATTTTTCTACTCCGAAGGTGACTGAGCAATGACACATATTGGCCAGTGAGATCATGGAGTCTCCATCATTGAAGATATTAAAAAAGCATTTGGACATGGTGTAACTGACTCTAGATGACCCTGCCCGAGCAAATGACTTGCTGAGGTCCTTTCCAACCTCAGCCATCCTGTGATTCTGTCTTCAGTAAGGCATAAGAAACCAATGAAAGAACAAAACCAAAAGAAACAAACAAAATCAATCTTTCTTTCTTTCTCTTTCTTTCTTTCTTTCTTTCTTTCTTTCTTTCTTTCTTTCTTTCTTTCTTTCTTTCTTTCT
>JAWWEV010000115.1:58784340-58796383 GCA_035583235.1 Hafferia zeledoni
TTTCTTTCTTTCTTTCTTTCTTTCTTTCTTTCTTTCTTTCTTTCTTTCTTTCTTTCTTTCTTTCTTTCTTTCTTTTTATTCTTTCTCTTTCTCCCACCCTCCGTTTTACTTCCTCTTCCATCTCACTCCCTCTCTGTGTCAATCTCTTTATGTATGTTGAGGAGAAAGTTCCTGAAAAGTTTTCTGACACTCCACCAAACAAATCACAGGGAGATTCTACTGGCTTTCTTTTCCCAGTTTCATGGTGACCTGATATTTATCTCTGTAGCACTGTCCCATGGAGGCCACAGTTAACTTTGGCAGACATTGTGTCAGTGACTCAGTCTGCCCTGGCCACAAATCAGACTAGAAACAGGAATGTCAGGCCCCTAAATTAGAAATGATAAAATGATGAAAAAGAGAAAGGAAAAGGGTTAAAAATATTTATTTTGGGTAGGAGTCAGAGAGGCATCTGCCTTTGGTCTCTTTGCTTACTGGAGAGGACACTGTCCTCAACTCAATTACGAGATACAGCTGAAATGCAATGTAAAAGTGATTCCAACTATCTGTTGCCAGGAAGCAGATGACATACTAAATTGCTCAGTAGATTGAGTGCTTAATTCAGCGATTTCCTGCTGCAGGAGCTGCCAGTATACAGCCATTTTGTCTTTTTTGGCAAGGCGGCTGCTTTTGGACGGCTGTCTCCAGTAGTCTTTCCTATGCTTCCTGTTGTAGGAAGGCCTGTTTCCTGCCACGAGATTCCTGATTAGGTTCTGCACTATTTTAGTCCACAAATGCCTGTGTAGCAGGTTGCTTCTCTGCATTTGATACTGATTTGTGGGAAGTGAAGGCAGATCACACTCTGGCAACAATAGAGCATCCAAATCCTTTGAGAAATCGAAAAAAAATGCTGCAGCTCAACTGAAAAGAACTGATGCTTAATGTAATATTCAGAGGTACAATGGAGATCCAAGTATTTATTTTTGTAGTGAAGTTTCAACCTGTTTGTTTCTTTTTGTACTGGAAATCAAGACCTATCAGCAGTACACTGTCTTTTTTAAAGCATCACTCAAGGTTAGTTTTCTTCCTTTAATGTTCAGAGGATCTCCTGGTCCAGATACTTTGTACTTCTGTAGGGACAGAGAGGTTTTTCATCTTCTACTCGGTGTATTGTAGACCTAGATTTTTGGCTGTGCTGGAATTGGGGGTGGGAATACAGTCCTGACATAACTGTGAAGATTTTGCAGCTATATGATTAACTTCTTTTGACATGGGAGTGTGTGCTCAATGTCTGGTACTTAAAAGAAATAAAAGGCCTTTTATCCATCTCCTTAAGCCACAGTACTGAGGTCCTATTCTAGATCTGAATGAACTATGAGATAGCATTGCTCAGGTTTCCAAAATATTTCTACTACACAGTTACAAATGTCAAGAAATAAAAGAAAGTTTTGTCCTGACTGCTATTGGTAACATAGACATAAAAGGGGACTTGTAAAAACCAAAATAATTTACTTTGAAATATTTTTTCATTCATAGATTTTGTTAATACTCTTTATTTCCCATGTGTCAAAAAATTTCTTACACACCTGGGCACAGGTACCCCATTGCTGCAGCTAACTGTAGGAGAGGAGCCCTTGAATGCTAAGGCAGAGACAAGGCAGTTTGATGGTTTTTTTGTTTCTCTTGTGAGTTGTTCTTCAGTCTATATCCTTCTTCTGCATGCAGTCATGCGATGCCTGTTGCTTGCTCTTGACCTCGTATTTTCCATATTTAGGTTTAAGGGATGTGGATGCTGGCTTCTGAACATTAGAGTTCATGTTGATATACCTGTACAAAAGAAAGCAGGGTGCTGTTTCCCCTGGGTTGCAGCATAGGACATTCTTCCTTTAGGTAATTTCTTTCTTCCAACCATTCACTTTTTCTTTTCTTTTGTTGTTTTTATTGTTTTGTTTTGTTTTGTTTTGTTTTGTTTTCATAGAGTCATAGAATCATTCATGTTGGAAAAGACCTTCAAGATCATTGAGCCCCGCCTTTGGCCAAACACCACCAAGCCAACTAAACCATGGCACTAAGTACCATGCTGAGTCACTTATTGAACACTTCTAAGGATAGTAACCTCACTACCTCCCTGGACAGCCTGTTCCAGTGCTTATCCACCCTTTCAGTGAAGAAATTTGTCCACATGTACAACCTGAACCTCAGAACATTTCCTCTTGTCCTGTTGCTAGTTGTCTGGGAGAAAAGACCACAACCTCCTTTCAGGTAGTTGTAGAGAGCAGTAAGATCTCCCCTGAGCCTCCTTTACTCCTGGCTAAACAACCTCAGCTCCCTCAACCTCTCCTCATATGACTTACTCTCCAGGTCCAGCACCATTACTCTTCTCTGGACACACTCCAGCACCTCAATATCTTTCTTGTAATGAGGGGTGCAGAACTGAACACAGGATTCAAGGTGTGGCATCACCAGTGGCAAGTACAGGGGACCAATCACTGCCCTAGTCCTGCTGGCTACGCTATTTTTGATACAGGCCAGGATGCTATTGACCATCTTGGCTACCTGGGCACACTGCTGGCTCATGTTCAGCTGGCTGTCAACCAGGTCCTTTTCCGCTGGGCCACTTTCCAACCACTCTGTGCCCAGCCTGTAGTGCCGCATGGGGTTGTTGTGACCAAAGTGCAGGACCCAACACTTGACCTTGGCCTGTTGATCCAGCCTGTTCAGATCCCCCTGCAGAGCCTTTCTGCCCTCCAGCAGATCAACACTTGCAGCAAGCTTAATGTTATCTGTGAATTTAATGAGGGTGTATTCAATCCCCTTGTTCAAGTTATTGATAAAAACATTAAACAGGACTGGCCCCAATACTCTTTTCTCATTATTATTTTCTTTGTCCTCCTATTGAGAATCTCAGTCCCTTTTTCCTTTGCCATTCTTTATCTCTCTTCACTTTCCAGATCAGAAAATGAAGGAATATAATTCTTTTCTTGGTGCAAGTTTACATGAAAGATTTGAAGTTAATTTAACACTGATCCAGACTGTTGTGTCTGGGGGTAAGTGGTGCTGTTCTGTGGGCCTAGTGGAGTCCTGCCTTCCCTTTGACTTTCCTGAACCCTTTACTGTGTCTTCTGCAGCATTGCTGTGACCTTGACAGGATTTTTTGTTATTATTGTTCAAATATATATCTTGGCTCTTGAATGCCTTTGTTATTCCAACTCACTTTTTTCAGGAAAGAATTAGGTTGTATTTCAGCAGGGTCGACTGTAATCACAGTCTGAGAGTCCCTTTGGTTGTGTCAGGAGCACACAGGCACACACACAATACACACATTCAGTGATTTGTACTAGCTGGCAGGCTGCAGCCTTGTGGTTTTTCTCCAGAAACCCAAGTCTGTTTCTGCTGTCGCATTTGCAGCTGTCTGGGAGTAACATAACCTGAACTGCCAATAGCAGATGTTCTCAGCTTGGCTGTGATAGTCTTGTGGTGAAAAATGCTGTCTTCATAATGTAAATGAACTCCTCATACATTAGAGGATCTGAGTGTATATTCTTCTAGGATGAGGTTCCTTGCAGAAAGAGCTAAAAGTTATATGCAATAAATGACTCCAGGGAGTCACAAAGTAAACAGCAACTGCCTTTGCCATATGTTGTAGCTATGAGTCAAATACATTAGGGCCTCTGCACTGATTTTGGTATTTGGAAGAGCAGACCCAAAAAAGAGGTTTAAGCTGTAAAGTCTCAGGTCAGCAGCAGAAGTTATTTTTCCTCTGATCTAATAAAGTAGAAATAACTTCCCTAGTTTTTCTGCTCTGGTGTTCTGAAGTTCTACTTTAATGCCAACTTTTCTAAGGCTGAGGAGTTTGAGCATAAGGCATTCTTTTTGCTATGTTGGTAATTTCTCAGACAGTCAGTATTTGTTATTGACTGGTCACCGGACTCTCATCCGTCTTCTTGTATCACTCACTCTTTGAATCCAATTGACTTGCCATCCACACTTGGATGGTTGGTCAGAAATTCTGTAAAGTCTTTGTCCTTTCTGCTTAACTGACTCCAAAGGGGCAGTGTGCCATAGGGCTGGGAAATATGGGCATTGCCGTTGGGGAAGAGCAGTTGACATGGAGTTTAGGACATGCACTTTTTTTGAGTTACCAGCATGCTGTTACCACACATACATCAGAGTATGTATCATCCCAGCAGGAGCCTCATGTTGTCTAGTTGGTCCATCCTGTAGTGTCTGAAGAAGGTCTGGCTGAGATCAGTGGCATTAGTACATTTCTCTTTTATACTGAACAACTGTCAGGGAGCACAGAGTACTTCAGGAAAATGATTGATAAATAAAATCAATAGAATGAGACAAAACGGGAAAACTGAAAGAACCAAAGACTGAAGGACCATGTCTACTTATCCAGCTTGGTAAAGGGGTATTACAAAGAAGATAATTATTCTTACTTGCCAAAAAGGAAGAAGGCAACAAGGTAAAATTGCTGAAATGATTTAGTCAGATTGTGAGAGGAAAAATACAGCCTCCTGAGTCAGCTGAGCACTCTGGGAGTGCTTGGGAGTCCTATCCTAAACACCAATCAATATTTTCTGTTTGCTGCCTTTGTATGCCTGTCTAATCTCTGCTGGTATCTTAGGTTTGGCTTCCATCTCTCCTCCTATCCATCTCTATTAACGTCACTAGCACTCACCTGCAGCTATGTAAATGTTAGCTCTAGCAGCAGTGAGCTTTTTAGAGCAAACTAAAAAATACCTGGCTACACAGGCAAGGCTGTCTCTGCAGAAAATGTTAATCAGAAGTAATTTAAGAATCATGGATTTGATTCTCTGGTGCAGCAAAGTGGATCACTGGTTGCCTCCTAGGTGGCCCATGACAATACAGTCTGATAAGAGTTATTTCTTCGTCTAACTTTTGACCTTTCATGTCAGGATACAGTTATACAGTTAAGTAAGGTGAGGTCAGTGTGAGCAAAGACAGGGGTTTCCACTTTTTGTTAAATGCAGGGCTCAAAGTTTCTGCCTCTTTCTCCACACAACCTTCACCCTTGGAATCTCCTGAAGGTTTTTGTCTCACTCTCACTTCATCCCTGGCACTACTTGCCTCTTTCTTTACACTGCATTGCCTGACACCTCAGAGCTACTCTGTCCCTCAGACTTACTATTTTGCCACAGCCCAGTCCTGTCCTCTCCAAGAACAGAACATGACGTGTGTCCTTTGTTTTTGATGTTGGCCAGCACTACAGCCAAAATATGTCTCAGTCTGGGTGTGAGCTTATAGCACTGTGGCTACTTTGCACTAATTGTCCTGGCAGAAAAAATGTGCCATAGATATGAAATAGTTTATTCTGTGTTCACTTAGGAGATACATAATGCACAGCTGTAGCTGGGAAAGAACTTGTGAGCAGGCTGATGTTTTGGAATAGCAAACGTGCAAAGGATTGTGATTGGTGGTTTGACATGATTAAACAGTAGGTATCTCTGTTTTGAATAACAAAATCCTGTGCAGGGTAAAGACAGAGTAAACTGATTTTCTGTGCTTCTGAGCAGCAACAACAACTTCATCTTTCCTACTTCACAAAAAAACAGGTCCTATTAATCTTCACGAAGGTCATTGGTATCCAAATTATGAGACTTTTATTATTTCACAGTGGTTTCAAGGATTGAATGTTATAACTTCTGTGCTGGAACAAAGCAAGTTTTAAAAAATTCCAATATTGTAACAAAATGGATAAAAATAATAATTCCTTAAAAAAAAAAAAAAGAGCTTATTGAAGGTTTAAAGAATACATACAAAACCAGACAGAACTGAATTGCCAAGCAGCGTGGTTTGATGAAAGTGCAATCTATGTTGCGTTAATCAGTATTTTCTCCTTGCTGCCTTTGCAGACTTGGTCTCTACCAATATCTCAAGCTTTGCTTACATGCACATTCTTATTCTTTCTCATTAACGTCACTAATCTCTACTTGAATTCCTTGCAACAGAAAGACAAAGTGTCAGTGTGCAGTAAGTGCCAAGAGTACTTGTCACCATGGCTAAGTGTTAACGTAAATCAGCAGAGTTAATATGTAATCTTATCAGATGGCTTCAATTGTGAATGAAGTTCTAGCTGGTAATACCTCTGCAGAACAATATTTCCAATTCTTGCATATTTCCAAAGCAAAGGGAGCAAAGAATTTTCCCACTTGATACTCTTATTTTTTTTCAATGGAAAGTCAAGTTTGACCCACATTCCCTTCTTTCTCCCTAGTCTGAACAGGTTGAGGAGCTCTGGCACTCACAGCAAAACAGTAATTTTTTTAGGAAGAGTAAAGAGGAATCATTTCCTGGTTTTTTGTGGGCTGCCAAAGGACAGCAGAGCAACCTGTACTGTATACATGCATGCATGCTGCTAGATGGTATAAGAGGTTTTATTTTTCTGCATAAACAAAAGTGGCAACATATGAGTTCTGAGAACTGACTTTAAGGGAATTGTATCACCCTTGATCACAGTGCCATGTGTTTCCTCCTGACCTCAACGTACAACTTTGGAGACCTAAAAGTAAATATTTTTATGTATTTTATATAATTGTAAAAGTGTCAGAACCTGTTTCACTTTTTACTCAAGAAATAGCATTTGTTAGAACAGAAGTTACAGGTCCTTTAAATACAGGTTTCTGCTCATGGTGACATGATTTATAGGAAGCAAGCCCTGTCGTTAATGAGCCTGGTCAAGCATCCAGAGCTGCAAAGCAGCGAAGCAGGGGAGAGAGGAACCTATGCTGGCTATAGGCAGCAGACGTAGGGCAGCAATGCTGGAGGGGCTGCTGCAGTGCCAGCAGAGCACTTTACTATAAATATGGGCTACAACAAATGCCTTGGTACCCAGGGCAGATTAGGAGCTTGGTGACACTCTTCACCTCTCACCTAAACAGATGGAAATGACGTTGGGAAAGTTCACCTTAGGGTGGGTGAGGACACCTGGTAAGTTGAGGGCTGCTGACATCAGGCTGTCTGCCAGGTATTATGGCCCGCAAGGAACTAGGAGAGGAGAATATCACACCAGACACTTCTCTAATAACCCTGGAGAAGACACAGTGACCTCTGGGGCTGCCTGGAGCTGTGGTTCTGAGTATAAACAAAGTTTGGGTCTCTCAGACAGACTGTGATGTCGGAAAGCTCCAGCAGGACAGGAGCAGACCTAGAAAATGCAAGATCTTGCTGCTCGGTTCTCTAGTTGCAACATAAACAATAGTCAGTGTAGGCATGATTAAAAAGTAGCATTTTTAAAAAGTATCCTGACATATAAACCAGAAAATGAGATTAAAGTATTTTTTTAATATATATACCTTTTCTCCCACGGCGTGTTTTTATCACCACTAGATAGTTTATTATCACAGGATTGCTGGTTGATACTGATATGTATTTAACCAGGGCGAAGCATTTTTGATGCATTTTAAATATCCTCTTTTTCTCTTTCCTCCAGTCCCTGTAAAAGGTTACACAAAGTTTAGAGATGAACATAATGAAAAGTGCAGGAAGGTGTTAGGCCCACTATGAGCTAATGTTGAATGGTAGCTGAGTCTTTCAAAATCAGGGGAGATTGTTATCCATGTCAGTGATAATCTCTGGCTTTCCTTAGACCTGTGAAAAAAAAGATAGGTGCCCAGAATAACTTTTTTCCTGGTTAGATGTAAATAAAAGTAATGATTCTAGTGATGAAGGAAAGGAAGTTTCCAGTGTCTAAGTCTAACCATGTTGTTCAGTTTGTAACATTGTTTGTCCTTCACAGTTGTGCAACTAGTGCTGGGATGTTAATGTCTGGATCTTGCATTGAAGCATCCATTGGGTTTTGCAACACTTAGTAGCTCACATGTAAAAGTGAATTTATTTTGTTCTAGCACTGCAATAAATCATCTTCCCCCACACATCAGCTAGCCAATGTTATTTAAAGAGCTAAAACTAATATTTATGACAGATCAAACAAAGCAAATACTTTGAGATCATAAAGTGAAACCAGTTCATATAAGAATTTATAGTGACACATTTTTTGTATTTTTCTTGTTGTATCATATGCTTATCCCCAATGTGTGTGTGTTAGAAGGCTGTACATTTATTAGGGGGCTTAGAGAAAACTGCAAATCATTCAAAGGTCCCTTTGAGACCTCTCCTAGACCAGATGTGAGAGATGTCTTCCCAACACCTTTAGACAGAGGGTGAAATCAAGTACTCTGAACCATAACTAATCAAACACAGACTTGAAACACCATTTTAAAGTAATCTGCGATTTGAGACCACTAGCTGGACTGCACTCTGGAGGAGAGTAGAGGAGGAGTGTAACACAGTCATCTGTCAGTCCCATCTCAAGGCTGACACCTAATTCCTCAAAAGGAAAGCTGGTGCTGCTGGTTCCCAGCTGAAATATCAGATATCAGTTTATCAAGATGCCAAACCAGTAGAATCAAAGGCTTACTGAGACAAAATATGGGACATTCATGAAATGCAGATAAAGACAGTGCTGCATGATTTTTTTTTCTTAGAGGAAGGCACTGCCACAAACTATGTTCAGGTGAGCTTCCAAGTGCCTATAAGCCTGCTTTGGATTATGTCACCCAAGCTGACAGGAAGCTTGAGCTGTTTTATTTTTCAAACCACATCTCTGCATACTATATTTATGACATATTTCACAAGCTATAGATTATATTTCCAACTCATATGTCTTATGCTTTGTATGCAAGTCTCAGAACTTACTCTGCATGTGCCAGAGCTTCTCCTACCTTGATCTGGCCAAGTGGTCACTCTCTGCTCCCAAAGAAAATGGATTGATAGGAGGAAATGACCATTTCTATCTTTTGGTCAAGGAGGTGTTTCAGAGGAATATGGGTGTAATGCAATAGGAAAGTGATTAGTTTGGCTCTTTTTTCTGTCCATGCAGCAGAATTGAGTCAACATAGTGTTCCTTGTGTAGTGCAGTTTTTCGCAACGTAGTGTATACTTTGGGTGTGGATCACTGAAAAGAGACAAACATAGGCAGGGAAGTTAATTCTGGTGACATATGGGACAGGCTTTCACGCACACAGTGAATTTTATACCACAGTATAAATACATATGTGTATTTATATTCAAGCAGATCCAATGAAACATAGCAAAACCTCACACTGCATGACACCATTGGTATCGTGTCATTCCAATACCTAGCCACAAGCAAGCAAAATCCTCTGCACTTCACTTCATCTCCTGAAATCCTAAGAGAACCATTTCATTGCTCTAATAAAGTTACTAATGTCATCCTTTAAAAGCTGTTACAGTATTGTTTTTATCATTATGACAAAGAGATAAATGTTTTCTGGCTGTTCTAGCTGCTACCTTGTTTCAATGGAAATCAGTATGAGGAAAGTACAAACACTGCTGGTTTTGATGCCTCAGGACTGAGTTGACCACTCATTGTGAAGGTCAGTCTGAATTTCCTCTGCTGCTTGTAGCATCCTTTTTGCTGTTTATACAGGTATCAAAAATGAAAGAAGAGGGGCCAAGTATTAATTGCTTTCTGCACAGTTGATAAGGGAGTACAAACAGCAAAAATCTTTCCCAGACATCCTGCTAGATAATTGGCCACCCACAACTGCAGTCCTGTTTAAGTTCTTCCCTCCTACCATGGCTGAATCAAAGAAACAGGGCAGCAGGATGCATATTTATAGTTACATTCAGCACAGCATCACTTCTGCTGTCAGTGAGAGTTAGAAACACACGGGAAAGCAACTTCTGCTCAGGCAGTAGGCTCACGCTGCAGTGCATGGGGTAAGCTGGAGGAAATGTATCTGTCTAGGACTTAGTGCCACTCCATCCCTTGATGAGAACACCTTAAAACTTTGTCTGCAATGAGATTGTCTGTCTAATTGCACTCGGCACATCAACATTAAAGATGGGGAGAATCAGACCTATTCATACAGTAGGCAAGTGATTCAAAACCCATCTGTGTATTAACAGCCACACAAGTGGCTGACTGGATAACCTGTCTGTGAAAAGCAGAAGCTTCTTTTTCTAACTGCTCTTATTACCCTGTAAACACAGTCTGAGATATCTTTGTCACTTTATTTATTACAGTTAGTCACCATAGTAACTGATAAAGTTCAGACTGAATTCCATGGAATGGTAAAACTTCCATGTGTAGTACAGCAAACAAAGAAATATCTTAGATTCCAGATGCTTTAGAGTTTCTCTGTATTTGTAAAAGCAAAACAATTCCTTAACCCTGAAAATAGTTGGTAAGGCATTTATTTTAATTTTTACACAATCTGGAACATAGTGTGATTCTTCTGTGGTTCCTTACCTATTTTTCTTTTTATTGAGTGTCTAGAAGCCCTCCTTATGCACAATAAGCAGTAGTGGTAGGTGTAGTACAAAACCCAAGCATAGTTTGTGTCACAGGCCTTTTACAACCTTTAGAAAGAGAGGACCAGGCATAGAAGTACAGTCAGAGAAACAAGACACAGCAACTATCTACACTTTGACAAATTACTTTTATAGGCTTTATAAATTGCAACAAAGAGAGTTCTGAAGAGGAAAACTTTGCAGAAGTTTGTAGGGAGATTTCCAAGTTGTGGAAACAAGTTTGGAAATATAACTCCTGGGTGGCATAAGCTGCTAGCAATAGTTTTTGAAAGGAAGAATCATCAAGTCAGCAATGAATGAAAGATGGTCCATAAGACCACTGTATCACAGAATTACTGAGGCAGGAAGTGTTCTCTTGAAGTCATCTAGTCTAACACTCCTGTTCAAGCAGGGTCAGTGGAGTGGTTTGCTATAGACAGTGTCCATATGGGCTTTGAATATCTTCAGGAATGCAGGCTCCATGATCTCTCTAGGCAACCTGTTCCAGACTCAGAATAAGAAAGTGTTTTCTAATGTTTAAGTAGATTCTCTTGTATTTCACTATGTCTACATTGCCTCTTTTTGTACCACTTGATACTGCTGAGAAGAGTCTGAGAAGGGACATAATGCTCTGTGAAGTGCTACAAAGCTAAAAGAACCTCAAGTATGCACAAATGAGTGGAACAAGACATACCTGTCCATGGCAGAACCAAGGATGCTAACGTGGGGTGTGAGAACCAGAGAAACTCAGAGAAAGATGTTAGCTATGTGAACGGACTGAAAGACTATCCCTTAGAAAGCAGTTTGGACCACATGACAGAAGTGAATGTTAGCCTTTGATCCATCTGATATAAACTAAATTGTGAATGAACTTGCCTATTCTTCTTCTATGAAATCCAATAGATGTGTAGAAGACGGAGGTTTGGAACCAGCTCCATCAGCTGACATGGCATAGCTGCAGGATCTCTGACATGCAGCATTGTCTTCTGTTCACTGACTACTGCTGCTCAAGGTCCAAGTCATCTTGGCTTGTTGTTTGTAGCTTGCCAGCGAGTTGCTGAACTGTCTCATACATTAAGCACAGCTTGTGAGCACAATGTAGGAAGACAGGTACCTTCAGGTTACTTCCATCCTATTCTGGGATATGTGTCAGCTGCACACAGTATACTGATTAAGCATCTTGAACACCTGGGAGTATTAAAATCTGAGATTAATTTAAGATTAAAATAGCATCAAGACCATTCATATATAAATGTGTATGTATGTCCATGTCTACATATTTGCACATATATGGGTACATGCTGATTATAACAACCCATTGCATAGTAAAATAGTTTTTTCAAATATTCTTGTCTTTGTATTCCTAAAACTCATTAGGCTTTTTTAACATAACTTCTTTATTATCCTCACTTCCAAGTTGCCTTTAAATGCAACCTGTTTTCTGTCTATACTGTTATCTACTTGATTTATTATGACTCATCTTGTTTTCCCTGGAAATTGCTGATCAATAGCTAAAGCACTAAAAGTAGTGAAGGTAAGAATGTTTCCTCACTACAGGATTTAATTCTTTTGCTTCAAATGATCTTTTTATTGTAGACAGCTCTTCATGTTTGGATTAATTTTCATTTGGGGAAGGGAAGGGAAGGGAAGGGAAGGTTTGGGAAGGGAAGGTTTGGGAAGGGAAGGTTTGGGAAGGGAAGGTTTGGGAAGGGAAGGTTTGGGA
>JAWWEV010000115.1:58796483-58809282 GCA_035583235.1 Hafferia zeledoni
AAGGGAAGGGAAGGGAAGGGAAGGGAAGGGAAGGGAAGGGAAGGGAAGGGAAGGGAAGGGAAGGGAAGGCTGTACTGATAGACCCTGTGAATTAGACCATGTTTGTGCCACTGGAGAGGTTTTTTTCCTGGTTTCCATGAACAGTATGACCTTTACATTTCCAAAATCTTTGTTAATTACTGAGCAGTTTGTCTGCTGACTCAGATGAAATTGCACAGGCCTGTCTGATGAGCTGCTCTATTCAATCTATTCTGCTCAACGTCTACATGACCTCTGGAAAGTTGTCAAGGTAGTCTTCAGGTAACCAGAATTTGAAGAGAAATTTATCTAGGGCTGCAGTTCTTCATAAGCAACACCTCCATCATGAGATTAGATATCATTAGATGAACTGTGAAAACAAACAATGAGAACCATCCTCAAATTCAGAATAAACCCTTTGTCAGAGCAGAAAACAAAGCTGGGACCGCAAATACCAAGAATAATAGTAGGTATGTAAACTGAGTTATACCACCTTGAAGGAGATTTTTTCCTATTGTCATTTCATAGAACTCAGTTTTAACTGTTGTGAAAAGTAGTTTATGTGCTGTAGCTCCTGTTTTTTCTCAATAAAAATATCACTCTTTATATTTTTCTCTTTACCCATGGAAAATCCTAGTCCAAATAGTTGACCAGACAGCCTTGTATTTAATTTAAAATAAGGAAGATTAGTTTTTCCCTCATGGGCTTCCGCATGTCTTCCCCCCAAATGATGGAATTACATATATGCACACAGGGCAAGAATAATGACTACTTGTTATAGAGAGTGAGGGTTTTTCCTACTAAGAAAAAGACTACTAATCTATTTTTGGTTTTATTCTTCAGCCTTTAAACAAAAAAATAGCTAAGCTGATTTAAATTAAATTTTACAAAGCATATGCTCCTGGGCAGAAATCTTATAAATCCACTTTCAGCCCAAAGCACATTTTTATGGTTGAGTTATAATAAACCCGACAGAACAGGGATACCACTGGAATTGCTCACAAAGTATAGTAGCACAAAAGGTATTATTGTTATGAAGCTTCAGAGTAATGTTTGAATTTAGTTGACAGAACCAGCAGGGCCATTTTTATTTAGTTTGACCTCTCATCACAAGAACCTACTAGAATCTCACCCTACAGAGAATAAAACACAGCCAAAAATTCAAAGCAGAATAATGATTAAAATAGTAAAGTGCAGTCTAGGTTGTTCCAATGCTTTAATATATTTGATGCATGAAAGCTGCTATTCTGAGTGGTTTGACACAGGAAGATGGTGAAAAAAATCAAAGCATTTGTGAAGTAAGTTTCTGTTCATCAACAGTTAGAAGTCAAGGTGATCTGCAAGGGATGTGGCCTTATTGCAAGCTTAATTTATCAGATGCCTGTTAGCTTACAGTGAAGCTCAGTCTGCAAAATAGGATAATCTCTCTAGTTGTTACACAACATAATGTTGCGTGGCAATGCACACATATACCAACAGCATATAGGTGACAAGGAGAGTTTGAAACAAAAAAAGAAATAGGAGAGAAGGCTGGGCATTGTTTGATGATTATAAAAAGTGCATATTGAAGGTTAATAATAGCTGTTGACTATTGGAATGAAATGTTTACATAAAACTTTCCCCACACAGGTGTCTCTGTATTCTTTGGGTGTGTTGCCAGGTTATTTAACAACCTAATTGCTCTTGTATCAAATTCAAGGTATGGTCTTTATTTCGCGTAAGAGAAATAAGCAGGCTATTACAATTGGAAGATTGTTGCTGTCTTATCTAATTGAAGCATTGCAGCCTGGCTTTTGGTAGGGGGTTAGGGTCACGCAGAAAAAGGTGTCAGAGCAAAAAAGTAGACCATGTGGCTGCATCCGATAATTCCTATGCTTGCTACTCTCCAACTTAGAAACAGTGTAACTGGTAGAGCTCCAAGTATCAACAGCAGCTGCTTGAACATAAAAGGCCTGGTTTATATCTCAAATAGAGTAAATCTCTGCTTTGGTCTCAGCACATCACCGTGGTAAAAATAAGACAGTGCTTACTTGTCTTTTGTAATCCTTGCTACACGCAAAGTAAAGCATTGAAGTTGGGTGCAATTCATCCTGAGCAATGCCTCATGCATGTAACAAGATAGAGACATCGTGATTGCAATTAATTTTAGTTAAGGAAAGATGTTTGGGGTAGCTCATGCACATGGTTAAAAACAAAAGACAAGAAAGAAGGGAATAATGGGGGATCTTAGAGGGGATGCTGAGGTGCATGGAGAAGTGTGCTTTTGTGAACACAATGGCAGCTTTTAGCAGAAAGCCAGATTCTGACTCACTCATATGATATGAAATAGGAAAGAGACAGCAAGTTTGAAGGTGAAACAGGGATGATAATTTGAATGCAAGGAAAGGAAGGGACATTTCCTTGCTTCATGTCTAAATAACCTTTCAAACTGCCAAGAAAATGCGGATGGCATGAAAATGGGCAAATAAGTCTCAGGAGAGATGTACCAATGTCATGTCCTTAACTGAGAACCAAAAGGTATCATGGGATTAAAGTATTCTCACACAAAAAATGCATGAAGTGAGACAGGAAGGGGCTGTCAGTCACATATGCCTTTGTGATAAACTGTTTGAACAACTTCTCTCCTTTCTGTTCTTTGAAATAGTTCTGAAGTATCCTGCAGTAGTAAGGGCTAAGTAACACAGTGGTAATGCAGGAGGGCTGCTTTATTGTGTGTATTGTATTTAATTGTATTTAATAAGTCAATGAACCTGAGAAATGAATGATAGTGAAAGGAAAGGATGGTTAGCACCTGCAGTATGAAATCCTTATCCTACATTAGGGGAAAAGCTAGGCAGGCCTGTTTTCCTGATGAGTGAGCCAGAGAAAACTGCTGCTGTGGTGTGAACTTTAACTACCTATGGGTGACAACTTAACAGCTTCTCCAATCAGTATGATATTGGTCAGTCTTTGTCATCAGCACTTACCACAAAATCATAGAAACAAAGAATGGTTTGGGTTGGAAGGGACCTTAAAGGTCATCTAGTTCCAAATCCCATGTCATGGGCAGGGACACCTTCCATTAAATGAGGTTGCTCAAAGCCCCAACCAGCCTGGCCATGGACACTTCTAGGAATGGGGCATCCACAACTTCTCTGGGCTACATGCTCCAGTGCCTCACCACGAAAAAGTCTGATATCCTGAAAGTCAGGGGTTTGAGCTTGCTGTGGAACTTTCTTGCTGACATGGGATTTTGAACTTCACCAATTCATGGTCCCTGCAGCCAAGGCTATGCTTGACCCTCATGTTCCCCAGCAGCCTCTTCTTGTTGGTGAGTACAAGGTCCAGCACAGCCCCTCTCCTCATTGGTTCCTCTACCACTTGGAGAAGGAAGTTATCATCAGTGCATTTCAGGAACCTCTTGTACTGCTTATTCCCTGTTGTGTTGTCCCTCCAACAGATATTGGTGTGGTTGAAGTCCCCCATGAACACGAGGGCTTGTGAACATGAGACATCTCCTTTCCATCTATAGAGGACCCTGTTTGTTTGGTCTTCCCAGGCAAGCTACCTGTAGCAGACCCCTGTATGTAATCTGTCCCTGCTCTCTCTTTAATCCTGACCCATAAGCTCTCTGTCAGCTCCTCTTTCATCTACAGGTGGAGGCCCATACTTTGTCACTGACAAACAGAGCAACCCTGCCCCTTCATCTCCCCTGCCTGTCTTTTCTAAAAAGCCTGTATCACTCCATTCCAACACTCCAGTCATAGTTGTCCCACCATGTCCCCATGATGCCAGTAAATCCTAGCCCTGCAGGTGTGTACAGGTTTCTAATTCCTTCTGTTTATTTTCCATGCTGTGTGTCTTTGTATAGCAGCATTTAAATTGGGCCCCTGATAAAGTTGACTTACTGGCCAGAGTGGCTGGAATTCCTTAGAGTCATTCTTCAAATGCTATCCTGCTGTCCTGTTTGGCTCCTTTGAAGGAATTCTTGGCATTATGTATAGTCATAATTCATACAGGAGGATTTCAGGTCCTTAGTATCTCATTCAAATTTCTTTATTGCTTTAATTTTATTTTTTTAATCCAATTCTCAGACAAAGAGAAGCCAAAATACCTCTATAGAGTAATGCATTATTTTTTTGCTAGTTAAATTTTTCTGAAAGTGAATTTGACCACCTTAGAGGTATTGTTGGCAGTGTCAACATTTTTGTGTAAAAGACTAAATTCAGAGCTTGGCTTAAGTTAGCAATATGTGCAGCCAGAATGTGAAAATTAAACCACAAGTTATTCAGTTATTCAGACATCCTTGACTTGCATGATTTTCCTCACAATCATCAACAGACTTCTTGCATAATTTTTAAGAGTCCTAATTCTATTTAGGAATTGATAGGAAAATACTACGTTGGTAAAAATTTCATTTTGGTATTGAGAGATGGAGATGGGATTTTCAAAGTGTTCTGGGTTTTCAACATGTTTCTTTTATTCACTACATGGATTAAAATTAAAATAAGAATTTTCTCTTCCTCCTTCCTACATGCTTCAGACAGATACTAACTAAATTGGTAAAAACTCTGGGGAAAATCACACCCCTATGCATCACATACCTTTCTCTAACAAGCTTTGCTATATTTTGGAAGAAATGTGGTGGCTGAGATGAAGCATGTGTGCAAGAACAATAAGGTCCTGCTCACAGTCTGTAGCTCCTGTTTTCAGACCCTTTGAAAGCTCCTTCCTTGCTGTCCCAAGAACAGGATAAAGAAGCAGCAGTACACACTGAGAGATCAGCTTTCTGAAGAGACATGGATGTAAGTTGACATGTGAAAAGGCAACTGCTCTTTGCTGGGACTTTGCATGGTCAAAGCTGGTTCAGAGGGTACTTCAGGCTGACAGGAGGCACCAGTTGAATCCAGGGAGTCTGTGCAAAGCTGTGGGAGTGGGTTTGCCAGATTCACGGGCACAGCAGCTTTTTCATAGGTGTTTTACAAGCCTAAAGTGCAAAACCCTCAAGTCCTTTGTTCTGAAATGTTCCTGGGGTTCATCCTCTGACTCTAGGGGAAACCTCTGTGATGAATCTGTATGTTCATGAAGTTTTTGTAATGCTTTCAAGAAGTACTGAGATCATCTGCTGTGCTTAAAGGCAGAGATTCAGTGAATGTGTGTCTAAACCCCAAACATTTAGAAGTCCTGAACTACCACTGAAGATGACTAAAACATGCTTACAGGCATTCCCCCCATTATATGAATATTTGAATACTTTGCAAAAGTATATTATTGAGAACATCCTATTATCTGAGTGTATTTTAATGTAATGAAAAGCCTTAAAGAACCTGCAGACTGCTCCAGAGTTTTATTGAAATAAAGAACATTTCAGTCTCAGGGAGACAAAAAGGTAGACCTGCTTGCTTAGTTGGACAGTTTTTTTGGTTTGTCTTGTTTTGTTTTTTCTTTCTTTCTTTCTTTCTTTCTTTCTTCTTCTTTTTTTTTTTTTTTTTAATTCATTAAATAAAATGAGAGAAACTTCCACTGTCTTTTTAGACATTTCCCATGTTTTGCACTGGGTACATTTAAGAATGAGAACTTCTTGTGACCACTGACCAACAGGCTGTCTGGGAGTCTATATTCAAAGCAAAACCCTCAAAAAACCCGAGCTGAACCATATACAGTCCTCTCTGGGAGTATGATTGCAAATATTTTCACCATTCCCAGTATAAGGGATTATGCAACATATAGAAACACTCATTGAAAAAAATCTCTGTTGTCTCTCAATTTCTTTTCTATGTACACCTTTTCTTGTCTCATACATTCTTTAATACATGGTTTAGTGGGCATGATGGTACTTGGTTGAAGGTCAGACATGATGATCTTGGATGTCCTTTCAACCCTTAATGATTCTATGATTCCATGACACAGAGGCAGCCTCTCCCTGACAGTTACTTCATTCCAGTTCTCTTCCACCAGCAAAGCACTGACGTATTTATATTACAGCAAATTTGCATTTGGACTTTTTTTTCCACAATTGACAATCTTAAGTTTAATTGTGATAGCAAGGCAATGTTATACCTTGTGCAGCTCTCGGTGGGTGGTGCCATGTGTAGAACCAATATGGGCCACAGTAAAAACAGCTGAGTTTAACTTTTCAGCTTGAAATCTGCATGTATAATGAGTCTTTTCATTGGCACTTGCAGGCTCAGGGTCCTCTACAGCTCACATTATTGCCTTACTCCTGCTGCTTGCTGGCTGGCTCCAGCCTGAGGAGAATCAGTAATACTAATCTTTGTATCTCTGTTAATTAGTAACTAGTTTCATGTCACAGGAATCAAATGTCTTTAAGAAACTCTGAATAGAAATTAATGTCCCCTGTGTACTTGAGACCTGGTCTGTACATGTAAGGCACCCCCCAGGGTGCTGCCAGGCATGTGGCTGCCAGCAGCCAAGGGTCACATTGCACCGCTGTGAAAAGAAGAAAGGAAAAGGAGTCAAAGAAAAAAAAGACATATTGCAAATAGACTGTCACAAAAATATTGTTTTCCTGTCTGTAAAAAATGACTGTGGAATGAACTGGCTCAGGAGGAAGGCCCAGAGGCTTATTCATTAGACAGATTTTGTCATAGAAATTCTGGCCCAGGTACAAGAATACCCAAACTCTTCCGTGAAAGAAGCACCAGCCTGGGGCAGGCACTGCCTCTGCATAACCACTTGTCAGCAACACTGTCATGGCTCCCTGGGTACGTGGTCTCCCCTTGACCCTGGGCACAGAGCCCTTTTCTTTTCTCTGGACCTACTGAAATGCAGATTTATAAAGTCACCTCTTGCTTTGACTGGAATTGAGTACAGGATAGTGCGGAAACAGAAAATTGCAAGCACTGAGCGTTTCTGAAATAAACTACCTGGGTTTTTTCCTTTTTACAGAGTGAAACCTCATCATAATTTTTGTCTTGCAGGAAATATTTTTATTTGTTTTAATTTTAACTTAAAGCACCTGAAAGAGACCATTGAAATTCCCTAGGAGGCAGACATCTTGAATTTAGTCAACTTTGCCTTTCATGCTCCAGCTTTTGCAGCAACTGAGGCAAAGAAACTGCAGAGAACAACCTTTGCCATTGCACACTTCATTCATACCAGAAGAACTATGTTATATGCAGTGACTGAAAGAAAAAAGACTCTTAGTAAAGAGCAAGTGACCATGCAGCTAATGGCATTACCATGGTGCATATGAGTGATGATGCTATGTTGAATTTACCATGCTGTCCTTACTTCTGGCATTGATTCATCCTTTCTGATTACTGGTCTTTGCAACCTTAACATTTTGATTCAGGCATACTTTCTGCTTTGAAAGTATAATCCTTTTGCCTCATAAAGTATAATCTGCAGTGACTTTGAGCCAGCCCATTAGAATACAAAGAAAACGAAAGACTAAAGTAGGAATGTAACAATGCATGTCTCTAAATTAAGGCCTGCTTTTGTGGTACTGAAGAGTTTGTATTAAGAACTTATGGTTATGATTTTTATGGTGAAAAAATGTTTGGAAAAAACCCCAGTGAGCACCTAACACACTAGCACCTGAAATTGCAAGGGGGAAGAATATTCTCATATCATGAAGTTTCCAGATGGTAACAAGATTGCTGGTGTCAGAACAAGAGAAGTGGTACAGTCTCCAGCACCTGAAGAGCTTAGTACATTACTTTCTGAGTCTAAACACAAAACGTCTGCTTTTATAAAGGAATTCTGAAATAGGGGATGTTTTCATACTTTTGCAAATGAAGTAAATATGCAATATATCACTTTTTATCTGATATATCTTGATCTAACAAAAATATTCTTTTGAGGGAGGATGTAAGACTTCTGAGATGTATCATAGATAAATTGCTTCCAACTGCCTGATATGAGCTTACTGCTGTTTTTGTATTCATCTAGGCATGACTTTTGTGTTCAGTTGAAAGGGGGAGTGTTAATTATTTACACCACTATAAATCTTTAATTGCTGTGGTGTCTGTAGTCCCTTTATAATTTGGAGCAGTGGAATGGCTCTTGCTATGGTAGACACAAAATGGGATGTGACTGAAATGAAAGCAGTTCATCACTGGCTTGTACAGGAGGCAGCAGTACATCTTGGTTTAGCAGGCCTGTGATGTCTTCAGTGATAGCAGTCACTCTGTAAGCAAGTAGGGTGTGTGGTCTGACTGTTTACAGCACACTAAAATAATATATCCTGTATATGGATAGCACTGAGTCTGATTTACTATTTGTCCCCTAGTAACTGCAAAGACACATCTCACAACCCATGAAGACACTAGTACTAGATAGTAACATCATTCAAGCAATCTGTCCAGGTTAAGTGAGACTTACAGTCAGAGCCATAAGTAACAGCCTTGTTGCATTGGGGCATGTCTTGGTGTTTGGGGATTTTTCAGCCTTATTTGTATAGGATACAGGTATCATCCTATTTATTACAATAAATGAAGAGTGAGATGAAAATAACAAGTGAAAAAGGACAGCAAGCTTTTTGACTTGGCTTTTATCTTTGTGACTATAATTGCCCAGCCTAGCTGGAAGCCTACATAACTCATACAGTCTATAGCTAAAGGTAATCAGGAAAGCAAAGAGGGAACACAGTATATTTATACTGTCATTTATATGATGTTGTTGGCCCTGTTGGTGTGAAATTGGATCTGCCATATTCCAGATGGTTCTCTCCTGTTCTGTAGTACTCTTTTTCTCACCACTTCACAGTAATTTTTCTGCCTTTTTCTTCCAATGTTGTGCTATTTATTAAGGATAACCTTCATTTCTTCAGAGTAAGATATCTGCTCTGACCAGCCTTAGCTTCTTCTTTTTCTGAATGAAAAGGCTGGATAGAGCTTCCTTCTTGAGCATAAACATTGCTCTCATAACTTCTTTAATGGTTTCTCTAAACCAGCCTGCCTTTTGTCTTTGTTCTTCAGTGATACTTCATGATTCAATATTGCAGAATAGTTCCTCAGTATTACTGTAAAAGTCACACTTGAAGTTATAATGGAAAAAGCTTCTTCAAGACCTTGTGAAAGAAATCTGAACCTATTAACTTAGAGAATGGACATACAAATTAGATTGACTAATTAGATGAATATTTATATGTTTTCTTCAAATTTGCTCATAAATGTGTAATGCTCTGTTTGCTAAATATGTAATGCATTTGTTTGTTCTGTTTGCTGTGTTATATCAGTGTGCCAAGCAAGAGGAAATACAGCTGTAGAATAGCTTTACTTCATATTTTCACTTTTGGTGACCTATCAGTAGCTTTTGCTTGTATTTTTCTTTCTTTTTCTTATCATCTATCTGAAAAATACCCAATACATTGGAAAATGTTTGGCTTATAATTGATTCACAACATCCTTTACTAAGATGCTAAAATCCAACATATTATCTTGTTTTATTAGATACATTATTTTTGTAAGAACAGAGTATAAGTTCTGATATTAATAGCAAAATGATGTCTTGAAATGTGACTGTTAAACAATTTTTCTCAGTTATCCCAGAGGGGTCTGGCAATTACAGAGTCTGAGCATGCAAAGCTCTCATGAGAACATCAGCCAGGTGTGTTACCATCTTCTTCTAACATGAGTACATTAACGGCTTAGAGCAAATACTGTGTGGAGGCCATGTGCTTCAAAATAAATTCTTACTTTTGGCTTAAAATTTTTCTCTCTAATGTTCTTAGTTTTTTTCTTTCAACAGTGTCTGAAGTCTGATTACTAGAAACCATTTTTGAAGTCATGCTATTATTGTTCACACATAGATCCTTATTAAAAAAGATGTTCTCAATTCAGGGCTTGTATCTGTCTCTCTGGTACAGTATCAGTAAATTCTTTGAGCAGACACTACCTTAGTGTCTGGAGTAACAGAAATAGCATACTGAGTGTGTGCAAAAGAGTAAGGAAAAAGATCAAATTTTGTTACATATTGTTAAGTCATTCTCTGAAGCTTCCTAGAATTGTAGAGCAATAGAATATCCTGAGTTGGAAGGGAATCACAAGGATCATCGAGTCCAGCTCCTTACCCTGCACAGGACAACCCCCAAAATCACATATGTGCAGGGAACAGTATGCAGATGCTTAGAAATGGTCCAGTATTGACCCTTGTTTTTTACAGATTGCAACTGGCTTCTTGAACTTCCCTTAGGTTTCCACAGGAATGTAGAAAAACATTAAATTTTGATTTTGACCTTGGTTTTGTGACTGTAATAGAAATAGAAGATGCATAAATAATCATCAAATTTACCAACATTGTAAGTTTTGATTGAAAAGGGGAACATTGTCTTACGGTTACTTTTGCTGAGAGATTTAACAGAATATTTCCTGGTTCATTCCTGGGCAAAATGAACACAGTGGGAGCACAGGTCTTACATGTCTATCTGAATGAGTTCAGCTGAAAGCCAGATTTGCTCCTCACAGTGTCTGTATTGTTGTGCTTATTCACAGCACTGAAAGGACCCCCACTTTTAGGGCTTTTAGTGTGTGTGTGTTGAAAACCTTTGCTTCTTTCAGTACCTACCCTGTGTTATGTAATATCACATCAGCCTATGCAACGTGGGCAACATTGTGTAAGGCTATTACATTTGCCCCTTGGCATGGCAGAAAATAAAAATGGGATTTAAATTGTTCCCTTCATATTTGAAATACCCCAAGGCGCTTTTTTGAACTAAAATTCTGTGAAGGAAAGCTGAGTGGGTATTAGGTAACCAGCAACATCCTGTACATGGCAGTAGAGAGAAAGGCTTCTGCTTGCTTTAAAAAAGGAGAATTTGTTGCCCAAGACAGATGCATTGTGTTTGAAAACTCCTTATGCACTTGACAGTAAGAATTATTTGAAGTTCATCATGCCATTTTGCACTATTACAATGGGAATGGATTTTGTGGTCAAATCTGTGTATTTTTAGATATATTCAAAACAGAGCAATGGTTCAGATGCTGCAGAAATATTAGTGTAATGTGTATGTTTTAGTTTCATAATTTGGTGTTATATATTTGAGAGTTATGAGTCATTTTTAGATTAAGTTTATTTATAACATCTTAGTCATAGGGCATAGTGCAATTATGACAAGGACGCAAGATAAATAGGAATAATAAATACTAACCAGCTTGATGAAGTCAAGTTCAGATTTTGAAAGTAGAATTCCCATCATCTCTGTCCCACAAAATACTTCAGAGTAAAATTTCTGCAGTAAGAACTGAGTCCCATGAGCTATAGAATTTATGAAATCTTTCTTCCTGTGTTTTTTTTCTGTACAGTTTCTCTGGTGTTTGATGGATGAATGCTTAAGTCTTTTTTGTAGGGCCTGGGCAACTAGCTCTAAGTGGCCCTGCCTAAGTGGTGGTTGGACAAGACGACCTCCAGAGTGCCCTTCCAACCCCAGCCATTCTGTGATTCCATGAATAATCTGGATGTGTTTATTTTCCCTGCTATTGATTTTCAAAAAACTTCTACCTCATTGCTATTTGAGAAATGTTCCTGCAGCTGTCAGCCTTGGCTACAGCTGGTGAACAGCTTCCAAACCATTTGTAAGGATTCTGACAGTTAGTTGAATGGCACTGGAGCATTGTCTCAATTCCTAGGAAGTCCAGTCCCAAGAGTATATAGCATAAAGGCATTAAGACTGTTACAAAGGGATCAGACAAAAGATCCATCTAGTCCTTTATCTTTTCTGAAACACTGGACATAAGTAAGGGCTTCAGGAACAGCAATAACCAGATACACTTGTTTGATAAAGCCTCCAGAACAAAAGGGTTTTTTTTTTCTATGTACTTGTCCAGTTTCCTGGAGAACTCAGCTAAACTGCTGTTTGACTTCTTTGAGTAGTGAATTTCATTGTTGTAGTGCTTGCTGCACAAAGAACCAGCTCTCATTGTTATGTACCTTCCTCCTACCATCTTCATTTGATGGACCCTAGATTTTTTATTGAAAGGGGATAAAAATCTGATGCTTCTTGACTGTCTCCAAGCCACCTGTTAATATTGTCATACTGTAATTGTCATTTGTTATCATGAGTTGTTTCTTTCCCAAGCTGAAGAGTCCCAACTTACTCAGATATACTTTAAAATAAATGGGCCCCTGAGTTTGTAAATGCCCTCCAAAACATCTGAGGCATGGCAATGTCTGTAATAGTGCACTGCAAATTAAACCAACTTTGCAAAATGACAAAAATTAAAACATTGGCCATGCTTAATGTACATAGCTAGGAGCAATAAAAATATGATTCTTTCAAAAGCCAACACATTAATATCTCAATGCATACAAACTCACAGGGGGAACAGGTTATTTCTTCCTGTAACTCATTAAATACATTGGATTAAATAAAGCCTATGTAATCAAGAATAACTTTTGGGTTCAGTTTATCCTGAAGTACTACAACAACCTACTCAAAGGCTATGTTCTTCCATAAACTGCATTTGTAATGATTTGATCAGGATCTACCCTTGGGCATTTTTTTCCTGCTGAAAGGAAAAAGCTTTGATTTGGAAGATGACATATGGAGATGGACCAACATGTCTGGTATTCATTGTAGAACTAGGTGACAGGAAGAATGGCTCTAAATGCAGTTATTAGACACAATTCAGACAGCTGAATGCCAAGTTTTGTTCAATGAAAGTGATGTATTGATAAAAGTAAATTACTTTTTGTGTATGTGTCACGTGAAAGGGAGGAGGGAGACAGAAATACAAAGATTTCTAGTCTTAACTGTATTAATCAAAAGTTATTAGCTGTAAGCACTCCCAGACAAATCAGATCCTTATGTACCCCAACACTGTCTGCCAACTACCGGACA